>QEPC01010859.1:3806816-3861070 GCA_003113815.1 Sphenodon punctatus
CCTTCGTCCCTTCTCACTTGCTGCCCCCCATGCCTGGAACTCCCTCCCTGTCCACATCCGCCTTGCCCCCTCCCTTCATACCTTCAAATCTCTCCTTAAAACTCACCTCTTTCGCTCTGCTTTGTCTGACTCTTTATCCTGCTGAGCCACTATTTCCTATACCCACAGTCTGTTTACCCTTATCCTTGCCACATTGACCTGCCTGCTGTCATTCTCAATGTAACCAAGCCAAGTACGTGCACTTGAGACCTCGCATCTTCATGAATGTTAGACCCCTTGTCTCTCCCTCTGTTCTGCTTCCTATGTGTCTCCCCCAGCTCCTGTCTCTCAGATTGTAAGCCCTAGGGGCAGGGACCATGTCTATTTTATTACTTTGTAAAGTGCCGGGTACACTGCTGGCGCTATATAAATGTTTGTTAATAATAAATAATAATAAAAAGCTAGGAACAGGAAGGGCATCATGGATAGCCAGCTAACATTAGCGCAATCACATTCTCCAATCAACATAAAACAAAGGAGAGGCAAGCACTGACTTTGATTAGAGTTGCTCAGGAATATCTCAGGATAGAATCTGGTCTAGTAGAGTTTGGCCCAAACTTCATTTTGAACTGAAATTTTGAGAATCATTGAAACCAAGAAGCAAAACTTTTGAATTTGATATTTCAGTTTCTGTGTTTGACCAGCCATGGAGCTGGATGGAAATTTCAGCAAGTAATATGGAGATTTTTCTTTTTCTTTTATTTCTGTCTCCACTTTTATTTAACATCTATAGGCAACCCCTGGGTGAGGTCGTGAGAGGGTTTGGTGTGCGTTGTCACCAGTATGCTGATGATACCCAGCTTTACCTCTCTTTTTCAATGAACCCAGGTCCTGCAGTCTCCGTGCTTTCCCAGTGCTTGCTAGCAGTGAGTGACTGGATGAGGCTGGGCAGACTGAAGCTGAATCCTGATAAAATGGAGGTGATGTTGGTGGGTAGGGCAGCACAGGTGATGGCTCCCCTTGTGGAGGGGATCCGCCCTCAGTTGGCCTCACAGGTGCGGAGTTTGGGGGGGTGTTAGACCCTGACCTCCGCCTGGATTGTCAGGTGGCAGCGGTGGCAAAGGGAGCCTTTCGCCAATTGCATCTTGTGCAGAGGATCCGGCCATATGTTTCAAGCTCTAACCTGGCTGCCCTCATCCATGCATTCATCACCTCAAGGCTGTATTACTGCAACGCGCTCTATGTGGGGTGGGGCTGCCCTTGGTGATGACTCGGACGCTGCAGCTGGTGTAGAATGCAGCTACCCGTCTTCTGACGGGGACGGGCCGTAGGGAGCACATTACACCAGTGCTCCAGGCTCTGCACTGGCTGCCTATAGCGTTCCAGGCCCGATTCATGGTGTTGGTTTTGACCTTTAAAGCCCTACACGGTCTGGGCCCCTCCGACCTGAGAGACCACTTCACTCCCCGGGCCATAGGGCGACTTCTGCGGTCTACCGGGGGCGTCTTTTTGGAGGTCCCCCGGGTGAACTGGGCGGCCACGATGGAGAGGGTGTTCCACGGTTGTGGAACTCCCTCCAAGAGGAAGTTCGCCTGGCTCCCAGCCTGTTGGTATTTCATCAGGTCTGTAAGACCTGGCTGTTTGTCCTGGCCTTTGGAGGAGGGGGGGAATAAGGTTGGGGATTTTTTTACTAGTGCTTTCACCTCCTTCTTGTTGTTTTTATTGTTTTAGTAATCTCTTTATGTATTGTTTTATACATTGTTTTAACTATTTTGTGAGCCTCTCTGAGCTGCTGTAGGGCTGGTGGGAGTGGGATACAAATTATTCAATAAATAAAATTTTGGTTTGCGTAGGCAGCCAGATCTCGTATTCAAGATCAAATTTGTTCTTTTTGGAATTGCGATTGCAAAACAAATTTAAAGTTCAGATTTGAAAATACCACCAAGGATAATGAGGCACTGTGAATACCAAAGTACCAAAGTGACTGGAATATCAAACAAAATATCAAATCAAACATTCAAAACTGCCAACAAAATGGAAAGCAAACAACACTTCATATTTGTTTCATTCAAACAGACACAAATACATTGAATTTGTCAAATTTGATACGCCCAATAGTCATTTCAGCCCTAGTTCTTACGTTCAACTTCTTATAAAAAAAAAAAAGATTGGATAAAATCATGGAGGAAAGATCCATCAATGTCTTTTAGCAAAGTTCAACGGTGGATGGAAACCTTTGGTGGCTGGAAACAGGGAGTGAATGTCAAAGAACAGATCACTACATATAGGATTGATTGATTGATTTGGTTAGTTGGTTGTTTAAATTTTTACCCCACCCTTCCCTTAAGGTTCTAAGCAGCTTACAATATTTATCGCCCTCCATACTCCAGCCCGTGCACTTCGCTCCTCCTCTGTCCCCTCTCTCGCCCTTCCACTCCTTCCCTGTTCCCCTAAGCGCCTTCGTCCCTTCTCACTTGCTGCCCCCCATGCCTGGAACTCCCTCCCTGTCCACATCCACCTTGCCCCCTCCCTTCATACCTTCAAATCTCTCCTTAAAACTCACCTCTTTCGCTCTGCTCTGTCTGACTCTTTATCCTGCTGAGCCACTATTCCTATACCTACGATCGGTTTACCCTTATCCTTGCAACATGGACCTGCCTGCTGTCATTCTCATCGTAACCAAGCCAAGTACGTGCACTTGAGACCTCGCATCTTCATGAATGTTAGACCCCTTGTCTCTCCCTCTGTTCCCCTTCCTAAGTCTTCTCCCCCAGCTCCTGTCTCTCAGATTGTAAGCCCTAGGGGCAGGGACCGTGTCTATTTTATTACTTGGTAAAGTGCCAGGTACACTGCTGGCGCTATATAAATGTTTGTTAATAATAATAATAATAATAAAAACAGAAAAATACATTTAAATCCCTTTTAAAAACAGAACAAAATAGCACTAATGGACTGACAACCTTTGCAGCTCTGCTCCCGACTGCGGGTTGCCCTGGCAACCGCCATAAAGCTGTGGGTGGCAGCCTAGAGAGGCTAACAATCTTCCCACAGCTCTATGGTGCAGGGGAGTGGGCACGTGCAGGTGGACTGCGGTCAGCGGCGGCAGCATCTATTTAAATTGGCCGCCTCTACCTAAAAACACCCAGTGTCTCCAGGATCCTTCTCCTGAGTGGTTACACCCAGATCAGAACCTAGCATCATGTATATAAAGGGAGGATTATTTTTCCCTATATGCATCATCTTGCATTTATCAACATTGAATTTCATTTGCCATTTTATTGACCATTCACCTAGTCATGCAAGTTCCCTCTGTAGTTCCTCATAGTCTTCCTGGGTCTTAACTACCTTGAATAATATGGTGTCATCTGAAAATTTAGCCACCTCAGTCTTTACCCCATTTTCCAGATCATTAATGAATGTGTTAAGCAATATTGGTCCCAGTACTGACCCCTGATGCACTCCACTGTTCACCCCTCTCCAACTTGAAAAATGACCATTTATTCCTACCCTTTGTTTCCTATTTTTTAACCATCTACCAATCCGTGACAGGATTCTTCCTCTATCGACTGGATCATCCCTATCCATGTAATTATTAATGATCTCATAAAATTGTGCCCAGAAAGCTCTAGGAAGCCAGTGCAGGATGTAAAGCACTGGTGTAACGTGCTCACAGTGACCGACCCCCCCAAAAGGAAGGGCACTCACATTCTGCACCAAATGCATCTTCCAAACAGTCATCAAGGGCAGCCCCACATCAAGCACATTGCAGTAATCTAGCCTTCAGGTAATGAAGGCATGGATGATGGTGGCCATATCTGAATCAGAACGAAAGGGCCTTAGCCTCCTCACCAGATGGAGTTGGTGAAAAGTGTTCCTGGCCACCACCAGAGCCTAATGTTCCAGGCACTACAAGGGATCCCAAAGCACTCCAAGACTGCAAACCTGGATAATCAGAGCATTTCCTGTGATGTATCTTGTATCCAGTGGTGGCCACTGTCAGAGACAGGATGCTTGGCTAGATGAACCATTGGTCTGCCCCAGTACTGCAACTCTTTTGATGGTTGTTTTCACCCTATGTCTGCCCGCTTGCAGCCACTCCTGGGTGCATTTTAAACAGACCTGGTGGCTGTGGCGGTCCACAGTCCACCCATGTGGTATCCCCCTCCCATACCCCATAGAGGTGCAGTCAAATTGTCCTTCACTCTAGGGTGACGACAGCAACTCTATGGCATTGCCCAAGGCAACCTGTGGCCAAGAGTGGAGCTGCAGACTCCATCCGGTGCCCTGGATGTTCCAGAGCACAGCCTGCCCCACTTCTGCTCCACCTGGCACATCTGGTGGGCCATCTTTAAATGGACAGGCCACCTGGAGGTAAGACAGAGCAGAGACATGGGTGCTGTCCATCTGAAGACATCCGATGAGTAGGAATATTCCATCAGAACTCTGAATATAATGGTGTCATTCCATAGCTGAAATTACAGCTGTAATAACACATCTGGATGTTCTACTCCTCCAAATAAAAAAATTAAAAAACCAATGGATTTTCTTCTCTTTGTTTCCTTTCCTTCTTCTTCTATCAATCCTTTCGGGCTACTCTTTTCCCCAATCCCCCTGCATCCTGCCACACAGGAAGCCCATTCAGACAGAAAACAAGGAGTATAAAATCTCTCATAAGTCTCCTCATTTCTGACCCAATATATTTTAGAAATTAGTCCCTGGAGGATTGGACGTGGGTGAGGGATACCTGGCTAGTGGACCATTTATTTGGCCCCTTTCCAGTTCCTGGAGCTGACCTGTGGATTCTGCCCTCAAGAACTAAAAGAGTGAGCTCTGGGTGAGGGAGACTACATGAGGACATGCACTCAAGGATAAGCAATGGACCCAGGGCATAGATCCATGATCTGGACTCTAATTGGAATAAGTATCTAATACTATCCGGTATCCACCAACATCCGGTATCTGGTTGGATACCAAATGGTATCTGGTCAGATACCGAATGATATGCAGCTAGCATCCAGCGGATATTTGATAATCCAGATTATCGTTTGCCAAACTATTGTTTAAGGAATTATTATTTACTATAATATAATTTGTCCCACATCCTAGGTAGACCGTGAATTTGTACTAATTTTCAAAATGGCCCATGGGAGAGAAATGTTTCCCCACCGTTAATTTAGCACATAATCATATGAGATCTTTAAAAGTAAGTTTAATAGGAAAGAAAAGAAATTTCAGTTCTCCTCTAAGAGAAACTTCCCCATTTCTATGGCATTTTAGACTGTCTATAAGCAGCTAGGGCTGAAAGGAGAATCTGTTTTTATTCTTGTGAGAATCTCACAAGAATTGAGAACCCTTAGTGAGATCTCAAAGATCTCATGAGCAGTGTGAGGATCTCATGAGATTCTCACTTAAAAAGAAAAAAGCAACTGTGCACGTCCAGCCCTTTTCCAAAATGGTGTCATTCTACACATGTGCATCCCTTTTCCAAAATGGAAAAGACTGCACATGCGCAGAAAGATCCTGTAGTCATTTGTGCATGCGCAGTTCTTCTTCTTGTTCACCCCCTCGCCGCCCCCGACGTAGAGTTGGTGGCTGCAGAAAAGAAGAGAGACAGACAGACAGATGGCAGACAGATGCGGGACTCAAGATTCGGTGCAGGACATGGCACACGTGGCTCCGGTAAGTAAATCAAGAAAAAAATCTCGATCGAGAAAGGTTTGAGAACCAGGCCTTTTCACAATTCTCACAAAAATCGAGCCGAGAAGCTTGATTCTCAATCAGAATCAAGAAAATAATAAACAAGACGGGGGGTCTTTTCAGACATGACGCTAACCCCAGTTTAACCCCAGTTTAACCGCACTTGAACATTTCTTATGCATGTTGCAGGGCTGTGTAGGGCACCAATACAGCCCTGCGACATGCATAAAAATGATCAAGTATGGTTAAAGTGGTTAAACTGGGTTTAGTGTCATGTCTGAAACCATCCTGAGTTTCATCCCTATTATTAACTCTGCAGCTGAAGATGCTAGAAGTGAACAAAATGCAGACTTTCCCCTTTTGGCAGCTGAAGGGCAGCAGAGAATGACAATAACTGTTTTTTAGATCCACTACTCCAAACCGTTCCATTTGTTCAGGGTTACCTGTTCTGCAAGCTCTTTCATGTGAGAAAATGAGATTACGTCTAATGGATTTTTTTTGTTTTCTTTTGGGGTTTCTTTGGTAAATTGCTCATTAAAGGAAGCAACTGCAAATCTGGAAGCAATTGCACACACACCACTTTCAATCTCTCTGCTTCAGTGCAAGAGAAACAAAGTAAATAACACAGAATTGATTGGAGAAGGGAAGGTTTTGTTGTTTTTTTCTTCTTCCAGACAGGTTCAATCACCACCTACGTCAATAGAGCTGAGATACATCTGCCCATTTTTAGCCATGGATATTATTGGTGGTTTCGGGAAAGATGTGTAGAAAGCGGTCATATTTGAGGTATTTTTTCTTTACCACAACAGATTTCTGCACATCTCTTCTGAAAGCTCCCTCCGCCAGTAGACCTGGCTGCAAATGGCGCCATTTTGCACATGCATTAGGGATGGGCGAACGCGGTGCGGAAGTTCAGAGTTCAGACCGAACTCGACCAGTTCGGTCAACCAAACCGAACTTCCGAACCGAACTCTATTACCGAACCGAACCAAATTTCTGAACTCGGTTCTGTTCGCCCATCCCTAAAAGATAATATTCCATTTAGTTCAATGGGGTTTGAATTTCCAAACTTTGTTCTGAAGTTCGGAGTCTGGACCGAACGCAAATAGTTTGGTCGACCGAACCAAACTTCCGAACAGAATTTCTGAACTCGGTTCTGTTCGCCCATACCTAACATGCATATACACAAAATACTTTCCTACACATGCACAATAGTAAAAATAGATTTTTGCACAGGCATAATACAAAAATGGCCAGAATCCATTCTTGCTATTTGTACATGTGAAAACAAAATGTATTTTGTATACAGTGCATGTGCAAGATGGCAGAGCACATGGCCAGACCTTCTGGAGCAGCCAAAATAGAGCTTTGGCAGAACAGGGACCAGATCATAACTGAGCTGCATTCCACTACACCTGGATGAGACTGGGGAGGTGTGTCAGAGATGGAATCCATCTGGATACTCCATTTCAATCCTATACATCAGGGATTGGGAGTCTACCGTTCTCCCTCGGCAGACCACTTTTGAAATTAGTAAATATCTGCAAGATGGATTAAGGGCCTACTTAGGTGACGGAAGGCCATAGCTCAACTGGTAAGAGCACGTGCTTTGCATGTATAAGGTCCAAGGTTCAATCCACAGCATCTCCACTTCAAGATTCCTGGTAGCACGTCAGGGGGAAGTCTCTGCTGGGGGCTTGGAGGGGTCTCAGTAGCACGCCGGGATGACCTCTGCCGGAGACCCTGGAAGAGCCAGATTTGGACCCAAATTTGAAACCCCTGCTGCCATGTAGGTTGTAACAAAACTGAGCTAAGATGGACCATTGTTCTAACTCAGTTAGGCAGTTTAGTTTAGTTTAAAGAAGGGTAGGGCTAGGGGCTAAGAATTCTGGCCTGGAAGGAAAGGAGAAGAGATGGGACATGTTCTCAGAGGGGGCATGGCTGCTTGCACATGAAACGGGAACTTCTGCGAGCCAAAATCACACTGGAGGGATCATGTGAAGTCCCATTCATGTGCGTTTAGGTTTTTTTTTACGTGATTGGCCTATATTAGGGATGGGCAGACGCAGTTTAGAAGTTCGGAGTTCAGCCTGAACTCGGCCTGTTCGGACAACCAAACCCGAACCTGAATCCGAACACAAACTGACCGAACTGAACTAGATTCCGAACGTCTAAATGACCAAACAGTTGGTAAGTTCAGTTCATGTTCGGGTGGCAAAAATGTGTCACTGGAAGGAAAATCGTGACAGGGAGGGGGAGTCAGCTGAGGAGCAGATTTCCAGGCACCAGGGTTGGAGAGGCTTGGAGTAGCAGCCAGTCTGCCCAATCACCATCCCTTTTTGCCTCAGACCACTGGCTTCACAGTCTGTGATTGGCCATGGGCTAGGCTGCACAGAACCAATGGGGCTTGCGATGAGGTGGGCACAGCAAGAAACAAAACTGATTACCTCTCCCCAACACCTTCGCATTAGTCACTGTTCCTGAACAGCAGGCATTTCAGAAGGCTCCCTCTCTCCAAGCAGTTTTTGTTCCTGCTGCGAGTTAGTTATTAGATAGATAGTTACTAGATAGCTATACATAGTAGTTAGCTTAGTGACAGAGATAGATTGAGATACAGTGTGTTTGTAGGACAAGGCCTTTGTAGTTAATTATTAGGATATTCCATTTAGTTCAATAGGTTTTAGAATAGTTAATAGCAGTTAGATTTAGTGTAGAGATAGATAGATAGATATAATAAAAGAAACAGCCACTCCAGCCCCAGGACCCACCCTCAGGGTACTGGGGCCTTGTCATTCCACCACACCAAGAAACAGCCACTCTAGCCCCAGAACCCGCCATCAGGGTTCTGGGGCCAAGTTACAGGCAGGGAGGACTGTGGCCAATACCTAGAAGATGCCACTCTAGCCACAGTACCCACCATCATGGGTCAGGCCATCAATCCTCGCACAGAGGCGATGTCATTCCACCGCATCAAGAAACAGTCACTCCAGCCCCAGGACCCACCATCAGGGTTCTGGGGCCTACATTACTGGCAGGGAGGGCTGTGGCCAATATCTAGAAGCTGCCACTCTAGACCCAGGACCCAACGTCATGGGTCTGGGACCATCATTCCTCACACAGAGGCGCTATCGTTCCACCGTATCAAGAAACAGCCACTCCAGCCACAGGACCCGCCATCAGGGTTCTGGAGTCAAGTTACAGGCAGGGAGGGCTGTGGCCAATATCCAGAAGCTGCCACTCTAGCCCCAGGACCCAGCATCATGGGTCTGGGGCAATCATTCCTCACACAGAGAGTCTTTTTCTGAACGCCCGAACCAAACTGAAAACGACCGAACCGAACGGCCGAATGCGGCGACAGAACCGAACGGCCGAACCGAACGGGCGAACCAGACCAAACCGAATGGCCGAACCCGAACCGCAGTCTGTTCGCCCATCTCTAGCCTGTATCTGCCGTGATTTAAGTGATGGGAGACAGGACTGAAAAAGAAAGACTCTACCGTTTTCATTTATTTTTTTCATTTTATTTTATTTTAAATTATTTTTAAAAATCACTGCGCATGCGCAGAACAGCCCAGCCCAGGCAACCATTTTTCACATGTGCAGTGATAGATAGATAGATAGATAGATAGATAGATAGATAGATAGATAGATAGATAGATACTTTTTTATTATTTTTAATAAAATTAATGAAATAATAAAAATGAAAATGAATGAAATCAAGTGAATGTCATTTGCTTATTCACTTATTTTCATTACCTTAGTTACAGAAATGAATAGGGTGCATTCGTTTTCATAATTAATCAAATGATACAAAATTGCACACTGCAGGGGTTCATCGGGGTGGATGATCTTAGTAGTCACATGTTTTAATAGCTAGGCAGTACGTAGTCAATGAGTGTAAAATGGAGCAGGGCGTTGGAATTTCTTTGCTTTTACTTGCAGGAGAGGCATTAGACCCTCAGTGTTAAACACATCCTTTTCTGCCTAATAAAGCCATACCACTTCCACTAAAGAGAGGGTGATTCCCAGTGGGAGTAGAGATGCTGGAAGTGAATTGCACCAGTTCAGTTCATTCATAATGAGCAGGAGGAGATCACTAATATTATTTCAGCTGGGATAGTCAGTAAGTGAACTAATAGCCGCTTCTCATAAGAAGAAAACTATCCACCAGCAAACTGATCCTATGGGCCAGCTATTCATGTTCAAGAGCCTAGCAGAGCTAAAGCAAACACCCACACATACGGGTAGACCTGTAAGAATTGCAGTACGTGACCCAACCCAGTAACACTTGATGGGCTACCAGAGATTCCAATTTGCTGTTTTTTTAATCCTGATTTCCTGACTTCTGGTATCATTTTTCTGACTTACCATCCCGAATTTTACAAGTTCCTGTACCAAAGTGTCACTTACCAATCAGTAAAATGGTAAATCAGTAACTCCGCAACGGTAATAACTGGTATTTTCAGGTAATCTGGTGCCCAACTCAGTACAGACTCTAGGCACCCAAGAAGCCTCTCAAAAATGGACTGCTTTTTTCAAACTTACAACACAGCAAGGTTGTATAGACCCTGGGCTCAGGCCTTAGTTATGAGCCCCATAAAAGCAAGGAGGAAGGGTCTCCAGTAGAGCTGAAACAAGTGCCTTCAAGAATGGGTATATGCAATGAATTTCCAGTACCTGAACTGACCTGACAACATCGGGTACTGATTGGTACCCGATAAGAACCCGATTCAGGTACCCAATGCCCCAGAATGTCAAATTCCAGTACCAATTTTTTTAATACGATACCAATTTTATGACTTCTGATACCTATTTTTTTATTTTCCTTTACCGAAAACCAACTTCCAGTCATTTTTTTTTTTATTTCTGTCCAAATTTTTCAGTATTAGGTGCTGATATACCAATCAGTAATTCGAAACTCAAAAAGCTAGTACCAGAAGTTACCTATTTAATTTTTTGAGTTTTCACGTACCTGATCAATACCCGGGTAAGCCCATCAAGTACCCGATGCAGTACTGGAAAAAATGTGTATTACTCGTGGGTACTAATTTATGTACCCATTTCAACTCTAGTCTATAGGGTGGAGGGCGGGACTTGCCTCGGTGGAGGGAGAATCCCCCTCCAGGCTGCCACTGATGTAGAAGGGCCTCAGCTGGGAGCCCTGCAGCCCCCATAAAGCAGCTGCAACCCCACCAGGGTTTCAAAGTGGGCAGGTATGGCGCCATCACTCTACCCCTGCCCAATTTGAAAACTTCCTTCTTGGTGCCACTGACTACTGAGTGCCACTTAAAGCTGAAATGAGTACCCACAAAATTGGGTATACCTATTGAAATTGTGGTACCCAAATTATCTTGGGTGAATTGAGTACTAAAGAGTACCCATTGAGTACCCAACAAGTTACTCAGATTATCAAATTACCATAAGCCAGTTTTCCATTACCAGGTATCGTTATTCGGTTACCGATTACCAATTTACCATTTTTTTCTACATTCATCTACTGATTGTTTTATGTCAAAAAGACAATAATTGTAACACAGTAAGTTGGAATGGATCATTAAAATGGAAAGTTGGTAACTTGGTACCTGGTATGTCAGGTAGTCAGGTATTTATCTTGGCATTTGGGTACCAATCTGACAATGACATAAAGTTATTTAAGTTAGTTAAAACCCGAGCTTACTGGGAAGAATTGAAGGAAGATCTTGCGAGACTGGCCATTCAAGTGGCAGTTGAAATTTAATGTGGACAAGTGCAAAGTGATGCACATGGAGGAAAACAACCCAGACTAGATGTATACAATATTAGGTTCTAAATTAGGAGTTACCAGTCAGGAAAAGGATCTTGGAGTCATTGTGAACAATACATTGAAATCCTCAGCTCAGTGTGCAGCGGTGGTCAAAAAAGCAAACAGAATGTGAGGAATCATTTGAAAAGGGACAGTGAACAAAGCTGAAAATATAATAAAGCCTCTATATAAATCTATTATATGACCTCACCTGGAATATTATGTGAAGTTCTGGTTGCCCCATCTCAAAAAAGACATAGTAGAACTAGAAAAGACACAGAGAAGGGCATCAAAAATGATGGAGGGTATGGAATGACTCCTGTATGAAGAGAGGCTAGATAGATTGGGGCTCTTCATCTTGGAGAAGAGATGACTGAGAGGGGATATGATAGAAGTTTATAAAATCATGAGTTGCTGCACTGGCTGCTGATAGTCTTCCAGGCCCAATTCAAGGTGTTGGTGTTGACCTTTAAAGCCCTAACCATCTTGGGCCACACCTACCCACGGGACCGCCTCACCCTCCGGGTCCTGGATTGGCCCCTGCAGTCGGCTGGGGGTGTCCTCCTTGGGGTCCCCCGAGTTTCCCGGGTGTCCACAATGAGGAGGGTGTTCTCTGTGGCAGTGCCTCCTGTTGGAGGTCCGCTTGATTACTGACCTCCCCTTTTTCCACAGACAGTGTAAGACCTGGCTATTTCACCAGGCCTTTCCTGAAGGAGATGGGGTGGGTGGGTTGGGTTGGGTTGCGTTAGGGTGGGTATGGGTTTTATACTGTTTTAATTGTAGTTTTGAGACTTCAATCAAATTTGCCATAATTAGCCAGGAAAGGAGTAGCACCCCCACAAAAGAAAAATATATTATGTGGCCTGTATTTTAACAAAGACAGATGTCAAGCATTCCTGTTAGGGGGCGGGGGGGTCACACCACTATTTCTAACAGGACCCCAAATTCCCTAAATCCTGCACTGTATGCAGGAAGCAACCGACACCCCCCCTCCCCCCCCGCCCCCTTGTCCCTTCCTGTATCCAAGAAGTAAATAACCACATGGCATCCCAGAGCCTTTCACAGCTCACCTTTTGGGCAATTCTGAACACCTCATTCCCTCTGTAATAGCCTTCTGCGCCAAAGCACCATATAAGGATTGGCTTCCAACATGCCAAAAACCAGTGGCGTAAGGATGTGATACGGAGAGGTTGACACCTCAGCAAGAACAATGTTTATGGATTCAGTCCTCTTTCAGTAGTAGCTACCCTTTCTCTCCTCCTGCCCATGTTTGGGCATCTTCACATGGACATCTGCCCCGCCCCCTGCACCGCCTTACCCCTGGGCAGGCCATCCATTTAAAGGCAGAATGACAAATATGAAGGCGGAGCAGAGGTGGGGCAGACTGTCCCTTCTCCAAGGCTTCCCCAGCGGCAGTGCTCCAGAACATCCCGGAGCACCGCCAGTAAAGCGGGCAGCCCAACCCCAGGGTACCAGCCAGAGACGGGGCTGCCATTCATCTTCTCAGTGGACTGTCGCTGCAGCCCTGTGCTTGGCCAGGGGTTGCCCAGGCATTGCCATACCATTGCAAGAAATCTATCCGTAACACTATGGTGTTGGAGAGGAGCGCCGCATGGGTGGACCTGGCAACGGCTAGGTCTATTTAAAACGGACCTAGGCTTGGGTATAAGTGAGCAGCGGAACTCCAGGGCTGAGCACCCCTGCATCCGTGTAAAAAAACAAAACAAGGCGTTGACACCCTACTTTAATATATAGATAAAATTATAGATATTATGCAGGACAAGTTACCAAAATAGCATTTACCAGCAATGTCTATTGTGTCTTTTGGCAAAGTCCTAGAGGGTAGTCCCCCAAGACAGAAACACATGCTATCCATGACATCTCTAGTTAGAGTAGGATTACCAACAGCTTGAGGAATTTGCAAAGGGCTGGGAACTTCCCTGGAATGTCGGAGGGTTCCCCTTTCCCAGGGAACAGCTCTACTCTGTCCCAAATGCATCATTGTTTGCATAACCTTCCTGTAACATACATGGGCCAAATATGCAGTGGGAAGGAATGCAGCACGGACATTTCCATTGTACACAGCCCTTGGTTTAGGCAACCCAAATAAATGGTGTACTTGATTATTCCACTGACCCTTTTTACACAGGCCACAGCACAAGGGGGCGGTGTGTGCCATGGTCCGTGTGTGCTGGGTGGGCGGCAGGTTCTGATGAGCACACACTGACCTCCCACCACCACCACCCATCACCCAAGCACGGAGGCACCTCCGTTTTGTCCGGTGCCTCTGTGCGTGGGTGATGGGTGTGTATGCATTTCTGTGGGAGCATGCACACACATACACACACCCAGCCACGATGCAGTTCTAACGAGACTCACCCATGCATGAACACCCAGATTTCTGAGTGTTCATGTTCATGCATGGGTGCCGCCCATGTAAAAAGGGCCATTATTTTCAACAGCCAAGTCTTGAAGCTCCTCAAAAATAAATCAGAGGAGAGCAAATCCCTCCAGTTGGTGAGGTAAATCATGCCATGAGGAGATTTCCCCACAAGGTGGCAGGAGTGTTAAAGGTTTCAAATAAACGATGTTTCTGGAAGCTCTCATGCCGCAGATGCTGGGAGCTGATGTTCCAGCCACCGTATGGTACAGTGCAGCTAGGTATTTCCCTCCTTGTAAAAATAAAATGAATTCCTCCTTCATTCTCATGTATCAAGCTGGGGTTAGATATGAATTCAAGATCCTCTCCACCAGAACTGAAATGAATATTAGTGCAAAGAAGTAAATCCGTTGAATTTGCCCTCTCTGAATGGATGCCAACAAAGCAGGTAATAATAACAATAAAATAATGTTTATTTAGTACAATGAAATCCAATAAATCACAATAAAACAACTTAAAATCCAGTGTAAATTAGTTTGAAAGGGGAAGGTAAAGGAAGAGAAAAAATACATTAGAACTAACAGTGAATGCTCGAAAAGCACCAGAAGAATAAAAGAAAGTCTTCAGTTGCTTTTTGAAGGAGATGAGGAAGGTATGGAGGTAACTTGCTCCAAAAGGAGCAAGTTCCATGCAGAGGGGCCTACCACAACCCAGTCGCCCACCCACTTAAGACGCAATGACGGGATCCAAACGCAGACCGTCCATGTGAGGCTCTAGGAGCAGGTCTTGAATATAGCAATTTGTGTTTCTTCCAATACTCATTTCAGATATTTCAGTTTGGTTATTTTGCCATTCATTTACTTTATTTCGGCATTTTTAGCCCTATCATTCATGTGCAGCCAATTCTCAACATTTCTCGGTCAAGAATTTTTTCTCAAAATACCATTTACCACTTTACCGAAATTTACCATATACTGATTTACCGTATACTACGGTATATGGTAAACGGTAAATTGTGGTGAATGGTAAATAGTATTTTTGAGGAAAAAATCTTGACCAAGATGCTGGTCTGTTTTTGAGATTGTACCGAGATCTCAGTGACAATTCTTGATTCTCGCAATATTTTTGTGAGAAAAAAAAAATGCTTCTTGTTTCAGCCCTAGGATAGATCCATGGCACAGATCTATGATCTGGACCCTCCCTTTCTTCAGCATGCCCCTTACACTCCCCAGCACGAATGTCTATGTGGCCATACGAGCTTGTACTAATTTTCAAAGGGGCCCCTGGAATGGAAAAGGTTCCCCATCCATGGCATAGAGGTTAGGGGCTGGGGTGCTTAAGAGCTGCATTCAGGAAGACAATCATTCAGATCATAATATAATAATAACAACTTTATTGTTCAGCCATCGGCTATAACAATTCGCAACCCAATACACATATAATAGCAATACACAATTGGGACAAATTAAAAGGGCCTTAGCCCATCCAAAAAAGGGGGGGGGATCCCAACCAGCCCCCGGGAGTATCTCTTGATAACTAACCAATTGATATAACTTATAATTTAAATTTAAATAATTAAAATTTAAAGAAGAATAAATAAAAACTCTCAAAGAGGGAAATAAACAGACACTAACCACCATCTATAGATCCCATTTGGGAGTATGACTTATACTACAACACAAAAAGCTATCTATACTTTGGCCCCACTTTAACCCAGTAAACTAAAGGAGAAAAGGCCTCATCACTCCTATCTTAATGCAAAACCAGCTTACTATCATGGTCAGACAACCCTGCGACTCCAGGTTGCCGAACCATAGCTCTGCGAATATGCAAAATGGCCTGAGCCATCCCTGCGACTGCCCTAGTCAGGTCTGAGTCCACTGGGCTAAGAATTTCCTGCATCCTATGATCATCCAAACCCCCTAAATATCGAAGCCTAGGTCCAGCAAGTTGAGGGCAACGGAGCAATATATGATCAACCGTATCTATCTCACCTAGTTTACATAAGGAGCAAACCCTCTGACTCCTGGGTAACCCCTTATAACGCCCCTCCACAAACGCTGAAGGAAATGAATTGATCCTCAACTTTAGGAAGGCATTTCGTTTCCCTGCGTCTAGCCAATTGAAAAGATAATATTCTCCAGAGCCCCCAGGATTAACTGGAATGTATTGGGGAGCTACTTTCTGTTGTATCAACAGCGCTGATTCCAGTTGGAGGGTTTGGTCAAGAATCCTCCTTTTGACCAAGCTCCTGGCAGCTTGAGGTCCTACTGTTCCTAAACTTTCAGCAGAGAACCCCAACCGAAGGACCTCCTTCTCCACCACCTTACCCCAAGGCCCCCCATCATTCAGATCATGGATCTGCCCCCAATCCCTATGTGCAAGCCGTCATCTCTGCTCCTTTACCCTGAGCTCAGTTTTTCAGTGCCTGGGGTACAGGAGCAGGATCCAGGGGCCAGATCCAGACAATGGAAAGGGACCAAATTAAAACTAGCCATGGGCTACATTGAAAGAGTGAACTCAGGATAAGGCCGCTTTTAGCTCAGTGGCGCATGCCATGACATGACTTTTCAAATTACCACATACGGCCTTTAGATGAGACGTCTCACGTGTTATCTTAGCACCACTTACACATTCTTTTAATACCATGGATTAGATACCTCGGTATCAACGAGAAGACTCGTCTAAAAGATGCCCGTGGTAATTTGGAAAGTCGTTTGAAGACATCCCGCGAGTGACTGCGCACCACTTGTCTAAAAGCGACCTAAGGGAGCAGTGATGCGGGCATGCACACATGAATAGGGGACAGACCTATGGCCCAAAGCCGAGAGCTGGACCTTCCCCTTCCTGAGCTCACCCCTCAAGTACACCCATCACCAGGAGAAGGGGGACAAACCTGGGGAAGGAGAAAGGGGAATGGTGAAATGAGGCAGGGGAGGAGAAGGGGAGAGTCCAAGCTAGAGGCAGGGAGAAGAGAAGGGACGATATATAGACTCACTAGTCACAGCTTCAGCAGTCATTGTCATCAGCTCTGCTCAGCTGGGCTGGATTGGGCTCCGGGGGAGGAGGGAAGATGGGAGGCGTGGCTCCAGCCGCTAATGCTATTCTTCTCTGCTGTGATTGGCTGGGGGCACTGACTCCATTGCCTCTCTAGCCAGGCTATCAGCCAGGCTTTTGGCGGGGGAACTTGATAGGGGACCTAAGGGAGTCTCCGAGCCTCCGCCTCCAGCTCCTCCCCTGCGATGAACTGCGGTGCTGTGCTGGGGGTGAAATTCCTGAAGCCCCACC
The DNA here is from genome assembly GCA_003113815.1 of Sphenodon punctatus. Lineage (NCBI taxonomy): Eukaryota > Metazoa > Chordata > Lepidosauria > Sphenodontia > Sphenodontidae > Sphenodon > Sphenodon punctatus. The sequence goes on from QEPC01010859.1 coordinate 3,823,943, forward strand.
AACTCTTCCTGCACCGTGCAGCCCAGGGGAAGCTTCTCTCCCTGCTCCTGCTGGCACCCCCACTGTCTGTTTTACCATTGAAGCAGGCACATGCGCAGAAGGAAGAAGCAGAGAAGCCTTCTGCACACATGCCTGCGCAGATTATGGTAATACAGGCAGCAGCAGCAAAGACTGGGGAGCTTAGGGCAGGTTGTGCATGTGCTAATCGCGCTGAGGAAGCTCTGGCAGCAGCAATAGTGGTGGTGGGGCAGGGATCAGTAGTAGTAGGGTCCAGGGGCACTCGGAAGGGCACTGCCCTATAACCCTCAGTAGTAGAACTTGGTGTGGGACTATGTTAGAAAGAGCATGGTAAAGTTCTGATGATGGTCTCCGACCAAAAGTTGACATTCTGGGGCATGTTGGGACATTGGTTACCCGAACCAAGTCCTAATCAGGTACTGATTAGTACCCCAAATTTGGGGGTTGAGTCCGGTACCCAAAATTTGACAGGTACACCCATTTTTGTGGCACTCATTCCAACTCTAGTGGCAGCCCTACTTTTGGTGGGTCCAATCCCATGCCCCATGCAACCTGCGTGCAAGTCCACTGCAGGGACATTGTGCCATGCGGAACCCAGGTGGCCGCGTGCATCCCACTCAGATACCACATGCAGAGGGCTTGGGATAACGGCCAATGCCTTTTTGCCTGTGTAGTCAATGTTATAGAACCACACTCATAATAATAAATGTATAGTGAATTCCCCTGCTGGAAGATCTTTAAGAGCAATAATAATCTAGAATTTAAAGCAAATTGTTATTGGATCATTTATGCAGTGTTGAAATTCCTCTTTGGTGGAATGCATCAGCCACATTTCATTTGTAAAGATGCACGACAGCTACTAGGGTGACAGGGGAAGCAACGAATAGTTTGGCAAAAGGAAACCACAGAGGAATTTGTAGGTAGGAAGGCTATAATTACTAGGGCTGGCCAGAGGCCAAAAAAATGCATTAGTTGAGACGGAGCCTTTATACCCAATTAATGGATTTTTATGAAAATGTCTGGATTTCAGAATGAAATTCAGCAATTTGTTTGAAATATTTTCTTTTGATGTGTGGCAAGCGGCAAGTGACAACCATCATTTTCTGTAGCAAAAAAATTGGGAATTTTTCATTTTCAATTTTTTTTAAAAAAATCATTGCAAAAAACCTGGAAGTGTGAGGAGTTTTGATACATTTCTGCACACCAAAAAATGTACCGCAACAGAAAGCTTTGGGGGCTATTAGTTTGGTTGCTACATTTTAATTACTTAAAATGTTTGTGTTTTGAAAAGTAGGTATGAACATTATTTTTAAATTTCAGCTAACTAATAATTATCCACAATGGGCTTGAGCCCAGGCCCCATGAATCCCATGCTGGAAGCTGTGAGCATTTCCACGTGGCACAACGGCCCAGCAATGGGGAGGTACGCAGTTTCCACACCATTTGTGCACGTGGAGGTCCACGCAAGATTTGTGGGCTATGGGATCAAGCCCATTGTCAGGACACCCCAGTAACCTGGAGTGATTACTGATTTTACCATTTACCAATCAGTAACTCATTGGTAAATGGTAAATCAGTACCAGAACTCAGGAAAACTGGGTCGAGGAGTCATAAAAACAGCACCAGACGTTGGAAAATTGGTACTGTAAATTGGGAAATTGAGATGAAAAATGGTAAGCTGGTAATTCAGGTAGCCTGTTATGCCCTAATCAGGTACAATTTAGTACTTGGTGTTAGCAGATCAGGTGGAGGACCGCATTTCCGACAGGCATACCTATTTTTACGGATACTCACAGTGATGTTAAATACTTTCTGGAGTGTGAGGTGCTATGGTAGGAGGGGCTCTCTGGGTACCGTGGCTAGATAGCTGCATTGTTTCTTCAGATTTCAGAAACATGGCTGTTTGAATCTTCAGTGTACATTGCAGGGTGATTGCAGGAAAGCAGCCATCAGCTAAACTGTGATGACTTTGTCGGAGGAAGAATCTCAGCTTCAATCTTTCCAAGAACAACAGCCCATGAGTTACCCCTGTGGATTTAATTTCTCCACACCAGAGCCTGCAATTCCTGGACAGGTGCCCCTATCTGTCAAACACAGATTGGAACCTCTTTGAATAGCATAGGAAAATGTATGCTCTGCTACGGCATGTATAGCCAGTCATTACTTGTTCCGTGCTTGCCTTTGCAACAGGAGGTGAGAACTAACCCCCGGAGGCCCTAACATTTTTATATTGCTCTTCCTGAGCAATTAATATAAATCACTCAAGAAGGGCTGGAGAGAGGAATCTTCTTGTAATCCACTAGTGAAACTACATCAATTAACCAGCCTAATAATTAACCCACACATGAAAGCAGCCTTGGAGAGCTGAAACTGGAGGGAGTGTCTGCTGAAGCTTATGGCTGCCCTTTGAATGGGAAAAGAAGGGATTTTCTTGGCCTAAGACAGGGTGGACACTGGACAGACTTATGGTGCACATGGTTGGCTTGAGACAGGTGTCAACTTCAGATGAAAATCTACCAGCCCCTTCTCCCCTCCTCCCACTGACTCCTGTGTTCCAGGTTGGGATCCCTCCTGCCTGGTCTATGGAGTGGAGGGATCCTTCCCCACCACATGAGAAGAGCTCCCCCAGTCCATCTCCTCCTCCTCCTCCAGCACCCCCTGGGAGGTCAGGTTCTGCTCTCCTCCCCAGAGGGGCTGATCCCCCTCCCCACAGTGTGATCTACTAGAGCTGATTAGCGGAAACAGCTGCCTGATTTACAACCCACTCATAATACCCGCAGTTTTGAGTACCATGTGGGGTTCCCAGCCTGAGTACCGATTGGGTACCTGGGGAATGCGTTTTTACCTTTACAAGGCACCAATTTACTATTTACCAATTGGTGAGTCAGTATGGAAGAACAGCAAAAATCGAGATGGTAACTCGAAAAATCAGTAATGGAAGTTGGTATTTGTGGACCAGAAGTTGATAAATCAGGACTTCATGTTACCCACTGGACACTCATTGGCGAGTTCCTGACAGTGGCGGGTCAATTCGGGTAGGACTGAGACGAGATCAAGTGTTTGTACCCAAGGGAAATACCTTTCGGGAGTGCTTGCAAGTGTCCATCAGCACTTCATCCGTTTCCAGTGATTCTGTGCTTCTGCCATTTTGGGGGTCATTCTCATCACTTTCCAGGATTTTTTGTCACTTTCTCAGACTTTTTGTCACTTTTCATCACTTCCCGGGACACTCTGTCATTTTCGTTACTTTCCGGGAATCTTATGCCAGTTTTATGGCAGTTTTACAGCACTTTTATGGCAATATTCAGAAGTTCCCCAGTGCGTAGCCAGTAAGTTTTCATCTCCACAACCCCCAGGGGTGCATGCGGAGCACACACAGAGCTTGGGACCAGCCCATAGCAGCTCTGTTCAACTAGCAAAAAATAACAGAAAATGACAAAATAGCAGGAAAGCCAGTAAGTTCATGCAAATTTTGGAGAATTCCTGCTTCTAACAGAAGTGGCACTCACCGCAATTTCTCGTTTCAGGCCTAATGTTGGGTACTGCCATTTTTTGCGGGTACTCATTTGAGCTGTATTCATTATCTATCAATACATCATGATCTGCCACTTTGCTGATCCTGGTCTAAGACACCAGTGCAGTAATCCACACTATTTGAGGGCTGGAATTCAATATTTTAAAAATGGAATGATGTGCTTTTACAACAGGAAGGATTTTGAAGTGACATGAAGATCACACCAACAGGATGCTTTAAAGAAAAGAAAAAATAGCTATGTAACTAAGTGTCTCATTGTTATTCCACGGAATCACTAATGCTTACTGCTAGCCTCTCAGCTTGACATAAATAACTTTTACGAAAACATTTGTTGTCTCACACATCAAACAGCAATTATCAGGAACAATCTGCACTATTATTATGTCGCTTGCAAACCCAGTCACTCAGCAGAGTCCTTAACTGATTGGCTGGAAATGATGGAGTATCCCTTTGTTCATTGTGAGTGTCTATTCATTTCAAAACTCATAGCTCTCACTTTTGGCTGGATTTAGAACCATTTGATACTGGAGGAAGTCTATATACTTTTAAAACTTCCTGGTAGTAAAGACGTTTCATTGTAGAGAGTTGGATAGACAGAAATGTGGGTGAGCAGTAGGCCAAGGACACACCAGAAACAGGGCTGGCCCCAGGCATGTGCCACATGTGCAGCTGCACATGGCCCCGCAGCCAGCTGGGGTCCCGCTCTTGCCTGGCTGGGAGGCAGGCTACAGCCAGCTTCTTCTCCAATAAGTTCTTCTGCCTCCCCTCCCTGGCTCTGGTCCCCATCCCTCACTTGCCTCTGTCTCCTAGCAGTGCTGCAGCAGCAGGAGCAGCAGCGGGACACCATCCGGATTGGATAGGGAGATAAAGCTGTTTGTTTACAAACAACTCCTCCCCATGTGAGTGATCAGAAGGTTGTTGCCTTGTAAAGAAGGTTCTTTGAGATGGCTTCCAACATTCTCACAACTGGGTTGTGCATGCTCACCCTAGTCAAATAATAGACCACATGATGGTCTCGAGCTCCTCTAGTATAAAAAGCAGTCTCCCCCTCAGAAAGACAGTTTCTTCCAACCCTTTCTACGAATATAAGAAAATCCCATGCGGGGCTGGAAGGGTGGGTGTTGTGAAAATGTTTAGACCCATCTTGAAGAACCTTGTTTCCAAGGCAGCAACCTTCTGTTCTTCTTCGAGTGTATCCTCACAGGTCATTTTTACATGGTTCCACCAGGTGGGGGGCCCTTAGGTGCGCCGGTGTGTCGGCGGTGCGTGCACACCGCTCCACTCACTCCACTCACATCTCCACCCACCCCACACTCATCTGCACCCACGAAGTAACAACCATTTCCCCCAGTTACTCCGTGTTTGGGGACAAGTGGGGGGTGAGTAGGGATGTGTGTTAGGCGACACACACACCCACTCACCGTGGGCATGTGCGCCACATTATTCACACAGGGCTCCCCCACCCATGAACTCACAGAAATCTGCATGTTCATGGTTGGGAGAGGCTCGTGAAAAAAGGGCCACATTCCCACAACTGTCTTATTTATACTATCTTAGGTAGCAATTTAGGATGTAAAGCAATATCCATTCTATCTTGGAAAATCTGCATATATGGTTCTGAGATTATTATGGCTGCTATTTCACTAAATCTTTTTAATGAAGTTATTGCTAACAGGAATACTGTCTTTAAACCTCCACCCCACCCCATAACCAGTTAATTTGCGCCCCCCCCCATATAATTAATTCACGCTGCCCCGGAGGCACAAATGGATGGTTATGGGTGGGGGGCAGTGTGAATTGAATATGGGGGCACAACTGAACTGGTTATATATATGTCTCTTTTCATGGCATTATGCGCTTAATAGGCTGGCTGCATTTTGGGTGTCTTGTGTTTTTGATAGCGGGTGTCTTTAGACATAACATCAATGCATGTCTGAATCTGTGTTTTGACCTTGATATGAACACTGGTTTGGCCCTGTGTTCACCATGTGGTGCTGCTTAGAGACACAGCCCATCTTGGGGCAAATTGGTGTTTTGTTCGCCACCCGATCTCAGCACGCAAGCACTGCCGCCTCATTCCCCGAGTTGTACCTGCTGACACGCCACATGATATCATTAGATACAACATTGGCCCCGTGTTCAGCCGGAACATGCAAATTGTCCTTGTAATGCAAAAATGTTCACATCACGTGTTCAACCAGTGGCCAAATTGGTGTTGGGATTGTTATGGTGCTCACACACAATGGTCAGACACGTGCTTCGGGGTTTTGACACCCGATCTTTGTTATGTCTAAATACGTCCAGTAGTGCCTTTGGACCGGTCACACCGCGTGCATGCACAAGGCACAGGTAGCACCAAGAAGCTACAGACCCTGGAGACCATGCTGACTAAGCTCACCCCTCTCCCCTAGTAAGGCATAGGGATGGGTGAACGCGGTTCGGAAGTTCAGAGTTTGGGCCGAACTCAGCCTGTTTGGACGACCGAACCGACCGTCTGAACCAAATGCTCGAATGGCCAAACAGTTTGGAAAAGTTCAGATGAGTTTGGATGAGTTTGGAGGTGGGAAAAAGGTGACTGGAAGGCGGGAAAAAGGTGACTGGAAGTGGGAGGCAGCTGAGGAGCAGCCTTCCTGGCACCAGGGGTGGAGACCAGGGGTGGTTTCAGGGTAAAAATAAAATAAATAAGTTTGAATTCAGTTTCGGTATTGATAACACTATTTTCGGTTGTTCAGCCAAGTTCGGCCGAACTGAACTCCGCCAAACCGAACAGCCGAACCCGAACAGCCGAACCCAAACTCAGATTTCAGACCAAATGACCGAAAGTCCGAACAGCCAAACTATGTTCTGTTTGCCCATCTCTAGTAAGGCAGCAGACACAGTCAGCCTCTCTGTGCCTGCCTCACTGCCCGCCCAGCTGCCCCTGTAGGAGTGGTCATAGATGCTCAGCTGGGGAGGTGGGGGGGGAACATTGGGAGGCCATGCTTGTCTATGGCTGCTCAAAGGGGTGGAGAATGGGAATCCTTTCTGTCCAGAGGAAGTACATTTTATGTAAATGTACATATTTGCATAATTAAGTGGGGTCTAATTATGCAAATTAGGCCCTACACCAAGACTTCGCACATGGCACCACAACCCATGGGGCCGGCCCTGACCAGAAATAGGCACATGCATATTGTTTCCACCAAAAATGACTAGTATTGCTGGCTTAGACCTCATAGGACAATGGCCTCCAACTAGAACTTGTGTACGGAGGCAACACGTACAATAATACCAAAGATTAAAGTGATCGTACAAAGTAAAAGGCTGAGAAAAATGGAAATAATGCCTACACAAAGGCAGGTCCACTAAAGACAAGGAGAAAGGGAATGAAAAGTATTGCCCCTGCCCAGTGCCAACAAGGGTTGGCTTGATCTATCAGACCCAAGTCCAAGATCCATGGAAGTTGGAGCCCAGTACAAAATGGTGGTCCCAGCCCCCTCTTAACATAAATGTTTGACAGGCATGCATTGGGTGATTTCAGATGGAGAGCAGCCCTCCTCTACTCTGCTGCACCCCAGGGTGGCTCATTCATCTAAAGACGGGCCACCAAATGTGCAGGCAGAGCAGAGGCAGAGCAGACTGTCCCTACTCTGGGACAGTCCCACCGGCTGCACTCCGGAACATCCCAGAGTGCTGCCAGTGGAGCGAACTAGCCAAACCCAGAGCACTGGCCCAAGGAGCGGTCCTTATGGTTGGCAGATGGCCACTGCAGCTCTGCTCTCAGTCAGGGGTTGTCCCAGGCAACTCCATAGAGTTGCAGACAGCAGTCTAGATGAGCGTTGGGAGATCCACCTACAACTTTATGGTGTGCGGGAGCAGTTTCAAACATGGTTCCAAATGGTAACATTTAGTTATGTGGTAATGTGGTAATAAACCAGTTAATTGTTGCAGTATTGTTCAGTTATTCGGTTTGTCAGTTAGCCATCATGGTAATAATCAGTTAAAGGCTGGATAACTGCCAAACTATCCAGAATGGTGAATATTCATCACAATAATAAATTAAATATTTGTTTCCGTTCTATTTGGGGAGTCCCTCCTGAATCGCCACAGGCCTTCAATAGGCTGGGGCACCTCACGTTTGAGGATCTGTAGGCCTGTGTTTTAGGTCAGTGTTCCTCACGCTCATGTTGTTATTTCAAGTTTGTTCATGGACGCCACATATTGGGGAGGCTCCAAAGGGTCCCCCAGCACACAGGGCCTTGTGCAATCAGACAATTAGGACTTGCCTGGATCTGACCCCAAGGAAGGCCCATCAAAGATATGGCGAATTGGGGGATGAGGAACATTGCTGAGGCCCAGAGTCAATAAGATCCAGCTTTATTTACCAGAGACTTCACAACTGAAATGATGCCTCCATCAAATTCTTACTGCTTCCAGGACCAAGGCCGTAGGACTTCCAGGCCACCAGGGCTTTAACAGATGCCCATGGGAAAGAGGGGCTGCTGGAAGCAAGAATTTCCCATTCTCTCCCCCAAGTTCATTTATATTTAGGACTATGGACCACAAAGACCTATATTTTGTAAAGATCATCATTTCTCTCTGGTGGAGTTGTCAAGAATGTCAAATGGTGGCCCACCAATGGACCATGAGGTCCTCCAGGGTGGGATGCCATGGTGCCCAGGCTCAGGGAAATAGCACAACGGGAAGTGGTGCAAGGGTGGGGTCAGATCTGGAAGCATCAAGAAAGGACCCAGAGGTGGTGTACACCACTTCTGGGGCCCCGTGCACCTCCTCCCTACATCCCATAATGAGCTAAGGGAATCCCAACTGGGAACCTGAGCTTGGGCAGTGGAGCACTCAAGGCTAGCATCCAACCCTGGTAGAATCCAGACAGCATAGGGTTTTTGATCTCTGCATTAAGCACCCACACACAAGTCAAGCCAATCTGCCAACAAGGCTCTGGGTTTTCTTCCAATTCATTCCCCTCCTTCCTACCTTGTAATAGGGAGGCACAAGGAGCTGCACAAAGCCAAGCATCACCCACAGGTTTGCTTTATTCATCTTGCTTTTGAAGACTTGCCACTCAAATTCCTTCTGAACAGAACAAGAGACCGTTCTCAGAGAAAGCAATGCAGTAAGGCCCTGCAAACGAGATGATGGATGATGGAGCCATAGCATCCAGCAAACTTTGTTCAGCCACTTCAAGATCCTCAGTCTAACGCTAGGAATTAAGGGTCCTCAGTGGATGAGTCCCATTGAACTCTGTAAGAGCAGACTGATACCAGCTGCAGATTGACAGGCAATGAAAGATCTTATGCACTTGGGAATATCAAAGTGCCTGCGGGACTCAGACTTTATTTGTTTCCAATGGAAATTTGATTTTTTGCCAATATCTTTTTCCTTTTTTCCAACTACCTGATTATTCAGCAGAAAATCAATTCCACACAATTGCACTGTTTACCCTAAAACCAGTCAATCTTACCACCAGTGCATATGCTGGTGGGGTTTTACCATTGCTAAAATATATAAGTAGAACTAAAATCAGTCTCCGCTACTGTCTGGTTGGCATCAGGTTTAGTATCAGTTGGCTATCCAGTGAACTGGATTAACGTATTACCAGCCATTGTTTACCACATCACCATTTATCACATTACCATTTACTGCGTTACTGCATTAAATACTAGAGGTGTACAATTCGTACCATTTTAATTTGTTTTGAAAACAAATGGAGCCCCATTCATTTTTGTAACTAAGGATACAAAAACAAATGAATACGCAAACAAGATTTGTTTGATTTCATTCGTTTTCATTGTCCTTTTTTGTTTAATTTATTAAAAAAACTTTTAAAAAATATATTAAATAATCACTGCGTATGCGGGAAATGGCACATGCATGACCCTTTTCCGATTAAATTTTCTGTAATTTCTTGTACTATCGATATTTTATGATAATTTATAGTATTATCGACAATACCAGAAATTACCAAAAATTACTGAAACTTACTGGGAACTACCAGAAGCTACCGGAAATTACCAAAATGTCAAAACATAACAGAAAATCATGGGAAATGTTGAAAATATCAGTAGATTTCCTTCTAGCTCCCGAAAGATCGGTATACTGTTTTCTGATGGAATGAGTGCACCTGCTCTTGGTTCAGGCCTATGCATGTGCAGATGGCCTGCCCTTGTCCAAAATGGTGCCAACGCTGCCAGCGCCATTTTGGAAAAGGGGGCGCATGCGCAGAATGGTCCAGCAGCCATCCGTGCATGCCTAGTGGGTTTTTTAAAGGGGTGTGCAAGAAGGCACACCATTCATTTCAGTTTTTATTGACGAAACCCCTTTGTTTTCAAGGGGTTTCGTAAATGACTGCCATGTTTGGGTTTTTTTACCATTTATTTTATTTAAAATAATATTGTTATATTATTTTTATTTTTAAACATTTTCAGTATTAAGTATTTTTAATTTATTTATTTTTAAATCATGTGTGTGTGCAAATGGCCACTGGGGCCATTCCGCGCATGTGTGGCCCTGTTCCAAAATGTTGTCATTTGGGGAAAGAGTTGCATGTGCAGAATGGTCTGCTGGTGACTTTATTTATTTATTATTTTATTTTTATCATTTTTATACCACCACCCCTCCTGCCCAATGGCAGCTCATAGATAAAAATAAAAAATATAAAAATAAAAAATACAGTATGATAAAATATCAATTAAAATAAAAAACAACAGATGCCTGAAAAACAAATATCCCATTACCCCTTTAAATACCCCCCCCTCCCATTAGCCATCCCCCTCACCAAAAGCCTGGCAAAACAGCCAGGTTTTACAATGGGTGTTTTCAGACGTGACGGGGCGACTTCGCCCCATCCTGAAAACAACCCAGAGATCACCCAGGCATGGCAAACAGATGTGCCGGGGATCCTGGCAGGGAATCAGGGAGGGGGCGGGGCCGTGCAGTGCAACGTGCGGCCGCACGGCTCCACCCCCTCCACGTTGCCTTGTCACCTGCCTTCTGGGGAGACGGGTGGGCGACGAGGCCAATGCCGCCGCAGCGTCTGGCTGAGTTCACCACGGCCCGGAATCCCACCGGGGATTCCGGGCCGTGATAACCGACCAGATGTTACTCTTTTTTTATGCCCGCCTGGAATCACTTTCACCACGCTTCAGTTGATTTTCACACCGGTAGCCCAGGAAGCGTGGTTGAAATTGACCCCATGTGGGTATTCAGTGTGGTGAACATCTGGCGGCCGCCGAACAGACGTGCAGGGCACAGTGACCACAGGTAGGTATTCAGCGTGGTTCACTGTGATCTCGTCACGTCTGAAAATACCCAATGTCTACGGAAGGAGGGGAGATCCAGAGAGAGGAGAATATCTATTGGAAAGGAGTGCTATAGCCACGGTGTGGCCGCTGAGAATGCCTGCTTGAACGTTGCCACCCAGGAAACCTGGGGGACCTCCTACCAGGTGCCCACAGCCAACTGCAGGGGCCAATCCAGGACACAAGGGATGAGGCAGTCCAGCAGGTAAGTGGGGCCCAGGCCATATAGGGCTTTAAAGGTAATGACCAAAACCCTGAATTGGGCCCAGAAGACTATAGGCAGCCAGTGCAGAGAACAGAGCACCGGTGTTATGTGCTCCCGGCAGCCCACCCCCACAAGGAGATGAGCCACTGCATTCTGCACCAGCTGCAGCCTCCGGGTCATCACCAAGGGTAGCCCCATGCAGAGTCCATGGCAGTAGTCCAGTCTTGAGGTGATGAATGCATGGATGACTGTAGCAAGATCGGAGCCCGAGATGTACAGCTGGAGACATCGAACCAGATGAAATTTATCAAATGCACTCCTCACCACAGCTGCCACCTGGGCATCCAGGCAGAGCTGGGAATCAAGGAGACTTTGAACCTGAGGGGCCAAGGCGGGATGCACCCCATCAATGATGGGGGCCTCCACTCCTTCGCCCTTACCCACCATCATCACCTCTGTCTTGTCGGGATTCAGCTTCAGACGGCTCACCCTCATCACCGCAGCCAGACACCGGGCAAACACAGAGACTGCCAGGCCTGGGTCAGGTGAAAACAAGAGGTATAGCTGGGTGTCATCAGCATACTGATGACACTGAACTTCAAACCCTCTCATGCTCTCACCAAAAGGCTGCATGTACACGTTGAACAGGAGAGGGGACAGAATGGATCCCTGTGGGACTCCACACGTGAGATCCCGGGGGGACGATGTACAATCCCCTTACCACATACTGAGTTCTTCTGGCTAAGAGCGAGCATAACCATTCAAGAACAATCCTGCCTACCTTGGCACGGTCCCACAGGTGGGTCACCAACATCTCCTGGTCAACCGTGTCAAAAGCCGCTGAAAGAGCGAACAAAATCAGAAGAGTGGACTGACCTTGGTCCAACTCCCAGTGCAGATCGTCGACCGACCAAGGCCACAAGTGCCGTCTCGGTGCCATGACCCAGATGGAAGCCAGACTGCAAGGGATCAAGGAAACTCATGCAGTCCAAATGCCCCTGGAGCTGATGGGCCACTGCCCATTCAGTAACCTTCCTTATTTTTTATTTTAAATATGTTAATATTTTAAACTATTAATATATTTTCAAATATTTGTTAAAATATTAATATATTTTAAAATATTTGTTAAAATATTAATATATTTTAAAATATTTGTTAACATATTTTGAATTTTACAAATATTTTAATATTTTAAAATATTAATATATTTAAAAATATTTTTAACAAAAAAGTTTAATTTAAAAAATTTAAAAATCACTGCACGTGCACAAAATGGCTGCCAGACCATTCTGCACATGCAACCCCTTTTCCAAAATTGCACCATTTTGGAAAAAAGTCATGAATGCGCAGAAAATTCATAACAGAAGACCATAAGTCAATAACAATAATTTGGTAGTTGAGGTAACTCATCTGGCACTAAACAGGTACCATTAAATGCCTGATCTGCCCAGAATGGATTGGGTACCACAATTTTGATGTTATACCCATTTTTGTGGGTACCCATTTTATCTCTACTGGTGACTACTCCCCACATTCAAAGACGGGATCCAACTGAGCTATTACTGCACTGCTGAAGCCAGATGGCATAACACTCAAGCGCTCTCTTATTTTTCTCTTCTCTTTTCAGGGACATACGTGAAAAAGGCACCAGTTCCTTTAATTCCAGTTGTATACTTCAGGAATCAAGAAGGTTTAGGAGGAATGCTATAACAAGGGCTGGAAAACCTTGATTTATCCGGTTAGTCGCAACTTCCAGGAATAAGGATTGTTCTTCAACATAGCACACTGTTATGTGCACATTATCAACACTTTATGTATGTGAAGGAAAAGTTCCCATATGTGAGCCCACAAAAGTTGTGTGAGTGTGCTTATGAACACATGAACTTATGGGTGTTATACAGGAACGGTCCGTGAGCATGTGCATGCATGAATGTAGTTTGGATTTTCCATTTGGAGTAGGGTTGTGCATTTTGGTTTCATTTTATGGTACTAACAGAATTTTGGTTTTTTTGTTATTCATACCAGAAAAACGAAAACAAAAAAATTAATAAGGAACTTTTGGAATAAAAATGAAAATTCTGGAATTACATTTTTTTAAAATTTTGGAACACAAATATCAGGCTTTAACTTCTTTGTTTCCCATCTTATTTGCATGAACTTTGGGTGGATTATACCCCTTACCAAGGGGATCATCCTTGCCAAATGTCAGAAAGTTTGGATTAAGGGTCCCGATTTTATAAGCATCATGGTTTGTGATGCATTTCTGGGTGTAACTTCTACTCTACTCTACATGTGGATGTAGTTTTGATTACTTGTACCCCTCAAATAAGGGATCATTCTGGCAACGGTTCATAAATATTGGATAAAGAGTCCCAACTGTATAAGCAATTTACATTTCATGGTTTGTGCATACATTTCCATGGTAACATCTTTGTTTTCTATCTAATATGGATGGAATTTGGACTCTTTGTACCCCTCACACAAGGGATCAACCCTGCCAAATTTCAGAAAGATTGGATGAAAGGCCCCAATTGTGTAAGTAATTGAACTTTTGTCATTTTAACAGAAAACGTGTGAATACAAGTTCTGAAAATTTTGGGACAAAAAGAAACATTTCAGTACATAACCAGGACTTCAGGAAGCAAGGCAGAGGGGAGGGGGAAGCATCCCATCATACAAGAGACACGATTGACCAGGCTGGCCAACTGGCATCCCAAACACACCCGGCCTGCGCAGCACTGCAACAGGGGACATCAGAGAATCTCTTATTAACTCTTTCCTAAGCAGATGCTTCCAACTCTCCAGTAACAAGCAGGGCGAGCACAGCACAGTATGAGGATACATGATTGATATTACTGCTGGCCAATTGGCATCACAAACCCATCTTGTACCACTGTGACAAACATCAGAGAATCATCCCTGGTATAGGATCATTCTCTGGAGCTGGTGCCCAGGCTTCCAACTGCCAGTACCTAATCACTGCAATCAAGAAGGCTTGAGGTGGGCATTGGAAAGCAAATATAAGCATCTACCAAGCTGCACAGTCCCTACCATGGCTAGATCTTGTGTGGCTTGTAGGCTGGCTCCGTGCTCTTTGTATGTGACTGTGTGTGCTGCAGTCTCCAGTCTCACTGCAAGGTCGCATAAAAGCAGAACTTTGCACCTACTTTCCCTCAGCGACTTTGGGGTGCTAATGACTGAAACCTATTCCAGTGCCACTGCCTCTAGCACCTGCTCCTCCTCTACTCTGCCCACCTCCTCCTGTCTTTTTCACTCTTACTACAAATGCTCCGAAAAGCAGATCTCTGTATCTAGTAAAACCTTTTCCCATTTAAACAGAGACAACACCTGCAATAGATTTAAGGAAATTTGCAACTTCTGTAAAAATCTCAAAACGTTCATTGCTTTTAAAATTGGGACCCTTTATCCGATTGGTTTGAAATTTGGCAAGTATGGTCCCTTTGGTGAGGGACATAACCCTTCTAAATTGCATCCAAAATGGATGGAAAACAAAGATGTTGTAGCTGGAAATATGTGTGCAAACCATGAAGTGTTTAAATTCCTTATAAAATCAGGACTCTTTATCTAATCATTCTGAAATTTGGCATGGATGATCCCCTGAATGAAGGGTACATGGATTCCAAAGTTCATCTAAAGTGGATGGAAAACAAAGATGTTACAGCTAGAAATGTGTATGCAAACCATGAAATTAAATTGCTTATAAAATAGGAACCCTTTATGTAATCCTTATAAGATGTAGCAGGATGGATCCCCTTGGGTAAGGGTACAATATTTCCAAATATCTTGCCAATTGTACAGAAAACAAATAAGTTACAGCCAGGAATATATTTCCCATTGAAACCAATGAAAAACAAAACAATTACAAAATTGAAAATTTTAAATAACAGAAACCCCCAAAACAAAGATTTTAACAGCAAAAACAAAAATGGGTCCCTGGTGCATACCCCTAATTTGGAGGAGCTGAAATAAAAGGATTAAGAAGGAGGTGAAAGCGTTAATTCTGGTGCCTCTCCCCAGTCTGCTGACGGAGATCCAGATCTCTTTTTAAAGGGACGTTGCTCTGGTGGATCTTCCTCCACAGGGGCAGGAGGCCAAAAGCAGTAGCATCTTAGAAAAGAGATAACCAAAGAAAGGATTATGAAAGAAGAAAATAAAATAATGAAGGCTGCAAAGTTCCTTATCTTAATACAAAAACAAGGGGCCACCTGAGGAAATTAACTGGCAGCAGGCTTGAAACCAACAAAGGGAAGATCTTTTTCACACAATGCATAATTAATCGGTGGAACTCATCGCCAGTGGACATTGTAAGGCCAATGGTGTCGCTGGGTTCAAAGAAGAATTAGATGTAGCTATGGAAGCTAGGTCTATCAACAGCTTTTAACCAAGCTGGTCACCAGATGAAACCTTGGACAGTTGAAAGCTGAAAGTGAATACCAGGGAATGGATTATCCCACCTATGTCCTGCTTTATGCATACTTTCTCGGAGTGCACTTTCCCACGTTACAAAAAGCATCCAATTTGCTTCTGGGAAAATCTCCGGGATGCAAATGAAGTGCGTGGTTTGTAACGCGGGAACATTAACCTGCGCGGAATGCAAGGCCAGATTTACCATCTTTGCACCAGCTCTGAATCCTCCACAGAAATGCCACCAAAAATGTGCGGGTTAGCTTTTGGTAATGTGGGAAAGCACCCTAAATCTTCTACTCCTGGCCACTGCTTGAGAGAGGATACTGGGCTACATGGACCATTTTGGGACCCAGTGCTCTTATGGAATTAATCAATTGAAGTTGAAAAGTCATAGCAACAAAACATAAATTCTTGTAAAATAACTTTATAAAAACCATTTATTGATATTATAATAAGGCCTTAGGGAGCATGAAAGTTCAACATCAAGGTTCCCTTTTTAGCCTCTCTTTGGACTACACAAACCAATTGCCTTAACAGACCTGCCAGATCCTCCATTGCCATGCACCATCCATGCAAATACATTAGACGTAGGCAAACGGTATTTGAGGGCATCCATTTCCCATGGTTCCAAAGGGTTATGCAAGCCACAAATTAGACAAGTGGCATTAAGAAGACAGCTGGTGACTCTGAAGCTCCAGACTAGGGGTGAGATGAGATTTTGACCCCTTCGAGGATCTTGCCAAGAATGCACTTCCCAGCGAGATTCTCCATGTCAACAATCTCACGAGAATCTGCGTTCTCGCCACCATTCTTGGCAAGATTCTCAAGTGCTATATACCGCCCGAAAGCATTCTACGCATGTGCAAAATGGCCACCGGGGGTGCACATATGCAGAATAGCTATGGCTGCCATTTTGTGTATGTGCAACGTATTTTGAGGTTTTTGAGAATCTCACAAGATTCTAGAGAAACCTAAAAAAACCTGCTCCGTGCAGGCACAAAATAGTCACTGGAGTGGGGGGCGTGCACAGAATGGCTGTGGTGGTTATTTTGTACATGCGCGGGACTTTTTTTTATTTTCAAGAATCTTGTGAGAAAGTTAATCTCAGGATACAGGACAGGTGAGATGAGGCAGCTGTCGGGGGGTGGGGGGGAGGCAGGCAGAAGGGGTTACAGAGCCAATTGCCATGCAGAAGCAAAGCACCCCACCCAATAAAAAAACCCAGCCCCTGGCATTTCCCCCCAAACCCAGTACCACCTCCACCAGTGCCAACCCCCCTTAGCCCTTCCTCTCCCTCACCTAGGCACAACCATGATGACACTCAGCTCTATCTCTCTTTTTCATCCGACCCAGACCACGTGGTCTCAGTGCTTACATGACGGCTGGGGAGTGGGGGACTGGATGAGGGTGAGCTGAGTGAAGCTGAATCCCGACAAGACGGAGGTGATGCTAGTGAGGAAGGCGGTGGGTGTGAGCCCACAGCCACCTCCAAAACACCACCAACCCACTAAAAGCCCCCAGCCCTAGGCAATTGCCCCGCCCAAACCCAGTGCCAGACAAGTACATGGCACTTGATTTCATTCGACCCTTTACTAGTTTTAAAAACCACGTGGATCTTTTTCAATTGACTTCTATGAGGAAAGGCTCCCATTGACTTCAATGGAAAACAAAACAGAAACAAAACAGAACAAATATTAAAGTAAACAAAAATAAAACAGAAGTAAATACTAAAGTCCATCCCTAATAATTTTAGAAGGATGCCATTCATTTTGAATTTCCTTCTACCTAAAGTTTGTAGAGAAAAGCGGATTTTTTTTGTTTGCTTTTGAAAACTCAAACATCCTTTTAGGTCTTTTTAAAAAGTCTGTTTGACCTTACCGCCAGCTTATTGATGGGATGGGGTTTTATTTGTTTGTTCGCTTTTTTGGTCGGGGGGGGTTGTGGTTTATTTTGCCAGGGAATGAAGACAGATTGACCTCTTCTGAGACTCTGAAGTATATTTTAAAAGAAAACCATTTCAGAAAGTCATTGGGGGTGCATCTTGCGCACAGCCTGCACAGGCACACGTGCGTGCAAAACACACTCATCTCTATAGGGATTGTGCCACGTAGATCCCGTGCAGGACCTGGGTGGATGCCACATGGATCCCGCTTGGAATTGCGGCCAGTGATCCAAAGGATGTCTGATCTTTTAAAACCTGCTTGGGCCAAAAATCCTATTCTCAGTTGAGAGAGAGAGAGACAGCAATTCATTTGCATCCAGATAGCTTCGGAGGACGCAAACACCTGCTGCTGATTTCCACAGACAATTATAATTCGCCGGAGGAAGGTAATGTGGTGGGAAATAACATTGAATTTTCAGAGGACTTTGTGGATTTCATTCCTGGTTTTGCCCTGATGAAGTCTGTCTAATCACACAAACGCAGGACATTTTGAAATACTGCAGTAGGTGGAAACAGATATTTGCTTTTATTCTTTCCAGTCTATACCTTATTATGAATTCAAGTGCATGAAATATTACCTTTCTCGGATGGAAATGTGTAAAAAGATGATTTAATGATAAAGGCACAAGTGTCAGCTCATTCAGATACAATCGTTTTTTTTCAAAGTCTGCCTTTAATATCTAATTATCTAGACTAATGACTGATTATGTTTCTCCAGTCTCTTTGACCTTTAATAATTTCTGTACCAACATGCTTTTCTGCTTTCCGGGGGGAAATGTTATCTGAAGTGTGAAATTAACCATTCCTTTGTTATGAAATCACTGCTTGGCCATAGCTGCTAAAATAGTTTCAAACCTGCAACATATTTGAACTGTTTCCAAGTTCATCTAGAGCGTGACCTTGTGTGTTTTAATAATTATAATTTCCTAAGTAAAGAACAACTCTAGAACTTGGGGGGAAATGTGCAGACAGCTGTAGGGGTGTGGGTTGTCTGGCTGTAATGATGAGCTTTGCAAAATAGAGCAGGAAGAAAGTAATCAGTCTCCAAAAACAAAGTGCTTTCTCATTTTAACCCCTCGTGTGCACCACTATTCATGAGTGTCGCCACCTCTTTGGGGTGTTTTTAAATGAGATGGCTGCACCCAAGGACCGTCTGTCCCTGCTTGGGGCCCATCTCATCTGGATGTCATGGGGGGGGGGCACATTCCCGCACCCACCCATCCCCCACGCATCTCCAGCCCTTCCCCCACCACCACCACACGGGGCTTTTGCCCAAAAGCCTGAGTGCCCTGTGCATGGACAGGGTGGGTGGTGCATGGGCAGGGTGACTGTACATGGGGCCACTCATGTGAAGTGCTCTTCCATGCATGGCGCTCACTCACTAGGGATGTGCGAACGCAGTTCGGAAGTTCGGGGTTCGGCTCGAACTCGGGGTTCTTAACCCATTTGCCAACACCCCAAATCCAAACCACCCCCCGCCCAAACCGGCTGAACAAAGTTTGGGTTCCGAACCCATTCAGGTGGAGGCCGGGGGCAGGGGGCAGGAAGGAACCCGGTTTTCCCTCCTGCTTCCCCCCTCCAGGCTGCACAGGTGGAAGGGGCACCGGGGAGCACCTCCCCCCCCCCCGCCCATATGGCCCCAAGCCTTTTGACATTCTGGTGAAGTTGTAAAACCTGGCTGTTCGCCCAGGCCTTTGGGGAGGGGGGTTAGAGGGTTTTATCTCCCCCACCCTACTTATTATTTTTTATTATTTTATTATTTTATTATTTTATTGAGTTCCTGGGCCCTGCTTTAATACCTTGAATTGTATTTGATATGTTTTAATTGTTTTTAGATATATTTTACATGTATTGTTTTATTGCTGTAAGTCGCCCCGAGCTGTTTTTAGGAGGGGCGGGGTAAAACATCTAGTAAATAAATAAATAAATAAATAAATACGGAGCACCATGACATCCTAACACGCCACAGGGTGGAGCCATGTTGGAAAGGGGCAGGGCAAATGGGTTGTTACGCCCCCAACTGATGTAATGTTGTTCTTGTGGAACATCATGATATCACAGCTTTCCATAAGGATGGGGCCACATTGGAAAAGCGATGGGGAAAGTCCCTATAGCCCTTGCCCTTTCTCTCTTCAGGAGGCCCTGATTCTACCAGATAGGAATCTTGAACCCAGGTCCATGCCTGATCGGGTTCATGCTTTCCTTTGGATTGGCTGCCTGCCCCTGCAAAAGAAGCCCTGTCAGATCAGCAGCTGTGATAAGCTAAGCAGAGCAACACAGCATACGTCCTGTTTCCTGTGCCATTCTACTTGTATTTCCCTCTCCCTTGAACCTGTCTACCTTCTGCTACTAGTCATTTCTATAGCGCTACTAGGCGTACACACACAGCACTTTACAGTCACAGATGTTTGAAGACAGGTCCCTGCCCCAGTGGGCTTACAATCTAAGATGGACAAGGGTGAGGGGAACACAAGGAGAAACAAACACACACACATATACTCCCATTTTACAGATGGGGAACTGAGACTTGCCCAAGGCCACCCAGTGAGTTCATGACTAGGGCAGAATTCAAATCCTGGCTTCCCAGGACCAAGCCCAGCACCTTATCCATTACATCACACTATCTCTCTTGGCTGAAAGATTGTAACTTGCACAGGGTGACCAAGTGAGTTCATGGCTAGGGTGGGATTTGAACCTTGGCTTCCTACATCCAAGTGCAGCACCTTATCCACTGCACCACACTGGCTCTATCTTTGTCATGACACCATTACCGTCACCTTTTCCTCCATCTTGGACCTGTTTGGCTTCTGTCTCTGCTCCTCGCCCTGCCCTCAGTGCAGCCTCCACCCTTGACCCATCCCCAGTTCTATCCCCACACTCAGACCCACTCTCTGGCATCTGGTCACATCGTAGACAGTGGGTCCTGGCAGGTGGATGGGTTTGCATTGTACCTAAAGGCCTGTGACGGAGAAATTCTTCTGAACCATGTCCCCTGTAGATTGCCCTGAAAACATTCACTGCCTGGGTAGACTCCCCGTTACAGCGTGCTAAACTATTGTTGGGAAAAGAAGCCACTGCGGCCGTCTGGAGGGATTTGTACTAGAGTGACAATCCCAGAAAACAGCCTCAATTTCCTCTAGAAAATATTTCCTAGTCTGTAGTAGCAATCAGTTACTAAAAAAAACAACCAAAAAAAACAAAACCAGGAGCCTTAGATAGACCGCCCAGCTGAGGGTGCCCTTATCATACCTCTACATCTCCCTGGAATCTCTGTAACATTTCTGTAACATTTCTCCATGAACATGGCTAACCCAATGCTTGGCAAAGGAAAGTCTAATAGTACAATTGTTCTGCCAGCTTCTTCTCTTCTTGAGTAATATCGTGCTGAGCAGCATTCAAAGTTAGCAATCTGAAAGGCCTTTTCATCATTGTATTGAAAAACTCCTGTGACTGCAGATCTCTTAATCAAAGGACTTTTATGTAAAGTCACATTTTTTTTCCAAAACCAGAAAAGTTCAGACATTAGACTCATTATTTAGAAATAGCAAGTGAAGTCCTTTGGGTTCTGGTATCAGATCAAAGCTACAAAATTAAATTGAGAGAGAGAAAGAGAGAGAGAAAATAATAAAATTAATTCTGTCTGTTTCAGGATCACCATATTTCTTATTTGCTTACTTTTTGATTATGGAGCTAAAAATGGGGAATAGAGAAATTCAGCTGGTGGTTTTTGTATGTTTTCCAGAGCTACAAAGTACATTGCATGCTAACTAGCTCCACAATCTGTAGAGGCAGAAAATATTTTGTTGACATGACAATAAAAACATTCTGCAGACATATCCCGTTATTTGCTCCCATACAGCTTCTGGCCACAAGAAAAGAGAAAGCACCCGCAATGCTTGTGTGGGAATAACAGAAAAGGAACTGCTGATTGTTTCATGTGAACTGAAATGTTCCAGCTCTATTCCAGCCTGTGGAGAGAATCTAAAAGGCTCCATCAAAAAGCTATGGCCAATTTTTTTTAAAAAAAAAAACCCACAAAAGCTCAAGGAGAGCCATGATAATAATGAGCGTGAGAGGAATACAAAGTTGTTCGGATGATCTCTTTTATTGGACCGACTTCTGTTAGTGAGCGCATGCAAGATTTCAGGCCACACAGAAGTCAGAATGATGCCTGAGGAAGGGCTTTGTGCGGCCCCAAGGTTTGCATACTCTCACCAAAAGAAGTTGGTCCAATAAATTAGATCATCTGAACTATTTTGTCTCCATCACTTGCATTTGGAACCAACACGGCAACCACACTATTCCTAGATTAATCATGAGAACAAAATAAAAGTACTTTTGAAATCATCTTCCCACAAATTTTCATTGGCATAACAGAGAGACCTGCTCTGAATTGTAGCATCACTGCTTTGAATGAGCAAGAGCAGCTTAGGAGTGGCTCCTACCCAACAGCATGGAGCAGGGGTCATTTAACTGCTGGGTAGGAGTGGATCACACCTAGCAGGAGGCCGGACTCAATGACTCCCACAGTCCCTTCCGGTTCTATGATTCTACAATGTTACCTCTGGGTAAATTACCCAGCGACAACCTTCCCCAGGAGTTGTTTATAGCTGGATAGACACTGGGTGTTTTTACACACACATTTCCCCTGGATGTTTGCTGTTACATCCTAAACTCTCTGTGTGTCTAAATCACTCACCCAGATCTTAAACATCTGGATCTTTGACCTTCTGCGTAGAACTTCTCCAAGAATTTTTGTGTGTAAAAAGTTCTCCTGGTAAATTGCTTTGCTCCAGGCAACTGTGGTCACTTGGTTTCCATGGCAACCTGTCACGTCTACAGCTGCGGCTACTTTAGGCTGCCTCAGGGCAGTGTGTGTGTGAAGAACGCATCCAGGAACTGCCTCAAGGCAGCGTTTGTGTGAAAAATGAATCCAGAACTTACTTGTGGACTTGTAAACCCAGAAGATTGAAAAATCCAGAACTTAGGGGGGAATCACACGTGCAGCAATTATCTGGATTTTTTAAAACTGGTTCTCAATAGTTCGCTGTTAACAAGTCCTGTTGCATTCACATGCATGCCATACCGATTTTAAGTACAGCGAAATAATGCATTCAGACCTTCTTGTAGTGCGTGCTTACCCGGCTGCTCAGTACGGTTCAGTTACAGGAAGTGGCCTGTGGGGAGCCAGAAGGTTGCTACTTTGTAGCAAAGTACAACTTTGCTACAACCTTTGCTGCAACTTTGCAAACTTTGCAACAACCTTTGCTACAACCTTTGTAGCAAAGGTTGCTACTTTGTAGAATCAGGGAATAAAAACGGAGAGCCTGAGGCTGCTGGAAAGAAGCCCCTCGCATTCTCTCCCTGGTTTCTTTCCGGTATCCCGCTGCTGCTACTGCTGCAGCACTACGGTAGAGGCAAAGGCAGATGATTGAAAGTCCCTTGGAGGGAAGAACTTTTTTGGGGAGAAGCATGGAGGGGAAACATGGAGGGGAAGAACTTTTTTGGGGAGAAGCTGGCTGCAGCCTGCACCCAGCGAGGCAACTACAGGGCTCCAGCTGGTCTCACTGCTTCCGGTAGGGGCAGGAGTAAAACAGCGCACTTGGAAGCACGGTTGCATTCACATCAGAAAAGATTACACACTAGTTAAAACCAGTACGATGTTGCTTTCACACTGCTGTTAAGTGCGGATTTATTGAAAACTGACAGCAAAAAGGTAGGTTTGAGTAGCTTTTCAACACGCATTGCTTTAGTGCGATATTGACTCCATTTAATCGAATTTAGGTGTTCAGAGAGGCATGAAACATTCGTTTTTTAAAAAAAATCACACAAATCAGAACGTCTGAATCCCCCCTATACGTGTGTGTGTAAAAATGGCCACTGTTTCATGAGGTCATGCCCTAATTCTATAGCTATATTCGAATCGTAGAACTGTATGATTTGGAAGGGACCTCAAATATCATCTAGTCCACTGGTTGTCCTCTGCCATGGAACTATAGAACTATAGGGATGGAAAGGACCTCGAGGGTCATTATTTTATTTTATTTATTTATTTATTTATTGGGATTTCTATCCCATCCTTCCATGAAGACTCAAGGCAGGGAACAGTATAAAGTAGGTGTACAAGTATAAAATATACCCCCCAAAAAACCACCCCACCAATAAAATATAAGCTATGCAAAAATATAAAAGTCCAGCTAACATAAAACCCCAAACCAGCCCCAAACCCTGTCCCCACAGACCAAAATAATGAAGTCTTACATTAGAAAACCCTGGGTCATAACATACATGGCAGCAGAGCACCACCATGACAAACTGATCTGGACTGGGAAGCCGCTTGCTTCCCTGTCAGGATTGGGTCCAGCCACAAAACAAACATTCATGCATCTGGGGGGGGGGGAGGGGCAGGGAGCCAACCATCATGGTGGCCACTCAAAACAAGGCCAGGAAGAGCAGGCTATCAGACATGATAGCCCACTTTGACCCAGTCAGGTAGTCTGTTTCTCAGACAAGTTGGCAGCTAGCCTGAACTGTGACCTCTGGGGTCACAGCCTGAGCTAGCCACCAATACATCTGGGGAAACTCCAGGCCACACGTCTGGATGGCCCGGCCCTTAACAAACGTGACGGTGGCCTATGGACCAAAGTGGTTTCAAACAGGCCGAAGCAGGCCACCTTCACATTTGTTAACACCCCCTGTAAAACTTCAGGTTGAATTAGATGCCGGTTCATAAGGTTCCTTCAAACCTGACAGTTTTATTGTACAACTCTGTGAAGCATGCTATACAAAAGAGAGTTTTATTGTATTCTTTTTGCATTGGCCAGCAGAAGGGGAAGTAGTTTGGACCATTATTCTTATCTTAAACAAATTACACATAATAGCTTTCAATGTTACCTATCAGATTTAACTTCCTACACAAGTACAACTTTCTTGTGAAAGCTAATCTTTGTTTCGCTGCATCGGGTAAGTTTGTCTAAGACACACAAATTAGATAGTTAAAGGAGCATTCTAAAAAATAATTAACAAATGGCAATTTCATTGAATGAAGCCATTTTTTCAGTGCCCTTGACAAAGATGGAGGAATGCAAAACTTTTATATTGACATAAGATAAATGATGTAAATACAAAAAAAGCAACCCATTGTTCACAAGGTGTATTACAATTTAGTCTCTTTACTTAAATTTGATAGGAAATAATCCTAGAGCTAATGAAAGCATGAATCGAGCAAGGTGTTACCGTTTGCAAATACGACTTTGTATATAACAGTTTAAACTCCTTATCAGGAAAAAAAAGAGTCAGGCTGTTACTGTATTAACAATTAAATATTATCAGTTTTACTTGGAAACATTCATACATCAAAATGTAGCCAGCTGAGCTCCAGACAGGCTGTGATCACCATGACATCATGCTTCTCACAGAAATCTTTTATCATTTCCAACCTTAGCTGGTGCTTGGACTATCCAACTCCATGTTGAATTAATTCAGGCCATTAGGACAGAATGAGTCTCTTCCCCCTAGCTAATATTACAGCATTACAAGTAGGTGAATAGTTTACCCAAACAACGTTGCTAACCAGTTGACTGACAGGAATCTCCGTGGCGAGGTTTAGGTAGAGTAGGAAAACCGTAGACACTCTTAATGAATGTAGAATTTTTTTAAAAAACATCGGTGACAGTTTAGTACAATTAAGAGAGGCTGATGACTGTCAATGATTGAACCAGCCTGTTGGTTCAATGCACTATGTAAAAAGCTAAGAATGTGTTATGGTTAGGAGTGGTAGTTCCCATTTTCAAACAATATCACTGAGCTGCTATTCAAATACCTTAGCCTGGGGCATTAAAGATACGTGGTACGGTGACCGGCTGGGAGACTGTGGAAAGCTAGAAATGGAGGAAATGGAAAGTCTACATTTAGAAACCCCAGGAGGAATTTTTAAATAATGAGCAATTGGATTCTCTGAAAATAAGCAATAAAGGGAACCGAGTTGTGAACACATTGCAATCTTAATGGAAGGTAACCAGACAATGGCCGGATTTGCTTACCAGTGGAGTCTGGATACCAGTTTGATGATTCATAATCAAATACCTACCAGTCTTTTTGTTTTTTGCATGGAAAACTTTACAGGCTGCTAATCAGTTTTTCACTAAACATGTTCCATTCAGCATTCAAAGAACAAAAGAGACCGGCACTCCTGATTTCTATGGCTAAAAACAGACATGACTGTGGCTCGCTTTGGCCTGGCTTCACCTGCCCGTGTGTGCAGACACCGCCAGATGTTGGCCCGTAATTGCCTCAGTCATGTCAGTGGTTAGCCCGGGCTCTGATTTTGGAAAACCTCCGACCAGGCCAAAGTGGGTCACTGTCGTCTATCACATCTGTTGCCAGGCGGCCAACCTGGCCCAGGTCGGGGCCTCCATGGCTGGCTGCCATTGGCTGCCACGGCTGCCCATCATGGCGGGAGGTGGGGTGCTGGGTGTAGTGCAGGGGCGGAGCCAGACAGCCACACGTTCCTGGTTTTCCCCGCCTTCCCCAGTGCCCCAGCCATGGGCATATTTGTTTAGTGGCCCGGTCTGACCCATGTCCATCGTGCTTTTCCTCCCCAGACCATGCCGTGTTGCCAGAATGTGTGTTTCTACCCTATGTGGTAATTCCTTCCCAGAAAGGAAAAATCATGTAGTACAGGTGTTTTGTTTTTTGTTTGTTGGTTGGGTTTTTGTTTTGTTTTACATATGCAGTGAGTCAGCTTACAAATTCAATAAGTCTTTTACCCTGCCCATTAGGCTGACCGTGCTGCAGCACAGGAGACCCAGTCAGGAGTTCATAGCCTCAAGGGCAGTCGATCTGCGCGAGCTGACACACATCAGCCTAACCTGAATGCCATGGCCACGCGACTCCAGAGCTCACATTGCTAACTGTGGAGGCACAGCTCCTCTGGAGACACAGGGAGGCCTGCTTCCTTCATCACAATTCTTTTGCTGGCTGCTTCCTCCCGTTCACAAACATTACATTTGGTCACACAAACCTGAGACCCTAGCTATGGAGGGAATACAGGTTTGCCAAGGTTTGAGGTTTCCTGGAAGAGATCCAGAGAATTCCTCAGCCTACAGCCCGGGTCGCTGAAAACACACCATAAAACGAGCAGCATCCTGGGCGTGGCAGTTTCAGCTCCAGGGCCAGTTGCAGAGAGGACCTTTGCTCTTTGCTGTGGGGAGGATTTTCTAATCAATCCCTCCAGCAGAGAGTTTGATCTTGCATACGGTTGCCAGGACGCTTATGAAAAATACATGGTGCAGGGCTGCATTGCTCTCCCAGAGAGTCCTCAATGTACACCTGCAAAGGGAAAAGCAGCACAAAATATATGTAGCACACACTAGCAGTGGGGCACACTGCCAGTGCCCCCTCTAGTGACTCAACCAGAAAGAATGATGCGTCAGCTGAATCTTGGACCCAATGCAGCCCTGCACCATGTATTTTCATAAGCGTCCTGGATTAAGTGGGAGGTATGGCATCACTAATCTTGCAGCCAGGAGTTCCCCCAATGGGGTCCCCCTGCTGGGCAGAGTCTATAGGGCAGCTGCATAAACGTAGAACAACATGAACATTTGTTCATTCTGCTCCACCACAGGATGACATTGTTACGTTACCAGGGGGTTGATTTTCTTTGTGCTTAGCATAACATGCAAAGCCACTGGGGGCATCCGAGATGGCACAAGGCTAAGGAGAATCTCCCCACGTGGAAGGCATTATAGATGTAACAGTCAGGAAATGGGGGGCTCCATGCCAGAGTTGCGCGGCCACTGGCTGGGGCCGGCCATGGGCTGCTGTGTCCCGATGTAGTAGATATGGGGGGGCCTGGATGGAAACCCCAGTATAGATTTGGGGATTTTGGAAAAGGGCGGTGCATGTGCAGAACAGCCCTGCCAGTCATTTCGCGCATGCGCAGTGATTATTTAAAAATATTTAATACCATGAAACAAAAAACACACAAAACCCCAAACTGAACAAGATTTTTTAAACAAACACGAAAAAGGTAATGAAAACGAATCAAGTGCCTGCTGCACATCTCTGATTGAGCCACCCTACTCTAACCTGCCCACAGCTCTTCTTCTTTCCTTTCATCATGTTGAAAAGCACAGCAGGTCGAGTGACAGATTTCTGAATCCAAACTGATTCTTATGTTTGGAAAGCAAGGGAAATTGAAGAGCTTGTGGTGTCACAAACTCAGGCAGAGCTACCTAGGTCCAGTCCTGCAAACACTGACATCAGGGTGGGCTTAGGCATGATTAACACTGTTGTAGTGCAAGAAGATGCTCTCTGAAGCTCTCAGAGAAAAGATGCTGGCTGGGCTAGATAGATGGACCCATGACCACTTCCTTGCCTCTTTCAATATTTCCCACTGTCCCCCCTCCTCTTCCCCTTCTCTACGCCCTTTCCGTGACCTTCAAACTATTGATCCCCTGGACTTTGCCTCCTCTCTCTCTCCCCTACTTCCTCCAGTCTTCTCTTCCTCCTCCCCTGACTCCGCTGTCTCTGCTCTCAACGCCTCTCTCTCCTCCACACTTGACTCCCATGCCCCTCTCTCTTCCCGCCCTGCCTTCTCCCACAACCCCCGTCCTTGGCTCACCCCTAGTATCCGCCACCTCCGTTCTTGCACTCGTGCTGCTGAACGACTCTGGCGCAAATCCCATTCTCACGCTGACTTCCTTCACTTCAAATTCTGTCTCTCCACCCTTACTTCTGCTATCTCCCTTGCTAGACAACACTACTATGCCTCCCGCATTGAGTCCTGTTCTCGGGACCCTCGCCGCCTGTTCTCTACCTTTGACTCCCTCCTCAAGCCTCCCTGTCCTCCCCCTCCTTCTTCCCTTTCTGCTCAGGATCTTGCCTCCTTCTTCACCTCCAAGATAGACAAGATCCGCCTCGACATCGCTTCCCACTCCTCTCTTCCCACTCCCACCCCTCTCCCTCCTCCCCCTCCTTCTCTCATGTCCTCCTTCTCCCCTGCCTCCCTTAAGGAAATCTCCTCTCTGCTCTCCTCCTCCAACCCTTCCACTTGCCCCCTTGATCCCATTCCTTCCCGCCTCCTCACCTCCATTACTCCCACTGTCGCCCCTTCCTTCCTGCACATCATCAACCTCTCCCTCTCTACTGGCTCTTTCCCTTCTGCCTTCAAACATGCCACAGTCTCTCCTATTCTCAAAAAGTCCACTCTTGACCCCTCTGACCCTTCTAGCTATCGTCCTGTCTCACTCCTTCCTTTTGCTTCCAAGCTGCTTGAACGTGTTGTCTACTCCCGCTGCCTTGACTTCCTATCCTCCAACTCCTCCCTTGACCCCCTCCAATCTGGCTTCCGCCCCCTTCATTCTACTGAAACTGCTCTCGCTAAGATCACCAACGATCTTCTGGTGGCTAAATCTAAACGTCTCTATTCCATTCTTGTCCTCCTTGATCTCTCTGCTGCCTTCGATACTGTTGACCACTCACTCTTGCTGGATTCCCTTCACTCCCTTGGCTTTTGTGGCTCTGTCCATAACTGGTTCTCCTCCTACCTCTCTGACCGCTCCTTTAATGTGTCTCTCTCCAACTCCGCCTCCTCCTCCTTCCCCCTCTCAGTTGGTGTTCCTCAAGGCTCTGTTCTTGGCCCTCTCCTCTTCTCGATCTATACCTCATCCTTAGGCAAACTCATTGCCTCCCATGGCTTCCAATACCACCTCTATGCTGATGACACTCAACTCTATCTCTCTACTCCCTCTCTCTCTCCCTCTGTTCAAGCTCGTCTCATCAACTGTCTCTCTGACATCTCTACCTGGATGTCTCAACGTCAACTCAAACTCAACATGGCTAAAACTGAACTCCTTATCTTCCCCCCTCATCCTTCCTCTCCTTCCTCACTGTCAATAACTATTGATGGAGTCACCATCCTGCCTGTCCCCCAAGCCCGTAGCCTAGGCTTCATCTTTGACTCAGCCCTTTCTTTTAAACCCTACATTGACTCTGTTGCTAAATCCTGTCGCTTCTCCCTCCATAACATTGCTAAGATTCGCCCTTTTCTCTCTGTCTCGTCTGCCAAAACTCTTGTTCATGCTCTGGTCATCTCTCGCCTCGATTACTGTAACCTCCTTCTCACTGGCCTTCCCCGGTCTCACCTTTCTCCCCTCATCTCTGTCCAAAACTCTGCTGCCAGGGTCATCTACCTCGCCAGTCGCTTCGACCATGTGCAGCCCCTCCTCTCTTCGCTTCACTGGCTTCCCCTTCCTGAACGAATCCTGCACAAGCTCCTAGTCTTCACCTATAAAGCTCTTCACAACCTTGCTCCCCCCTACCTCTCTGCACTTATCGCCCTCCATACTCCAGCCCGTGCACTTCGCTCCTCCTCTGTCCCTTCTCTCACCCTTCCACGCCTTCCCTGCTCCCCTAAGCGCCTTCGTCCCTTCTCACTTGCTGCCCCCCATGCCTGGAACTCCCTCCCTGTCCACATCCGCCTTGCCCCCTCCCTTCATACCTTCAAATCTCTCCTTAAAACTCACCTCTTTCGCTCTGCTCTGTCTGACTCTTTATCCTGCTGAGCCACTATTCCTATACCTACGATCGGTTTACCCTTATCCTTGCCACATGGACCTGCCTGCTGTCATTCTCATCGTAACCAAGCCAAGTACGTGCACTTGAGACCTCGCATCTTCATGAATGTTAGACCCCTTGTCTCTCCCTCTGTTCCCCTTCCTAAGTCTCTCCCCCAGCTCCTGTCTCTCAGATTATAAGCCTTAGGGGCAGGGACCATGTCTATTTTATTACTTTGTAAAGTGCCAGGTACACTGCTGGCGCTATATAAATGTTTGTTAATAAATAAAATAAAATAATAATAATAATAAAATAAATAAATAAATAATTATTAATGTTCCGGCCTAGTTATGGCAGTCCTTATGTTCTTACAACGGACTAGATCCGTGGTGTCCAAGTGGTGGCTCCCCATTAGGGTTGCCCTCGTGCCAAGCTGCATCTGGAGATTCCAGGTTTTGACCCAGAGTCTGCAGGCTCTAAGGGAAGCTCTGATTTTTCCACATCAGCTGGGGGAGTGGGGGGCGGGCGGGGAGAGACCTGGTAGCCCAGAGAAAATTGGGGGTTTCCAATTTAGATTGGGGGCCAGGGGCCAGCTACGTCAGAACTGGGGCAGACTATACCAAGTTTCCCAGCCCCTTTCAGACATGGCCTCATCTTTATGGAGTGCTGTGATGTCACAATTAGAGCCGCAGCAGGTAGCATATTTGCTACCCTTGGGTAATACCTGTATTTTGGGGCACCCCCATCAGGCACCTGATGCCCAAAAATGTGGGTATTAATGGGGTCTCCGAATAGGACACCCCCCAGTAAGGATGCCATAGGACACCATAGGACACTGATCCTGGCCCCCGTGGCCCCCCAGGCTGAGTCACCTCACTGCTGGGCTGCTGCTGCTCCAGTCCTGGTTGCTGCTCCCTGCTCCCCCCCGGCTTGTGCGCTGCTCAGCTGAGCTGGAGACTTCCCCTCTCAGCTATTTCTGAGCCGGTGGGGGAGGGGGGGAGGAGAAGGCCTCTTTGCACCTGCATGAACCCTTCTGAGTCCCCAAATGGAGACACACGGAACCCATGCACACCCCTTATCTGGGTCCCCCCTGGGAGGGAACAAGGGACCCATTACAGGAGTGTACTCAGAGGCCACCTAGCTCCCCCCACCCCCCAACACACACACACACAAACTCAGGAAAAGCCAAGCCGGGGACGCCCCCAGCTCAGCTGAGCAGCACACCAGCCAGGGAGGAGCAGAGAGCAGCAAGCTTGAAGCAGCGACCAGGACCAAAAGAGCAGCAGCCGGGCGGTGAGGTGAGTCAGCCTGGGGAGTCAAGTTGCCCATCGGGTCCCACTCAGGTACCAGTTGGTTCCCAGACGCAACTGGGACAAATCGGGCACCCCAGGTTCTAAGGGGTGCCCAACTTACCAGGTACCAGTTGCAGCACTAATCACAATGCTCCACAAGTCATGGCATCCTCTTTGGCCCAGTCCTCTATAACGTGGTTCCATCCCCTCTGGGTTTTGTTCCAATGGGAGGTGACAACCCTACTCAGAAGCAATGCAGAGCATCGGAGATTATGGCTCGGGAGCCACAGGTTGGGGAATCACTGGACTAGATGGGCTAGGTGGTCTCTTCTTACACATCCATGATTCTGTGATTTACAGATCCTGTTCTTCTAAGCTTTAATCTATTGTAAGGGTAT
Organism: Sphenodon punctatus; assembly: GCA_003113815.1. NCBI lineage: Eukaryota > Metazoa > Chordata > Lepidosauria > Sphenodontia > Sphenodontidae > Sphenodon > Sphenodon punctatus. Next base: position 3,855,617 of record QEPC01010859.1, read on the forward strand.
AACAAGGACTCCTCGTGGAAGGGAATGCCCACACACTCCCTAACTGCTCCCCCAATTATGTCTTTCCTCTGCTGGCGGTGGTGCCGCTGCCTCAGGTCCTGAAGTCCTTCTCTGATCATTTCAATTTGCTGGACTGGGTGGCAGCAGAAGATGAAATGGTGGCAGCTCCGCACACTTCCAGAAACAGGAGCAAGTCACCAAGCGGATTTTCTGCTGCTGGGTTTGGGTGACGATGCAGCTGCCATTTTGTGACCTTTAGCCACATCAGCTGGAGCTCAGAGAACACACCTGGGGGTGTGTGTGTTCTGCCACAGCTGCACCTCCATATTTGAGGATGGAGACTTGGCCCCCCCACCCCTCGAGAAAATTTAGGAGATGAGATCGCCCCTTGTCCTTCCCTTTGTTACACCAGTCACCTGGTCTATACTGAGCTCTACGGTAAATGTAGCACTCAACCATTCCTAGAGACATTCTTAAAAGGAATCACAAAAAAAACAAACCAGAAATTCATTTGAAAGTTTATGGGTTTTCTTTGAAAGACCATGGGTGAAGCTCTACAAAAGAAAACCACCGCAAAACAGTAGGACAAAGAAAATGGCAAAATAACAAAACTATTTTTTAATAAGCTGGGAATTTGTCTCTGTAGGCAGTCCTCGGAAGAAAGGCCATTTCTCAGTGCTGGCCAGCATCCCCACTGCAGACGTGCTGACACCTGGGGAGAAAAGAAAAAAGAAAGTCTTATTCTTGTACAAGCTGATCAGTACATTCCTGGAGAGAGAAAAAATTGACACTATGGTCTCCTTGTTATGGGAAATCCTGCTGAATGGCAGTACCTGAAAATTACAGCTAATGAGAGGTAAATAGTAATGGGACTATAATAGGATCTAGTCTAGCTCACTGCCCTGGGGCAGGATACCCTATACTAAGGCTGAAACAAGAATAAATTTGATTCTCGTGAGAATCTTGTGAGAATCAAGGACGATTAGTGAGATCTCGCCAGGATCTCGCTAATGGGCTGAGATTCTTGCAAAACAAATTGCTTTAAAAAAAACTTGCCCCAAATGGTTGCCAGGCTGTTCTGTGCATATGCAGCCTTTTCCAAAAGGGTCACCGTTGAGACTTTTTGAGGAAAAGTTTCAACGAGAAATTGTTGAGACTGGGGCTTTTCTCAGTTCTCATGTGCGGTTTTGTCCCCTCGATTCTTGTCGAGAAGCTTGATTCCTGGAAGTGACTCCTGCCCTAGCCATGAACTCCCTGGGCAAGTCATAACTTCTCAGCCTCAGTTCCCCATCTATAATAAATGGAAATGTATGTATGTCTATCTCTCCCTGTGTTCCCCTCACCCGTGTCCATCTTACATTATAAACCCACTGGGCAGCGGCCTGTCTCTAATAATAACAATTGTAAAGCACCAGGTACACTGCTTGCCTTATATAAATGCTTAATAATAAGGATTAGACGAGAGAGAGATCAAGGAGGGGATTGACATTCCAAAATACCCTTCCAGTCTCTCACAACTCAATCACTACAAGAGTCAACAGTTGGGCTAGTTACCATAAATGTGAAGAAGAAAACACTTTCCCTCGCATGAGCAACTTTGAATATTAGTACAAGCTCCATGGACCAGATAGGCTTTGGAGGGGCTTAATGGGTGTGCTCAGAATGTGGTTTTAAAAAAAGGAGGGTCCAGATCATGGATCTGTGCCATGGATTCTCCCTTATCCTCATCTCTTCTTCCTTCCCCTGAACTCCATCTTTCAGATCTTGAGAGTAAATACATGGGCCAGATCCATCGGCTGTAGGGTATCCAACTCTGCCACAAGCATCCCAAGAGTCTTTCTTGGCTCCCCACAGAAAACTGAAATGGTCTCAGAGCCATTGTGAAGCCATGATTAGATGCGAGACGAATAGGAATGCCGCCTCTTGCATAGGCCAAAATAGAAAGATCAGGGTTAAACTGCTAGAAATGGAAAGCCTAACGAAGAACCATCACCCTGAACCTGTTTTATAATCTAAACCAAGTTTCTTCAGCTGACTTTTCCTGTAGGGCACATAAAAAAGTTAGCATGACCTAGTGGGCCAATCAGGATGGGGGCAACCCCATAGGCTGTGAAAGAACTGACAAGATGGAAGCTCCAGGTGGGGGGAGGAGGAAGGACTCTGTTACTGTGGAGCAAGTGAGGTATAAGAGATTCTGTGTTTGGCGAGGGAAGGGGAACAATGTTCCTGTGGGAAGTGAGGGAGCCCAGAGGCTCTCCACTGTGGCTAGTGTGAGGGAACAGAGGAGAGCCCCTGCTGGGCGTGTGGACACGGAGGACATCTGGTTTCCCTTACGAACACTGGGCTGTCCCCACTTGCTCTCTTTCAGTCTATGGTTTGGCTTCTGTGGGAACGTAAACACATAACTAACCAGCAGTGTGAGGAGGACAGGAAAGTTAAATGCCTCCTGCCTGGAGCCCACCGTACACAACCACTGGGCCTCATCTGACCTCACAGACTACGAACCCTTATCCAACCTGTGAGTGGCCAGGTTGTAGATGCCTTTAAAGGGCTGTTACTCTACCTGAAACCATCCCTCACTGCTATGAATGAGACAGAGGGGAGAGAGGACTGCGCCAGTAAGGGCTGGGATTCGTCTGCTCCAGCCACCCTACCCTAGAGGCATGATTGCCTTCATGGTGCGCTTTTACCGTCTGCTCTATTTGCCCCCACAGGATGTTGTGGATGCCGTGGACTTGGGGGATTTGGTTTCTCAGCTGCCACCACTATTCCTGCTTCTTGGGGACTTCATGGCCATCACAGCCTCTGGGGCTCACCAGACATGAATGCTCGGGGAGCATCTCATTGAACGCTTTGGCTCAGACAATGGCCTTTCAGTGCTGAATACCGGCGGACCTACCTACCTATTTCCACTCGCCCAGTCACGACTTCACGGCCATTGATCTTTCCATTACATCCCCAGTTCAGTGGCCCTGAACTTTGTTTGAAGGGTCGATGATTCCCCTAGGGGGAGTGATTACTTTCCTGCCCTCCCGCAGGATGCCTCCAAGAACAGGGGTCTGCCAGGTCAGTTGCCCAGTTGGTGGCTGGAGAAGGCGGATTGGGTTAAATTTCACAATTTGTCAGACAACTTAGTTACTTGTGAGAACATTGATTATTGCGTGGTGGAGTTCAGTGACTGTATCTTAAAGCAGCCCATCCCTAAATCCTCAGCATGTTACCCTCATTTTTAAAATCTGTGATGGACTGCTGCCTGTGTTGTAGCACAGAGAGCCATGGAGTGTACTTGAGGAATGTTCTGCTGGTATCAGATGCAATCCAACCGGCTAGACTTCAAGTGGGTGTGGGCTGAGGCTCATCACATCTGTCACCAGAGCCAGAAGGAATCCCAGGTTCACTTTCGCGCCAGGATCTCTAGTACTACTAGTCCTTCTGAGCATGCCCAGCTTTTACCCAGTCTGGAGGAAGCCATGCATCACGGGAACCCCTCCAAAGGGTGAGTACTCTACCCCCTTAGCCCCTGCTGGGCCCCATCCCCCTCTTCCCTGGCCCATTTGTTTCCTCCAAGCCAAGCAGCAGTCAGAGCAGCGCGGCGCTCTGATGTCAGTTTCAGCCGCCGGCAGAGACAACGGAGGCAGAGAGCGCTCAGTCAGAGCGGCATGCCCTGCCCGCGCTCTCCCCCCATCCACAGTGCCACTGGCAGTAGCACTCAGTGAGCGTTACTGTCAGTGGCACCGGGGATGGGGGAGAGCAGGGGCAGGGCACTGCCCCAGGCGCCCTCAGGCTAGGGCCACCGCTGATGGTGTTGCTCCTGGGGCTTCTGCCACCTTGGGCTGCGAGTTTGCTTCCCTGCTGCTACTCCCTCTTTCGGTTTCCGTGCTCTGTGACGCCACCTGAGCGATACTGGTAGCTTTATCGCAAACATCGTTCCCATCACTTTGGCTCTGCAGCCCTCTTTATGGATGCCCCTAAGTCTGGGGGTTTTGTGGGGGTGTCTAGGGTCTTTTCTGGCCATTGCGTTGCCCATGGACTCCCCTCGGAGTGTTCCATCTTTACTGCTGAGTCCTTCACTATTTTCCTGACTTTGCAGTTTGTGTTGCTTGAGTGGCTGGTATGGCCCCTGATCTATTCAGACTCTCTTAGTTCCTTGAAGGCTGTGGACTCCCCATTTTTTTAACCCACACCCATTGATTGCTGCAATTGCACCGCCTGTGGTCCCAGAGCACCCATGTGTTCTTTTGCTGGATTCCCAGGCATGTGGGGATTAGGGGCAATGAGCGAGCTGATGGGGATGCTTGATCAATGACCATGTGACTTGTGACTAGTACTAAATTACTCGGTTTTTATTGAGTATCTCAGGATTCGACTCGGTTTTACCAAGAACAAAGTAACTTTTTTCTTCTTTTTTAAAAAGTTTTTTTTCCTTCTTTTTTTAAACTTACCTGGTCCAGAGGAAGCCACACATTGCTGGAGCCTCTCCAGAGGGCAAATACTCTACCCCTCAGCTCCTGATAGACCCCCAACCCCTTATAAGACCCCTACCCCTGAGACCCTGCTAGGCCCAGCCCCTCCTTCCCTGGTCTCCGCTGACCTATTCTCTCCCCGGCCAGCAGGGAAGGGGAAGCAGGGGCCTGCACTCAACCAAAGATTTTCAGAGATCCAGAATTTTGGGGTGCATTCCTCAAAACTTCATAACTCAGAAAATCAAGTCAAGTACCTCAGTCCTCAGTGTTTTCCGAGTAAAACTGAGGACTGAGTTTCAGCACTACTCAAGGCATGCTGGCAATCCATTTGGGCAGAGTGCCAAATGCCTAAGATGTATCATGTGAAGTGAACCCTCAAGGAAGGCAGGGGCAATGCCCCTCCTGACCCCCCAGGGCTCCCCCAGCCCGCGGCAGGCTCCGGCAGCTTTTTTAATTATTATTATTTTTAAACTGGTCGCGTCAGCATTGCGCTGAATGTGCGGAGGCACCTCGAAGACCTTGTTTAGCAAGGCAGAGACCTTCTGAAGGTCTCTGCCTTGCTAAACAAGGTTCTTTGAGGTGGCTCCGCACATTCTCACCAGTTGTGTGTGCGCGCGCGTACACAACCGGTGACTCACCCCCCACCCCACTGAAGGCTTCCTAAGGAAGCCTTCAGGGTCAAAAGGGAGCCGTTCTCCCTTTATGCAGAGTGGGTGGCTAGAAGAGCCGTCCATTCTGCATAAAGGGACTCTGCAATGCAAGAGTGCCGCAGGGGGCACTCTTGCATTGCAGGGACTGGGCAGAGGGAAAGTTCATACTTCCCTGCCAGGAAGGGAGGGAGGGAGGGACTCGGGGAGGCTAAGAGCTGCCTGCGCATTCCCTGGATGGATGCTGAAGTGGTGATGAGTATGGATGATGGTGAGTATTAAATTGCGGGGCCCAGGATGAGGGAAGCGGGGGGCAAGTGTGTGCACACAGGGGAGGGGGGAGC
>QEPC01010859.1:3861549-3904123 GCA_003113815.1 Sphenodon punctatus
TGGGAGCCAGAGCTCCTGGGTTCCCTGGGAGGGGAGTGGGGGGTTAGTGGGTTAGAGCAGGGGGTGCCGGGAGCCAGGGCTCCTGGGTGCTTGGGGAGGGGAGTGGGGGCTAGTTGGTTAGTGCAGGGGGGGATGTGTGTGGTAAAATGGAGGTTTGGAAATCCTGAGAGAGATGTCACTGCAAGTCATGCGATTTCACTTGTGTTCAAAATGCTGGAAATGGAATGTGCCTGGTAAAATTGGACTCAGGCTGTGACTGGGGTGCTTTACAAGGAAATTTATAAACACAAAACACAGGGACCCATCCTTCAAGGATGGGTCCCTGTGTTTTGGGTTTACAAATTATTTATTTTAAGCTTGATGTGTATGTAGACTGTGTTTTCTTCCATCCAATGTTAACCCTAGGAACTCCTTGCTGCTGGGTTATGCCATGCCACTGGCCTACCGTCCCCCTGGCTGGGCCTACCATCCCCCTGGCTCTGCCTACCATCCCCCTGGCTCCACCCCTAGGCCCACCAGCCTTACTGTCCCAGTGCCCCTCCAACATCAAAACCCACCAGCCGCCCCTGATGTGAAGCCCGTAATCCAGCTGTGGCAGAACTCTTATCATCACAATCGTCGTGAGGAAGTAGTTCTGACCTGGCTGCGTCTTGGCCATGGGCTGCCCACCCATTGACATCTGCTTCTGGGGAAGGCTGCAGCTCTTTGTGGTCCCTGAAATTTGCCTTTAATGGCCCAGCACATTCTGTTCATCTGCCCCTGTTTTGCTGCTGCACGCCGTGTTTTTTTACACAGCCAAACACACCCCACTGACTTGGTCAGCCTTGCCCAGTTTCTGGGTGATGAGGCTGATTTTACAATGCTTTTTAATTTTTTGAAGGCTATGGGGTGGTTCCTCGGTTTTTAGCTTCCCTTTTGAGATTCATCTAATTTTAGCATGTTAGCCTTCCGAAAAGCTTTCTGACGGAAACAGCTTTTTCACACGAGGAAATCTGGCATTTTCACATTTTTTGTGATTTTCCACTATTTCCCACCATTTTTGGTAATTGCCAGTAATTTCCAGTAACTTTCAATATTATTGGTATTTTTTAGTAATTTCCAGTGTTGTCGGTAATACCGGAAATTACCAGAAATTACTGAAATGGCTGAAAATAACAGAAATTCAAAGAAAATGTCAAAAATGTTGGTAGGTTTCCTCCTCGCTCTCAAAATTTCCTGACAGAATGAGAGCAGCTACTGTAGGAGTGAAGCTAGACAGCACACAGCAACACAGTGCCATGTGTAGGAAAGTTGAAACTTCATGCAATGTGGTGCTGTGGGCCCCTCCTAACATAGGAATATTTGACGGACACACACACTGACTTATCCATTAGAAGAAGGGAAACGTTACTAAACTTAATTCTTAATGTTCAATTAACCATAACATCACTTGTAGGGAGTGGGGCTCCCTGCATTGCAGACTCTGACCCCTATATTCCACACATGCTATTAGTTCTAGTTTACTGATGCTGTGTTGATCCCCCCAGCCTCCCCACCAGAATTGCCATGGACTCTCTATTGGCTACAGATCTCCATGAATGAGGCTTTTTAGGCCTGTATTTTACATCAGTACTTCTCACATTCATGTTGTCATTTCAAGTTTATTCATGGACTCCATAAGAAAGGCCATACTGGGTCAGACCAATGGGCCATCAAGCCCATAATCCCCTTTCCGACAGTGGTCATTCTCAATTGCTTCAGAGAAATTCCCTGCTGGTCACTCCCAGCTCCAAGAGTCAGAGGTTGCACCCTGGTTGCATCCCCCAACCTTCTTGGCTAATAGCCACTAATAGCCATGTACTGGGGCAGCCAGTGAGCATTCCCCTGCCCCATGCCCCCAACCCGTGGAAACCTGTGTGTTTGTGTAACCCATACTATTATGGCTTGGCTGGACAGCAAGATTTGAAGAATTATAATTATAAGCAAATTCTGTTGTTAATCAGTAGAGGGCAGTATTAGAGCAACCACCTCAATCCCCCCTCCCCTCCCATCTCCTGTATGGTTTGAGCATGCTCAAACCCAGAAATCTTGGCTGGTCTCAGCACATTCTAGAAGAATCCAGCACTGGGGCTGGAAGAGTGTGGCTGTGGCAGAAGGGGTGGAAGAGGCCCTGGCCCAGAACTATTACTCACAAGCCACTTTGGACACTGCATAAGAAGCTGCATTAGGATCCCGATGTTTCTATCAAGGACAAGTGAGACTTTATGAAGAACAGAGTCTTGCCATGAGTTGTTTCTTTTCTCATAAATGCTGATGTGTGGTATTTTCTTATGTGCATTGACCTTTGTCTTCTTCAATGGTTTTGGAGAAAATAATGTATGTTCATTCAAATGATTTTTATTTTGTATGTATACTAGTATTCAAAATGCTTCATGTTCTATGAAATAATAGTGTGTTTTGAGAGAATGAAAGAGTTTATGGTTTTATTTGTCCTGTAACTACTGTTGGAGGAAGTAATGCTGTCAGATTGAACGCACCTGCTATTCTTGAAATTATATACATTCTCTGATTTAGCAGTATAGTACAGTCTGCATTTTCCTAGATCTGGCCCTGCACAGCGACCACAGGGAAGATGAGTATAAAAAACCTCCTGTAACATCTGTTAGAGAATGCTTTGCCTGCTTGACTGTCATAACTCAAGCAGCAACAGGGAAGCCATTTGTCACATGCTTGCATTGACTTCTCCAAGCAAGCTGCACTGATGTTCCACCCTGTTTTGTTTTGTTTTTCAAACAGGTTGTGCCATAAGCCAGGGTGCTATTGTAGACTCAAGAACAAATATACACATGAGCTTGCCTTCAAGAGACCTTTCTCTGATTGTATTTTCCACAACTGACAAAGGAGCCAAGGCTGTTCAAGAGCAAAGCAAGATGACAAATCCGCACAAATCCACTTCATACTCTGTCCGAGCCTGCCGATTCAGGATTTCCAAAAGAATAGCAGCATGATTTGCATGTATCTGGCAGAGGCAATCCCAATTGGCACCCATTTCTGTCTACTTTGCAAGGGCCCGTAGTGTTCTATGAGAACTGCTGGGGGGGAAAGATCAGTTGGCCGACGTACAAATTAAAGCAGGAAACATCAGCTTGTATTTTCAAGTGCCAAAATAGCTGCCATGCAGGTTTTTGTGGGCATTAAAATGAGTGTAATTCCAGTGTGGCTTCATTGTGTTCGATGGGGGTCCTCGACTCAAGGGGTCTCAGACTAGTTAGGATAACATGAACAGAACTGCTAACACTTGAGTTAAGAATAAATAGTTTGCATGATTTCTTGAGACAAATAAGAATCAGGTAAAAGTCATAGTGTTCTCAAAAATCACAATATGGAGTCTTAGTATGTGCTGACCATGCCTCAACCATGTGTTCTAATTGTATGACTGTATGAGTCACATAATACTAGGGTGTGCACCAAGGACCCATGTCATTTTTCTTTTTTGTTATTAAAAACTGTCATTTTCATTATTGTTATTAACAAAATTGTGTTTTTCATTATTTGTGTCATTATCCGTATCAGTATCAATTTCATTTTTGGTATCCTTTCCATTGTGGGCTGCCATCAGTGGCAAAAGTGCCAGCAGACACCTGCCCCAGACTTTTCAGAAGTTGAACTCCTTCCTCCCTTTCTCATTATAATGCAGTAGTAATAAAAAATTACTAATATGTATGTCTACACCCAATAACCATACTATATGCAATATATTCTTATCTAAGTATCTATATCAATCAACTTCTATCTGCTATGTGTTCTGTCTATCCTATTCCTAGCCTATAATGCTAATGTATATAATAAGAAGTCTAGTCTCTCTCTCTCTCTCTCTGGGGAGACAGACAGACGGGAAGGGGAAAGGAAAAACTATAGGGTATAGCTATCTAATCTCTATCTATATTATTTATATCTATCTATCTGTCTGTCTACAGGGGGAGACAGACAGGGGAAGGGGAAACATCAAATAAAGGGTATAAAGGAAAGGTAAGGTATAACACTGAGGGCTGGGGAAGATGTTTAGTGCAAGCAGCACCAGAGTTCTGTAAATGCAACCTGACACATCAAGAGCTAACACAGAACCAGAGTCAAACAACCTGGCCCTCCAACATAAAGGGTTGCAGTGCCCTCCCCAGAACCCCCATGATTGGTTCTGGGAGGCAGGAGGCATTGAGCAATCACAGGGTGCTATGCAAACTGCCTGGGACCTGCTTGTGCTGCTCATTGGCCAGTGATTACATCCAGCAAGTTCTTCCCTTCCCATCACAGGCCCAGTTCAAGAGTTCAACACTGTTTCTGGCTCAGAGATGACTGCTCCCTCCTCCCCTCGCCACATTTCCCTAAAAAAAAACACCTTTCAGGCAATAATGAAATCAGTAACTACTATTGTTATCATTATTGATTTTGTTATTATTTATCTTCATTGAAGTGCACACCCCTACATAATACATCTGTGTTTATACCATTGACAGTTTTCCAGTTCTAAATTTGTATTGTTTCCCTTTTAGCATAGTTTATAATATAGAAGTAATTATCCTTGTTGCACATTTCATTAATGTATAGTTTCTGTGCCCTGTCTATGGCCGTTTTCAGACGAGCGCGGCGGCGCCCGCGCTTGTTTCTTTAAAAAGCCGGCAGCCCGTTCCACACGAGACGCTGCCGCAGAATACGCACATGCGCGGCCGACGCGCATCCATTTCCGGCCGCGAACTGACCGGGTCGGCGATCGAGGCTGGTCATACGCGGCCGGAAATGGATGCGCGTCGGCCGCGCATGCGCGTATTCGGCGGCAGCGTCTCGTGTGGAACGGGCTGCCGGCTTTTTTGAAAACAAGCGCAGGTGCCGCCGCACTCGTCTGAAAACGGCCTAAGTTGCTGGAATACATGGTGTATTGGACCCCATTAACTTTAGTCTGTAACATATCCCATGTTTTTTTTAGAACTGTGATCAACTTAGGGCATTTTCAGACAAGACACTCCCCACCAATCTTCCACCCACTGTACATGTTACAGGGCACCCATAGGGCAACACTGTAACCATGCAACATGTATAGTGAATGGGTGGTGGGTAGGTAGTGGGCAGAGAGTGTCTTGTCTGAAAACTCCCTTAGGTTCTCTCAGACCCCAATACCAGATTAGTGTGGTGGTTTTTAAAAAAAATCCTATGAGGATAAATTATAAAGCAACCAATACAAAGAAACAAATACATGCGAGGGTTATCAAATATGATTAGGCTTGTGACCCTGTCCACAGATGGCATAATCCCACTTAGTGTCCCAACCCACTGTTAGAGAATCCCTATCTTAAATTGCTTGTAGGCGCCCATATGGAACTGTCTTGTAACTTTCAATCCAGATGGAAATCTCCAGAGAGTGAACAAGGGATTCAAGAAGGGACAGATGTACCCATCGGTGTCTATAATACAATAAAATATAATTATGTCTAAGAGCTTCTATTGTTTCCCCTGCCAAGTGGAATAGCATTTAGAATCCCGCAAGAGTAGCTAAGTATAGGTTTCTTTTTCATGTTGAATTCAAATGAGCTGCGATTTTAAGGATAATTTCACCACTGTCTCATGATGGTAGTGTAACTTTATGGATCAACCACCTGTTTAGAATGGAAATAAACTTCAGGATGGCTCTGGAGGGGCCTGGTGATAATCCAGTCTAATGGGGAAAACACCTCCTAGCTTCAGACATTTTAGGATCAGACATCTAGCTTCCTAAATTATTATTCTTCTCTTTTTTTGGTACAAGACACACAACTGTGTTTACTGCTGTTGCCTCTGTGGTTTGTTTCCTCATTGGGTACTTTTAGATGGATTGCACCCACACTTCTGCTCTGCCTCACACGTGGACGGAACATCTGTTAAAAACCTGCTCCATCCAGTCCCACTAGCGGTGTTCTAGGACAGCCCAGGTTACTGCCAGAAGAGTCAGCCTCCCAAATATGGGGCACCAGATGGAGGTGCAGCAGCGGTCCATCAAGCTGCAGCTCTACTCCTGGCCGGGGGTTGCCCCGGGCAAAGCCATAGAGGTGCGGACAGCAGCCGAAAGCGGCAGCTGATCCCCCCACAGCTCTATGGTGTGGGGGAGGGGGTACCACGTGGGCAGACCATGGGCCAATGGACCCAGGCACTGCTGCAAGCAGGCAGACGCGGTAGTGCAACGCCGGACTTGATCTTCAGTTGAACACCGCCAAGTCCGTCTACAGACACCTAATGTTTCACAAAGCGTTGATGGCAAAATGATCAATAAAACAACGTGATTATTATGCTGGGGAAATCTTATTATCTTAACAGTGTAACCAGTGCTAATTTATAAAAAATAACAAGGTGCGGGAACTCCACCCTGCCCCCAAAGTGCTCTTTTACCCTAGAAGTATGGAGAGGGTGGATTCAGGGGGGCTGGTGGAGCTGCCCTTCTGGGCCCTGTGACTCCTTCAGTCCACTTTCCACAGCTACATTGCCATCCCTTGCAGAGAGCTGAGACTGGGGGCTGGCACTGCCGCTGCCAGTCAGCTGTCTGATACTGCTGGTGAGCCCCATCCTTGGCTTCCTGCCCGAGTCTTATTTTCTTCATTGTCATTCTTGATGGATCTCTGATATGTAAGACATATATTGAGAAAACTAGGGCAAAACTGAGATCACAATGTATCAGTCACAAAATGGCTAACTGGAGCCTTCCCCCCTCCCAGCCATTGGGTTAGGGAGGGGGGGACACCCTGGTGTGAGTGGGGGGGTGCAAACCTTGGAGGGGACCACTTAGTGGCAGCAGGTGGTGGGGATTGGGAGGCAGTTTTAGTGGGGGAAGGGGTTCCCCTGGGGTCTGGGCAGGGCAGCCAGCGGTTGGAGTCAGGCTAGAGTGGAGGGGTGTGCGTGAAGCAGTCATGGGAATCATTCTGGGGCAGGGGAGGTATGGTTGTGGGGGGCAAAGAGTATGGGTGGCCCAGGGACCAAAGTGCTTGGTGTCTATTCCCAGAGCCACCCCCACCCCCCCAGATGGGAGGATGGATCAAGGTGCCTCGGTTTAGAGCTGCTACTGTTGAACACGAGGTCTGTGGCTAATAAAGCACCAGTGATCCGGGACTTAATCCTGGATCAGACTGCAAACCTTGCGTTCTTCACGGAGACCTGGCTGGACTGGGAGGCGGGCCCTATTTTGGCAGACCTCGTTCCAGCAGGGTACTCCATACAGCACCAGCCTTGACTTGAGGGCCGGCGTGCGTGTGTGTACTATGGTTTTTAAGGAGTCTTGGCCTGCTAGGAGGTATCCAGTGCAGTCTATCCCAGGAATTGAGGCTTTCCACGTGGTGTTTGATTTGTCGGGGGACAAAATTGGGGTGCTGCTGGTGTACTGGGCTCCTTCCTGCCCAGTGGCATCCCTCTCCGCTCTAGTGGAACTGGTGTCGGAGGTGGTGTTGCGCTCCCCGAGGGCCTTGGTCCTGGGGGATATCAGCATCCACGCCAGCACTGGCCTTGCAGGGGCAGAGCATGAGTTCATGGCCACCATGGCAACCATGGGCATGTCCCAAATGGTCAACAGGCCGACGCACGAGGGGGGGGGCATATGCTCGACCTGGTATTCTGCTCTGGGTGGGTGGGAAATGGGTGGACCTCCATGGTCACATCCTGTTAAAAATGGCCCTAGTCTAGCTTCATCTCTCAACAAAAGCAAAAAAAAGACTGGAGTATTTTTGTTTTGTTTATATTGTTTAAAGCTGCCACTATAAAAGTGAGGATTACTAAATGTGAGAATTATGCATACCCTATTCTAGCAGGCACAATTCAAACCTGCTGGGCTACTTTTCCTAACTGATGAGACTATGGATGAGTGCAGCACAATACTGTCAAGAGACAGATGCTAGTGGTGAAAATACTCTGAATGTGTTTGATGAAATGAAAAACAAAGATCAACTAGCTGGCATGATCTACAGACCACCAGGTCTGAGAGAGAGAGATAAACTATTTCTTTGACCAATTCTGTCTTTATTCAAAACCACAAGATGCCATACTCAGGAGGGACTTAAAACAAGCCAGACATCTGTTGGGAAACAAAAACATGCAAGCGTGTATCAATAAAGAGGTTGGTAGGTTACAGAGAGGACTTCTTTATGATTCAGAGAGGAAATGGAGCATGAACTATTTGAGGCTCTCATAGTGTGGTGCCCAAAATGAAGCAACAGAATTCGCATTACATTTTCAGGAAACCAGTTTGAGGTATTTTTTAAAAGCATCTAGAACTAGTCTAGATCCAGAACCTGGAGAACTTGCTAGAAAGATTTCCACCCCTTTGACTTCAAAGAAAAATAAAATTTGGCCCTCTTTCTATTTGCTTTTTCTATTTTTCTCCTCAAGGTTCATGTTTTCTCCACAGTCATAAGGACTGGGTTGTTTTTACCTATACAGTAGGGGGGGGTACAATTCATTTTTATTATTATAATAACAAAAATGAAAATTTGGATTTTCTTTTTTTTTGTTATAAAAATAAAAACGACAAATAATAATAATAAAAACAAAAATGAAACTGAATCTTTGTTTTCAAAATAATGGGAAATCATTGAACATGTATTTCTGGAAATAACTTTTTTGTTTCTTATTTAATTATTATGAAACTTGGGGAGATTGTACCCCCAATGGAGGGCACCATAAGTACCAACCTTCTGAATTATTGGGTACAGGAAACCAATTTCAGAAGCAAATGAATGTTGTGATTTTAAGAAAAGCTACATACACATTCCTGGCTACACATCTTTATCTTACATCCAATTTGCATAAATTGTGGCACTATAATGTCTCTCAACAATTTTACTAATCCTGACAACTTTCAGAAAGATTGGATAAAGCGTCCTGATGTTATAAGCCATTAACTTGAAAATGCATTTCCGATTGTAGCATATTTATATCCCATCCTGTTTACAAGACATTTGGCAAGAATGTATCCCACACCTTTCCTGACATTTCTGCCAAATTATAGGACACTTTGATAAAGGGCCCCAATTTTATAAGCAATTGAAGTCGTCCCCTTGAAGACCATTATTCAGATAAACAGCAGCACATGCAGTGCCAGTCAGAGGCAGGCACCTGGCATGGCAGGGGGAGGGAGACTGTAGGAGGTATGATGGGGGCAAGCCCAACAAATTGACAGACACATTCACTGGCCAATTACTGCATGCTTCCAGCTTTACAGGACCAATCGGTGGTGGTTTCGAGGCAGGCATAGGGTGGCCCTCAGGCAGGCACAGAAGGGACATAACTGGGACATTGGGGATAGCATTCTGGCAATCAGGAGACATAGTTTACACATCCAGGCTGGCCAATTATTATCACAATCACATCCTGCAGCACTGTGACAGAGGACATAAGAGAATCTCTATTGGCTCTTTCCTAAACAGATGCTTCCAACTTCCCAGTAACAAGTGGGGAGAGAAGTTGGGATGGTCACAGCACAGAATGAAGATATTTGGTTGAAATTTATGCTGGCCAATTGGCATCACAACCAGATCATCTTATACCACAGTGACACACAAAAGAATCCCTGGCATAGACTCCCTGGAGGGGTATAAACTTGCCAAGTGTCATCCAAAGAAGTTACAGCCAGGAATATATATGCAGATTTTTGCAAAATAACAAAATTCAACTGCTTATAAAATCTGATTCCTTTATCCAATCTTTCTGCAATTTGGTACACATAATGCCTTCCATTGGAGATACAATCCTTCCAAGTTTCATACAAATATAAATGGGGGTAAAAACGTTGCAGTTGAAAATGTGTTTTCCATTGAAATGAATGGAAATCGAAAACTAAATGTTTATATTTATGAAAAACAAAATGACAGATTTAAATAATGAAAACAAAACAAAAAATGACATGGGTCCCTGGTGCATACCTCTACTATATAGTACGATCCTGAGCCCACCAAAGACAAAGACAAAATTCCTATTGATTTCAGTGGTTGAGAGGACCACCCCACTTATTGCATTCATGAACTTCTCAAGATACATTTCCATTCCTGTCTCCCTAATCAGTCACATTGCATTCTAAGATACGTTCCCAGTGTATATTGTTACAGACTGGACCAATGAACAGAAGAGTAGAAAGTCTCTGCTCGTATTCTACCCTGGTGGATTTATTGATTTTGGTATATTAGATTGGATTAGATTGGATCAGATTAGATCAATCGTTACTCCTTGCTTCTCAATTCTTCTGCCCATAATAATTTATGCTGGACAGCTGATTAAGAAGACAGTTGATCCAATTTAAGAAGTCATTGCTTTCTACTTGGCAAGCCACCATTTGTTAAGAAGCAGAAAATCTATACAAATCTAATAAATAGAGATAGAGCTGGTTGCTACCTGACCAAATTTGTGTGTAAAAACACCCCTAGAAACTTACCTTAAGAAAACAATGAAAAATGAAAATCTGTTTCTTCATTTCTTTGACAGGAGCACAATGTAATATGTTGTGGCCTTGCTCAGATGTGGTGGCTTTAGGTTGGTGGTACCTTCTACACAGGTGAAAACAGAGTTCCTCACAGGACATCTGTCCCACGCAGGGGAGGGCTTCCCCCAGGCAGGTATGCTCTTTTTCCGCAGCCTCCCCCGACTGGGGAGGGGCGACAGGGGTGAGAAGCAATGTGCGGCTAATTGGCCGCATTCCCAATGTTGCCCCCCCCCCATGACAGGCAGCCATGGCAACCCCTCACACAGGGATGAACCTGGGCCAGGAATAGATGTTCCCACCTGGCTTGCCTGCTCTGCCCTGGCCAGGTAGGAACTGGGTGCAGACTGTGGGCCCGGCTCGTACCAGGGCCACATTTCCTGCTGGCTCCTACCTGGCTGGGGTAGGAACCAGACCCACATCTGGCAGGCCACAGACAGCCCAACATGATGCTGACCCAGCCGGGACAAACCGGGGCCGGGCCCAGCTGGGCCAGCATCACATATGTTAAAACCCATAGTAACTAATAGGGATGGGACTCTCTGTATTGCCAAGAACCGAAAGTAACCGCTAATGGGCCTATCAGATTATTCCAATATCTCAGTTCTTTTCTCAGTATGGGGGCTTTTGCATTGTTTTTTTTATCGGATTTTTAACATTGCAGTTTTCCCCATTGAAGTCAATGGGGAAAACCGCAATGTAAAAAATCTGATACTGAGAGAACCGAGAACCGATAGAAGAACTGATAAATGAGAAACAAGAACCAATATAACCGAGAGTTTGCCTAGAGTCCCACCCCTAGTAACCTTGGTCCTGGGGGACTTCAACGCCCATGCCAACACCGGCCTGGTAAGAGCGGAGCGTGAATTCATGGCCACCATGGCAACCATGGACTTGTCCCAAGTGGTCAACTGCCCCACCCATGTGGAGGGGCATACTCTTGACCTGATCTTCTGTTCTGGCCTTGAGGCAGGTGATCCGTTAGTGGACGATGTGAGGGTCATGCCCTTGTCATGGATGGATCATTATCTCCTACAGACCAGTCTCTCAGTGCACCTCCTCCAAAAGGGGAATGGACCAGTTAGGTTGGTCCGCCCTCGGAGGTTGATGGAACCGCAGCGGTTCCAGGAGGCTTTGAGGGAGTTAACCTTAGACCCAAACGGCCACTCTGTGGATGAGCTTGTCCAGCATTGGAACATCTTGTTGGGGGTGTGTGTCATCGACAGGGTGGCTCCGAGACATCGTCTCCCTCCATCTCGTCACCGCAGGACCCCTTGGTTTACTGAGGGGCTGCGGTGTATGAAACAGGTAGGTAGGAGACTAGAGCGATGCTGGTGTCGGACTCGCTCTGAATCTGACCGACTTCTCCATAGGACCCACTTGCAGTCCTATGTTGAGGCTGTGAGGACAGCAAAGAAGGAGTTCTTTGCTGCCCTCATGGCATCTGCAAACTCACGTCCAGCGGAGCTGTTCCGGGTGGTGTGGAGGCTGGTCAGTCCAGCCTCCCTTCGCCTGGACGGGGACTTGTCCCAGGCCCGCTATGAGGAGTTTGCCACCTATTTTGCAGACAAGATCGCTCAGATCCAGAGTAACTTTGACACCGGATTGGAAGCAGTAAGCGAGGGGCATGAGGTTATGGTTATGATCTGGTCGATCTTTCTGGGATGAGTTTCAGGAAGTGACGCCAGCTGATGTGGTGAATGTCCTGGGGTCTGTTAGAGTCACTGGTTGTGAACTAGATCCATGCCTGTCCTGGTTGGTGAAAGCCTCCAGGGAGACCTTGGGGACGGTGCTGGCGAGAGTAGTGAACACATCCCTTCGGCAGGGGAGATTGTCACCCAGTCTCAAGGAGGCGGTGGTGTGCCCCCTGCTGAAGAAGCCATCTTTGGATGTGGACGCTCTCGCCAGCTACCAACCCATCTCTAATCTTCTCTTTTTAGGGAAGGTTATTGACCGGGCAGTAGCACCGCAGCTCCAGGCGCATTTGGACAGCGTTGGCTTCCTGGACCCTTTTCAATCTGGGTTCCACCCCAGCTATGGTACAGAGATGGCGTTGGTGGCCTTGGTGGATGATCTCCGCCGGGAGATGGACGCAGGATGTTCAATATTCTTGATCCTGCTAGATCTCTTGCCCGCATTTGACACCGTGGACCATGGGCTGCTGCTGAGATGGCTGCGAGACCTGGGGGTCTGGATGGGACTGTCCTAGGGTGGTTCCGCTCATTCCTCTCAGGGAGAAGCCAGGGGGTGATGCTGGGGGCTGAAACATCAAGCCCCCAGGCCTTGTCCTGTGGCATTCCGCAGGGTTCGAGCCTGTCTCCGCTATTATTTAATGTATATATGCAGCCTCTGGGGGAGATCACAAGAGGGTTCGGGGTGCGATATCACCAATATGCTGACAATACTCAGTTGTACCTCTCATTTTCAACTGACCCAGGTCCTGCTGTCTCATTACTTTCCCAATGTTTGGAGGCTGTGGCGGATTGGATGCGGTAGAACAGACTGAAGCTCAAGCCTGATAAGACGGAGGTGATGGTGGTGGGTAGGACGAGGGAGGTACTGGCTCCCCTGGTGGGGGGGGGGTCCGCCCTCCTGTAGCCCAGCAGGTGCGGAGTCTGGGGGTGGTGTTAGACTTCGGGCTCTGGCTGGATCGGCAGGTAGAGATGGTGGCTAAGGCCGCCTTCCGCCAGCTGTATCTGGTAAGGAGACTGTGTCCATACATTTCCAGGCCTGACGTGGCCACACAGGGCCGGCCCCAGGCATGTGTGACGTGCGGTCGCACATGGCCCCATGGGAGTTTGGGGTCTCGCTCCTGGAGCCTGGTCTGTTCCGCTGTCAGCTGCGCCTGATTCAAATCCATGTCGCTAGCTAACCATCCTCAATCAGCTGAGTTCAGCTCAGCTGTAGCCCCGCAGTGAGGGGGTGGGGAGAGAGGAGGAGAGAGAGCAGCAGCACCACCACCAGTCTCAGGAGGAGGAGGAGGAGGAGGAAGTAAGTGGAGGCGGAGCTGAGGATAGCGGACAAATGGAGACTTGAGAGGCTAAAGCAGCAGCTGCCGCAGGAAGGATGCCCTGAGCCCCGCTCGCCTCCTCCTAAGGCAGAGTCCCACCTTGGATGCACCTCCCTGAGCTGGGTTCCCCTGTGCACTCAGTTCGCATTCCTTGGCTTTGCTGAGGGCTGCTGCTTCTGCTACTGCATACCACCTGCTTTGTGCCTGCTCCATTAAGCTGGCAGAGCAAGCTTGCTGATGGTAGAAGTTTCCCCTCCACCAGAGGCACTTTCTCACAGAGCCTCTCTGAATTGCCTTTCCATGGCTCCTCACTTTCCTTTGCCTCCTAGGAGCTCTGCACAGCAGCACCATGATGGGGGAGATAAAGCTGTTTGTTTACAAACAGCTCCTCCCCATGTGGATGGTCAGAAGGTTGCTACCTTGTAAAAAAGGTTCTTTGAGATGGCTCCAAACATTCTCACAAATGCCCTTCTCTTACGGGCAGATACCAAGCTCACTAGTTTGAAAAACCATGTGATGGTCTCGAGTTCCACAGTATATAACAGTTCCTTCTAACCCTGAGTGTGCAAGAATAAAATTCTTTGCGGAGTTGGAAGGGTGGATATTTGTGAGAATGTTCAGAGCATGTCGAAGAGCCTTATTTACAAGGTAGCAACCTTCTGTTCTTCTTCGAGTGGCTTCTCCCATTCTCACAAATGGGAGAGTACCAAGCCTAGACGACTGCAAAATTAACATGTTTCATCAGTCAATAAAGTATCATTTATTTTGACTGAAAGCTTTGTATTGTTTTTTTATTTTATTTTATTTTATTTTATTTTTACAAGTAACAAGAGGTTTTTAAGTGTGAACAGCAGAACCCAATATAAAGAATCCTAGAGCAGTCTTCAGAGTTTAAATTCAAAGCATAATACTTCGTAAAAGTATGCAGGGAGCTCCAGGTTGCAGCCCTGTAGATCTCTTGCAGAGAGATATTGGAAAAAGCAGCTGTGGCAGCACCCATACGCCCAGCTGAATGGCCCACCCAGCAGGGGCCTGCCTGCTGCCCCCATCCCTTAGAGAAGGGGTGGGAGAGCACTGCCCCCTCCTTTCCCATGATGGTGGGCAATTGGGTGTGTTCCAAAACTGAAGCACCACTGCGAGGAGCAGACATCCACCCCCTGATTCCCCCACCCCCCCAGTGGGCTGGCTCCCCTACCCCTCCCTCTGCAAATATGCAGATTTGCATAAGTGGGTGGGGTGTAATTATGCAAATTAGGCCCCACACTAAGACTTCGCACATGGCCCCACAAACCCTAGGGCCGGCCCTGTGGCCACCCTCATTCATGCTTTCATCACCTCAAGGCTAGACTACTGCAATGCAATATACGTGGGGCTTCCCTTGTTTCTGGTTCGGAGGCTGCAGCTGGTGCAGAATGTGGCAGCCCGTCTCCTTATGGGGACGGGAAGGCGGAAGCACATAACACCTGTGCTGCGTACTCTGCACTGGGTACGTATAGCGTACCAAGCCCGATTCAAGATGCGAGTGTTGATCTATAAAGCCCTACACGGTCTGGGCCCCTCATACCTTGGGGACCACCTCACCCTCTGCGCCTCAGAGCGATCCCTGCGGTCCACCAGTGGCGCCTTTTTGGAGGTCCCCCGTGTAAAGCGGGGGGCCATAATGGAGAGCGTTCTCGGTGGCTGGGCCGAGGCTCTGGAATTCCCTCCCAGAGGAAGCCCGTCTGGCCCCAGGTCTGTTGGCGTTTCGGCGAGCCTGTAAGACCTAGCTGTTCACCCAGGCCTTCGGAGGGGAGGGTGGGAGGATGGGGTAGGGGGGAATTGTATTTTTAAAACATTGTTTTAATGAATTTTATTGTGTGTTTTTATGCTGTAAGCCGCCCCAAGATACTGTAGGCATGAGGGGGCGGCTAACAAATATTTATAAATAAATAAATAAAATAACTTGTATATCCTACCATTCAAAACCCTTTACTTGCATCGTTAGACAAGAATTGTAGCAATTCTGAAAGAACTGGGGGTACTGAGCAGTAAGTGTTTTTAGGATACCTCATACCTCTGGGTATTGTGGGAGGGGAAATTTTTCAAACATGATGTTACTGCAAGGTAAGCATGTTCCACAGAGGCCATACTAGAGTTGAAACAACAATTCACAACAAATGCTGTTTTCATCTAAAAATGGTGAGGCTTTGGCACCGCAGGGCCCCATGGTTTACGGAGGACCTGTGGCAGCTGAAGAGAGAGGGTTGACGATTAGAGCACCGATGGCACCACACTTATGTCATGCCCAAGCCGATCGATTGCAGTATAGAGCATGGTTGAAAGCCTATACCATGGCTGTATGGTCAGCAAAGAAGGGATTTTCTGCTTCCCTTATAGTGTCCGCTCAGTCATGTCCAGCGGAGCTTTTCCAGGGGGGTGAGAAGGTTAGTCGGTCCTGCCTCTCTCCGCCTGGATATGAATTTGTCCACGGCCTGCTGTGACATGTTTTTGACATATTTTGCAGATAAAATCACTTGTATTGAGCATGACTTTGACGCTGTCACTTTGGAGGAAGTGGCAGAGTCAGAGGTAGGGATCGCTCTGTCTGGTCAGTTTTTATGGGAGGACTTTCAATTGGTGATGCCTGCCGAGGCGGCGGATGTCCTGGGGTCTGTGCAGGCCACAACCTGCGAATTAGATCCTTGTCCGTCCTGGGTGATTAGAGCAGCCAGGGAGACCTTGGGGCCAGTGCTGGCCAGAGTGGTCAATGCCTCCCTTTAGGAGGGGAGAGTATCAGCATGTTTGAAGGAGACTGTGGTTCGCCCTCTCCTCAAGAAACCATCTCTTGATGTTGACGCCACGGCGAGCTACCAGCTGGTTTCTAACCTTCCCTTTTTAGGGAATGTTATTGAGTGGGTAGTGTCCCATCAGCTTCAGGTCAATCTGGACCGCATCAGTTTTCTAGATCCCACACAATCCGGCTTTCATCCGGGGTATGGTATGGAGACAGCGTTGGTGGCCTTGGTCAATGACCTCCTTGTGGAACTAGATAGTGGTTGTTGTATGACCCTTCTAGTTCTGTCAGGTCTGTCAGTGGCTTCTGACATTGTTAACCACAAGTTGTTGGTGATACACCTGCAAGATTTGGCTGGGGTGGATGGGACCGTTTTGCAATGGTTCTGTTCCTATTTGATGGATAGGTCCCAGCAAGTGGTAGTCGGGGATTGTACGTCTTCCCCGGGGGGCCTCCCATGTGGAGTACGTCAGGGGTCCATCTTGTCCCCGCTCCTGTTTAATGTGTATATGAAGCCACCGGGGGAGGTGGTTCGCAGCTGGGGGGGTCCGATGTCATCAATATGCATATGATACCCAACTGTATTTGTCTTTTTCATCGGACCCAGGCCTGGTGGTCTCCTTGCTGTCCCAGTATTTGGTGGCTGTGGGGGACTGGATGAGGTGGAGCTGGTTGAACCTCAATCCCGACAAGACGGAGGTGATGTTGGTTGGTGGGGCTGGTGACCTGAGGGAGGAGGTCATTTGCCCTCCATTAGCATCATCTGTGCGGAGTCTGGGGGTGCTCCGGATCAACAGCTGTGCATGGATCTTCAGGTGTCGGTGGTGGGTAGGGGCACCTTCCGTTAATTATATCTGGTGAAAAGACTCCACCCTTGTGTCTCAGACGCTTATCTCGCCACTGCCATCCATGCATTTGTTACCTCAAGCCTGGACTACTGTAATGCGCTCTATGTGGGTCTGCTCTTGTTGATGGGTCGGAAACTGCAGCTGGTGTAGAATGTGTCAGCTCACCTTCTTATTGGGACAAGCCGCAAGGAGCACATAACACCTGTGCTCCGGGTGCTGCACTGGCTGCCAATTGTGTTCCAGCCCCAATTCAAGGTGCTGGGTTTGACCTTTAAAGCCCTACACAGCCTGGGCCCCACTTATCTGAAAGATCACCTCACCCCCGGGTCCCGGGGTGACCCCCGCCGTCATCTAGGGATGCCCTCAGCGGCCGCGCCCTCGCTTAGGAATGCTCTCCCAGTTAAGGTTCGCCTCAGCCCGGATCTCCTGGCCTTCCAATGTAATTGCAAGACTTGGCTTTTCCACCAGACCTTTGAGGGTGGGGGATAGGGGTTAGGATGGATTTTATACACAGATTTTTATTGTTGTTTCTATTTCTGTTTTTGTAATTTTATTGATGTTTTACAAAATTTTATTTTAGTATTGTTTTATTTTGTAAGCCGCCACGTTGGTGGTGAGAGAGGCAGGGTATTAAGTCCAACTAAATAAATAAACATTTACCCTACTTGGTATATTCTCTGGTGTCACAGGCCTTGTTCAGTCATGGTATGAAGAGTAGAAATAACATGTAGTATCTCCACAGTGACTGCAAAAACTTCTGTGTATCCAAAGGAAGCACTTTGTAGTGATCGGCCTTGTGATTCTTCAGACTTCTTTGGGTTTTTGTTTAATGAGGATGCATCAGTTGCCCTGAGCCTTAGGGAAGGGTGGGATAAATAAAATAAAATAAAATAAAATCAGAAAGGTTACCTCAGGGATAATTGGCTTACAGTGGCCAAGCTTTCATAGCAACATTGTTTTTTGATCCTTTGACTCCCATTGATTTCAAGGGGATGGGAGAGGGCTTGTAGGAGATGATATTCTTCTGAAATCCTGTCAGAATTCTCACACCCAGCTAATGTTAAAACGTTTGGACTCTGGACTTGTGACAGCACAGTGTAAGGATGATATCCCTTTAAGAGTCTGTTTGTTTATCAGTTCAATCTAGCCTTGCAGGGGTACATAAGTTGTTATATTTACCTGGAGGCATAATAGCCTCTACCAGACACCACAGAGACTAGAGTTGAAATGAGTAACCAACTATTTATTACACAGTTATGACTCAGGTTTTCATCGAGTGCTGTATTCATGCACTATCGGCTAGAAAAACAAGTACCCAAAAAAGCACCCATTTTCTTTTAATATTAATGCAGTTATTTTTTGTAACACCTTGAAGGAAAGCCAAATCTTTTTACATGTAGTATTTATTTATTTATTTATTTATTACAAATTGTTACAAAAATTTACTAGTATGAGGGAGGCTTACCAAACAAGCCATCAAACCCATCAAAAATGAAATTTACATACGTTCATGCATATTTTAATTCATCTGCATTCTCTACACTGAACAGCCAAGCTCTTTAAAACTTGTCTTCTCAAGGGAATAAAGCTTCCAGTCAACAGCATCAAGCTTTAACACTGGCTCAGTGCAATGATACTGCTAACAAGGGGGTGACAATAAATGTGCAGCCGGCGTGCTGACTACATGATCCAGGAGCAAGGGCTGGCCTTGGTGGGGTCAGGTCAGGGCACAGAATAAACTTGTGCCCAGCCAGGCTGGCCAGCAATTCCTCCTCTGCCCCACCCCCAGTGGGGGAACAGAACAAACATGTGGCCAGGTGGCCCCATCTACAATCATGGTGGCTAGCCATGGCAGTCCCCAATCCCCAGCAAGGATGGGACCAAAAATAGATGTGCTGGTCTCTATGGACAGTTGTGGCCTGGGCCATGACCCCAAAATCATCTGGGGGACCAGTTCCGGGCCAGCCAGTGACCTGGGCCAAAGCAGCAGTGAGCCTACATCTGGCAACCCATAATCAGACATCCCAGTAAGTCTATGGCCCAAGTGGGCCATAGCAGGCTATCACTACCCAAGGAAAAACAACAGAAGAATGTCTGAGAATGTTGGCTTATTCTGGTCACAGGCTGGGTAGGGCGGGCCTAATTTCAACCACCCTCACATTACAACGATCCCCACACAAATGTGGCTGTTTCAGCATGGGCTTGAAGGAAAAAGAAAAAAATCCATGTTTAGCTGAAGGTTTGCTTCCAATAACTCATCAATCTAATGTTTGAACCCCCACCCCAAAGGGGGGATATTACCCTCTAGAGTAGCATGGGTTCCCTGGGATGGGAAGTTTGCATATATATCAGTGTGGTTTGCTGTTCTTTCAGTTTGTTTCTCGTGGCTATAAATATGCAAATGTTCCTTTGCCTTCCCCAATACTCACTCTAGTCCACTCATTTACAGTTGAATCCCACTGCCCAGGTTGAACCCACAACTTTCAGATATGTAGCTGAGTGCCTTAACCACTCACTGCCATGCCGATTACCTTGTGAAGTATGTCTAGAAGTACTTTATGTAGATGAGAAGTGATGTCAGACAAAAATGATCACCTTTTTATTCCCAGATCAGCATATTCACACTAGGTCTTTCAAGGAGGGCCTAAGAAAACACACAATTTTCTTTCTATAAAATAAATTGCCACTTTTTTAAAAATGGAAAGTCCCACACAGAATATATCTCCACACATCAAAACAAGTGACCTTTGGGTTATAACACCCTGTGGTTGTACACATGAAAGCACAGAAAGATATATTATCTCCACCGATTTGCACCGGCATTCAAAGACATCCCGCAAAGGAACTGGCAGGCTTTGCATTGGTACAGTACGTTGGGGAGGGTTGGATGTCATTCAGTAAACAGAGGTCTATGTCAGCAGCAGTGCTCCAAGAAGATGGTTAAATTTTTCCTAAGAGGACAATGTTCCCTTTTTTTGCATTCTGCCGACTTCGTCTGAGGAGCTTTCAGAAGGAACCAACGTATTATTTTTGCAGGTGAAAGACAGGACACACTTCGATCCTATCCAAAGTATTACTGTTAACCATTTCGTAACCTGGTCAAATATGTTGTAACTGGCTCCCTTGACACTGGTAGCAAGAGAGAATGACTTACATGAGCCATCAACTTGAGCAGTCGTAATGGTTCAATATCTTCACGATGGCTTTGGTCAAAAAGGTGAGGTTCAAATTCGGTCTTAAATTGCATGAACTGAATCTAGCTTGACCTGGCAGGAACAGCCATTTAGTCTAGTCTCCTAAGCAACCAAGCGATATGAAATAGCAGGAGTGGATGATTAATGGGAAGAAAGGTGACGGGATTCTTCACTTGATAGGAGTAGAGTGGTAAACACCTTTCCATTTTAAAAAAAGTGGAAATGACAGAAGGAAGCCACAGGAAAGGAGAAAAGATTTTGAAAGTCCAAGGGCACATCTACACCACAGAATGAGACTGAGTTACTTTACACTGTCATGCTATCTTGATAAGTTGGTGGGTGTGCTCACACTACTCTCCTCCAACTCAATCTTAGTGCCAGGCTCAAATTCATCTTTGCTCACACTGGATGTGGTTTTAGCTGCACTAGCTTGCCAAGTTCTGGAGCCAAATGCAGCTCACAGCATCTCTGTTTGAAGACAGGAACTATCAAAACCTCTGCCCTGTCAACTGTTTGATCATGGTCAACCCCTCCTCTTCTCCTTCCACTGACTACTTCTCCCCCTTTGCATTCACCACAACTCCTTGTCCCCAGGCCAGCCTGAGACAGGGGCAATATGGGAGGTTGCCCTGGGCCCCTCAATTTGGGGGGACCCACAGGAAACACTGTCCCTAGAGCCCCATCATCTCCGATCTGGAAAGGACCCAGGAGCCCCAGCAATATTACTACCATTCCTGTGGGGCCCTACCACTACTTCTGAGGTGTCAAGGGACACTGGAAAACCATGTTGGCCAGGCAGTAGCAGGAGCTCCTGGGCCCTCTAGGGCTTACTGGGGGAGAGTAGCTAGCTAGACTGTGCCATAGCAGGGAGGCGAGGCGTGGAAGTCAGGAAGAAGTGCTGTGGATGGAGAAAACATGACCCTCCACCTGCTGAGTCCTCAGGCAGTCCTTCAGAAACTGCCTCCCTGCCCCAGACTGACCGAGCCACCACTCCCTGGTAAGTCCTGAAGGACCCTGGTTGTTCCTGTTGCCACCCAACATGGCTCCTCGGAGTACTTAAAGGAATAAGATTTAATTGGGATGATACAGGTGAATTGCTAAACCTGCAGTGGAGTCAGCTTACAGTCTCTCTCTCTCTCTCTCTCTCTCTCTCTCATACACACACGCACGCACACACACACGGAAACTCTGACCTGTGTCCAGTCTGCCCATCCTGACCTGCACCTAGTCCGCCCATCCAGTCTGTTTGTCTTGTCCGTTTGTCCGCCCTACCCCGCGGCCCATGTGCTGATCCCTGTTCCTGACCCTCCAGACCTAACCATGCACCAGCTCACCAGCACCAAGATCCTGGACCAGAACCTGCACGATGTACCCCAGAACTGATACTGCCATCACTCTCTATGCCCGAGACCTGCGCTCCTGACACCGACCTTCAGATCCTTCTTAAAAACCTTCGTCTTGCAACAAACTTTTTCCTAGCTGCTTTGTCCATCCTAGATTGTGTCATAGCTGTTCAGCATCAGGTGTATTGCTGGCACTACATAAATAATTTAATAATAACAGCACATACATCTACACATTACTTCACTCTGGCTACAGGCATGTGAGTTAAACTAACCTTGAGGTCAGAGACAAACTTGCAAGCATGAACTTGGGCACCAGCTTGTGCCAAATTAGAGCTGAAACAAGTACCTGTCTGTAGCAGGGTCAGCCTGTCCCTTTAAGGAGGGTAGCACCAGCCTCGGCGGTGCTGAGGCATGTGCAATGGCGCCTTAATGCGCTTCACCTGGGCTAGCCTCCAGAATCGGGCAACCAAGGGCCTGAGGCAGAAAGGAAGAGAACAAGGAGGGAAGGGAGGGAGGACTAGAAATGGGGACGGGGAGGAAGGGAGGGGACAGGGATTGAAATGGGGATGGTCCAGTTTTTCCCTGGGCCCTGCAAATTCTAAGGCCCGTCCTGGCAGGAAGGGTAGAAAGGGGTCGTGGAGGCAGGCACGGAGGAACAGAAATGGGTTGGGTTGATGAGGAGGAAGGCTGGGAGAAAGGCAGAAAAAAAGGGTGACGGGGGGAAAGCAGAGAAAGGGACGGAGGAAGGAGCCGCAGAAATGAGGGGTGGGTTGGGGGAAGGTCGGGAGGAGGACTTAGCAGTGATTCTTGTCAGGACTACAGAATCTGGCAGCCATTTTGGGTCTCTGCTGAGAGGAGGCGTGGCTCCCAGCAGCAGCCAAGCAAACATCACTCCTCTCCCCTCTCCTCTGCTATTGGCCTCCGGGCAGCATGGATCACCACCCAGAGTCAGTGCTGGTTGGGGGGCTCCTTGCATTAGGAGCTCCCCAGTCCCCTCCTCCAACCCCTCCCTTTGCTTTTACTATGCAGGTGTCCCTATGGTGGCCGAGGGAGCTGCTCTGGGAGCTTGTGCAGTCAAAGCAACATGTACCCCTGCCCCATCCCCACCCCACCCTCCACCCCCTCGGACGCTGCTGGTGTCATTTTGGAAAAGGACACACATGCGCAGAATTATCGAGTAGCCATTTTGTGCCTGTGCAGTGATTATTATTAATAAAATAAATAACAATAACAACAACAGAAAATGGCAGAGTCATTTACGAAAACACTCAAAAATGAAGTGTGTGTGGGATGGGTGGGGACCCGTGGGAACACCGCGGGCAGTGGGTGGGGGTGCGTATATATATATATATATATATAAACCCAATGGGAGAGGGAACAGCCTCTCCCTGTGTTGCTACCTCTCCTATTGGGGTAGCATATATACACATATGTACACACACACACACACACACGTATGTACACACACATACACATATATATATATTTGTATAAGGGAGTTTTTGTTTTCACTCCCTTAATGGTGTATTGTATATGAAGCGAACAATATACAGCAGTGCCTCCGTTGTATACCATGTTGGTTTATGTTATTATTATATAATAGTCCTTGGTCTCCACCTGTCTATACCAATAAATAACGATTGCTTTTATAATCCTGGCAGGCATCCCTCCGTTATCCCCCCTCTTTGTAGTTTATCTGTGCTTTGTGGGGGTTGTGTCCTTTCAGGTGGTGTAATCTGGTGTATACATGCTCCCGCACTCTACCCACTTCAACCCATCACCCACACACGGAGCAACGGGCGCCAAGGCCCGATACTTCATGCACGGAGATGGGTGGAGGTGGTTGTACTGCCATTCCCACGGGCATGCACCCACCTCCACCCGTCTCCAGACGTGGAGCATCGGGGATTGGCGCCTGTTGCTCCTTGTGTGGGTGGAGGTGGGTGGGGCGTGGGAGCACCCACGCACCCCACCCACTGCCTGCGATGTTCCCACAGACGCCCACCCATCCCCCCCCCCGCACCCGCTGCGGCGTTCACATGGGTGCCCGTGTGAAAAAGGGTCTAATTGGAAGTACACTGAACAGTTCTTGAAAGCTGGTATCTGATCGCCCTTTTAGCTTAGATCCTGACAAGCTGATTGCCATACAGCAGGTCACTCATGATGAGGAAGAATAAGCTGATTGCCATACCTTAGATCACCACAAGGAACTCGTACAGTTGTGCAGCTGATTAATTTTTTATGTTTTTCAAAATCTCAAATCACTTTCTTTTTCTGGCCAGCATAAAATTTTGCTGCTTTTCAATAGGAAGGGAGGGGTGAAAAAGCAACGGGAAAGTGTGTGCTCTCTGCCTTCCTTGAGGAACATTAAAGTCGTTCTATAACCATTTCTATAGCACATTAAAATTACAGTGGCTGCCCATTCCCTTTAAAATCGTTAGTAAAGAATCATAAGTCTACAGCCATTTAATAGAGTAGACTGCACCGCATAAGGTAAATCAGGGCCCCATATCTTTTGTAGGGTTTTTGCCACCAATCAGGAAAACGCAGAATACACAGGGGCCTGTTTATAGTAAAAACTGCTCTTTTTCCTTGGAACCATTATTGTATTAGTCAGGGCCCATCTTACCACAGAGCAACCTGAGGTGGCCACACCTCAGGCCCTGCTATTTTGTCTACTTCCAGGGGCCCCACAGTGACCCCCTATTTTCATAACGGCAGCATCTCTGCCCCCCTCGCCCCACTCTATTCCAGCAGGACCCTGACAATGGGTGATTTCAGACGTGACGGTGGCCGTATTGGCCTATCACGGAATCACCCAAATGATTCCCCGGCGGAATCAGACCGGCCCGTCAACAGATGAGCCAGCAGATTCTGCCGGGGAATCGGGGAGGGGGCAAGGCTGCACGGCGCAACATGCAGTCGCACACCCCCACCCGCCCCCACGCTTCCGAGGCTGCCCGCCCCCCGGGAGACGGGCGGGCACAGCGGCCAATGTGGCCACGACGCCTGCCCGCCCCTGGGGTATTGACCACGGCCCGGAATCGGTGGCGAGCATGGCCGTCAATTCGGGGCCATGGTCAGGGGCCAGATGTGACGTTACCACACTCAACCACAGTGAATCCCGCCGTGGTTGAGCGTGGTAACGTCACGTCTGTTGGGGGAAAAAATGATTCCCGCCTGGTGTTCACCCCCGGTGGGAATCACTTTGACCACGCTTTTGGAGATGGTCCCCGGACCATCCTCGAAAGCATGGCTATTTTGATCCCCGCCGGTGGCTCACTGTGGTGAACATCTGGCGGGGATCAAAGCAGACGTTACAGGACCATTCCCCACCACAGGGGATTGTCTGTGGTTAAGCATGATCTCGTAACGTCTGAAAATACCCAGTGTCTACCTCTAAGGTCTGTTAAGGTTATCCTTGAGAGGGCATGAACCCACATTTTAGTTTTTCCCTGGGCCCTCCAAATTCTAAGGCCTGCCCTGGCATTAGTTATCACTTTACATAGACTTGTACAAACTTTCAGACTAAGCAAGCTTTGTTTTTCCCCCACGATCCACAGAAATGCCACTATTATCTGCCTTGCTTTCATTCCCGCCTTTTCTTCACAATACCCTATTTCACTGTATGCTCGCCTTCTTTGTCCAGTTTGACATTTGGTCCCACACAATCATATGGTGTCTCGTTTGAGGTAACTGAGTAGGAGTCGGTCCTTTGTTGGGGGTGGGGGGAGATGTCACCTCAAACAGCCCTGTTTGATAATTGGGCAGCAAAGCATTTCTGAATGTCAGAAGGTCATCTATTGTGGGAGGAAGCCACAAGCCAGACTGCTTGTATGGCATGTCCACGTACAGTAAGGTGCCTTTACAAGACGTCCTTTCTCATACTCTAAACACGAAAGCTAAAATTAAATAGGAAAAAAAATAAGAAGTTGCCAAGCAGTAAATACTAAAATGGCACCTACTTCAATAGGGTTCTGTTTCAACCAGCCTGAAAGGAAAGACATGGTGCAAAAGGCAGGTCACGGCTATTTCGAGAAACTGTGGAAGTGATTCTAACCCCGAGACGCCAGGAATCAGAATTTCCAGACACTGAGAAGCGCTAATGCAAAACTCATCCGGTGCCAAGGAGTTTGCAACTATCATTAATTAAACCACAAAAAAGTACAGCAAAGGTAATATTAAGGGGTTGACTTAAAACCACAATAGCAAGGAAATTCAGCTAAGGTTGAGAATCCACACTCACACCTCCACCTTCAATCACGTTGATGGGCAGTGGAAAAAACTGAGGGGGGAAAAGGTTACAATGGCACAAATTGAGCAAGGTCAAAAGGACTTAAACCTGAAGATCATTTAGTCTTGCCGAACTACTTAAAATTTTGGGAGGAAGGGAGTTGTGGTTAGTTTACCTTTGATTTATTTTTACATTAATACTAGGAAAGGAAACAAGCTAGCAAGCATACCTACTACTTAACGTCGACCCACACTAATTGCTCACATTTCCCCAATCGCCATTATGTACAGTCAATTAAAACCTTGTTTTAAAAACACTTTCACCACCGTGCTCTGTACCATACTCGGTAAATAAATAATTAGGGCGTATTAAAATGCAAATTTCTCAACATGAAGGCCCCATTAGAGAGGAGGCAAGCATTTTAGGTTGTGCTTTATTGACCATGTCAGCTCATTTGGCAATAATGTGATGCAGCAGACACAACAGTCAACATCTAATTGCTTGCTCTCTTTAGCTCTTGAGTTATGGACCTGATGGGTTGTAATGGCCCAGGAAGAGCAAGGTCAAATTCCTTCCAGGATCTGAGCTTCCAAAAAAGCCTTTTATTATTTCAGGACAACTCAAAAATGGGTTACATAGTTAAAAGAAGAGATTAATGCCCAACAATGACAATATGTCATATGGGAAGATTTATGACAAGAAAGCTTACCTAAAATAAGTCAAATCAATCATTTCTATAGTGTTTTTAGTACTTGAATTGTTTTACAATCCTCATCAAGGTTAGTCTCACAACAACAACCCTGAGTGGTAGGTCACTACTGTTCCCATTTTACAGATGGGGAACTGAGGCTGGGAACTAGTGACTTGCTCACAGCTCACTAGATTTGAACTTTGGTCTCCCAATTTCAAATCCAACATTTTAGCCACTAGGCTACACTGGCTAAGTGCACATGAAAGCATGGAAAAATCTGGGACTACTCTCACATACCATATTACATTTCAGAGCCTGGGGAATTTCCTATTTAAACATATCCAGTCATGTTATGGCCCATGTAGGCACCCTTCCTTACACCATCTGGCCCTAATTCAACAATGTTAAGCAAATGTAGTACCATCTGAAGTCAAATAAAGCATGAAGATATGCTTAAGAGCTTTGCTAAATTAAAGTATGTAACTCACACTTACACAGTGCAACTGTATTCCTACATCTAGTGAGATCTTGCGGTATGCTGGTTTTGTGCTGTGTTTTTAACTCTGCTGTGACTGGTTTGTTTTTTACCTCCTTGATTTTTAACCTTATGTTTGGTATAATGTGGCTTTTTTGCCACTGTGTCATAACCTGCCTGCTTACCCACCTCCCACCCACTCACCAGTATGCCCTCTATGTACAACAGCTTTTTCTGTTCACCATATGTACATTCCAGAAGAGCTACGTTAATCCCCAGATACAGTCGTTTTGTGGTTGATTGTTGGTGCGGGAGGCATGTTGTCTTTTGTCTACAGAAAGAAGATTTTTAAAACCACCGGTGTTATAATTGGGTAGAAATCATATATAGGAGGGGTGGGACTTAGGATTTTGTTTTGGTTCTTTGGTCATTTCGAAACTTGATTTGGGTTCGAATTTTTTCAGATTCTGATTTTTTGCATGCATTTCCCCCCATTGAAGTCAATGGGTACAAGTTGCGGTGTTAAAGATCAGAACCAAAAAATTAGTGTAAAAAATCCAAATCACCCAAAACCAAAAAAGATCCAAAATTTCAGATTAACCCGAATCGAGTTGATTCAGTTCTATCTGAATCTAAAATTCCCATCCCTAATATATAGTGTATTCTATTTAAAAGTTAATGCAGAATGTATATTTGGCTATCAGTTTATTTGGCCTCAAGCAGCTAAAACATGACATGCCAATGTTCTTTTTCACTTGGAATTATGGCAAGCTTAGAATTTAGTGGTTAGATCCATATTTGGATCCTATTGCCAAAGGACTTTGCATCCAATGACTCTGTACCCCAGAAAAAGTTATCCATTAATAGCTTTCAGCAAGGCTCAGGGGGAGGGGAGTGGGAGTGATGAGGCGGGATAGATGCTTAGTGCACCTCCCGCTTACCCCTCCCACAGCAGCTGAGCAGGTGGAACTTGGTCAGGGGGCCCTCAATCCACTTTTGGTGCTGTTAAACGCGAGGTCGGTGGCAAATAAGGCAACAACGGTCCAGGAGGTAATCCTGGACTATGCGGCCGATCTCGTGTGTATCACAGAAACCTGGCTGGACAATGAATCGGGCCTAACATGGCTGATCTTGTTCCAGCCGAGTATTCCGTGCAGCACCAGCTATGGTCGGAAGGATGGGGAGGTGGTGTAGCTGTGATTTTTAAGGAGGATTGGTCTGTGAGGAGGTATTCAGTGCGATCCA
Organism: Sphenodon punctatus; assembly: GCA_003113815.1. Classification (NCBI taxonomy): domain Eukaryota; kingdom Metazoa; phylum Chordata; class Lepidosauria; order Sphenodontia; family Sphenodontidae; genus Sphenodon; species Sphenodon punctatus. Next base: position 3,889,825 of record QEPC01010859.1, read on the forward strand.
TGGTAGACATTGAAGGTTTCCACCTTGTGTTTGATTTGGCGGGGGAAGAGTTTGAGAGTGCTGCTGGTATACCGTGCACCTACCAGTATGGCGGCCTCCCTGCATGCTCTGGCAGAGGCTGTGTCGGAGGTGGTGTTGCGGTCCCCAAAGACGATAATCGTGGGGGACTTCAACATTCACGTCGATGCAGTTCTCGGGGAAGCCGAACATGAGTTCATGGCCGCCATGGCAACCATTGGCCTGTTCCAGAGGGTCACCGGGCTGACACATCTTGGACGACATACCTTGGACTTCATGTTTTGCACTGGCCTTGAGGCGGGTGCTCCGTTAATGGGGGAGATATCAACTGTGCCCTTGTCATGGATGGATCATTACCTCCTGCAGACCTCCCTTCTTGCACATGTCTGCCCCCGGAAGGGTGTGGAACCTATTAGGATGGTCTGCCCTGGAGGGTCATGGACCCAGTGCAGTTTCTAGGCGCTCTGGGGGAAGTTACCCTCTGACCTTGACAACCATCTCATTGATGACCTCGTCAAGCTATGGAACATCGTGCTGACGGAGGCCATCGATCAAACAGCACCCAAGCGTCCATTGCCTAGGCGGAGGCTCCGCAGACCTCCTTATTTTTCTGAAGATTCTGAAGCAAGAGGGGTGACGGTTGCAGCAATGATGGCATCGTTCTCAGGCTGAAGCCAATAGATTGCGGCATAGTTTACGAGCCTATGCCGTGGCTATGCGGGCAGCAAAGAGGGAGTTCTTTGCTACCCTCATAGCGTCCACAAAATCCCGTCTGGCAGAGCTGTTCCGGGTTGTACAGGGGCTGGTCAGTTCAGCCTTCCTTAACCCTGGGGTTGAGTCATCATCTGTCTGCTGTGACCTTTTTGCGGATTATTTTGCAGAGAAAATTGCTTGTATTCACCAAGACCTCGATGCCACATTTAATACAGTGGAGGATGTAGAGGTTGTAGAAACCCTGGGTTGTCCAATTTTGTGGGATCACTTTCAGTTGGTGACACCCGCTGACATGGTGGGTGTGCTTGGGGTGGTTCAAGCCACTTCTTGTGAATTAGATCCATGCCCGTCCTGGCTGGTTAAGAGCTGCTGGGAGACAACGGGGCCGTTGCTGGCTGGGGTGATCAACACCTACGGGAGGGCAGAGTGCCAGGTTGCCACCAAAGAGGTGGTGGTGTGGCCTCTGCTCAAGAAACCATCGCTTGATGCTGACTCCCCTGCCAGCTATCGACCTGTCTCTAACCTTCCCTTTTTAGGGAAGGTTATTGAACGGGTAGTGGCTCAGCAGCTCCAGGGGCATCTTGACCGCATTGGTTATCTTGATCTCTCTCAGTCTGGCTTTCATCCGGGTCATGGCACTAGGGATGGGCGAACGCGGCTTCGAAGTTCGGAGTTCGGACTGAACTCAACCAGTTCGGTCTACCGAACCGAACTTCCAAACCGAATTTCCGAACCGAACCAAATTTCCGAACTCAGTTCTGTTCACCCATCCCTACATGGCACTGAGACAGCACTTGTGGCTTTGGTGGATGATCTCCGCCGTGAAAAGGATCAAGGTCGATCGATCCTAGTGGTCCTGTTAGATTTTTCAGCAGCATTTGATACTGTTGACCATGAGATGTTGGTCAATGGGACAGTGTGGGGGTGGGTGGGATCGTTCTTGAATGGTTCCGCTAATTCCTGACTGGGCAAATTCAGCAGGTGGTACTCAGTGACTGTTTTTCATCTTACCAAGACCTCTCGTGTGGGGTTCTGCAGGGTTCTGTTTTGTCCCCTCTCCTGTTCAATGTGTATATGCAGCTGCTTGGTGAGGTGATCAGAGGGTTCAGATGACACCCAACTGTATCTCTCATTTTCGACCAACCCAGGCCCGACTGTCTCGGTGCTTACCCGGTGTCTGGCAGCTGTGGAGGGACTGGATGAGGGCTAATCAACTATGACTGAATCCTGACAAGACGGAGGTGATGTTAATGGATAAGTCGGTGGAGGTGACAGCTCCCTCAGTTGATGGGGTCTGTCCCCCACTGACTTCCCAGGTACGGAACCTGGGGGTGCTCCTCGATGCACAGCTCCGCCTGGATCTCCAGGTGGAGGCTGTGATGAGAATTGCCTTCCGCCAGTTACATCTGGTGCGGTGGCTTCGTCCGCTGGTTTCGGTTCCTGACCTGGCCACGATCATGTATGCTTTTATTACCTCTTGGTTAGACTACTGTAACATGCTCTATGTGGGGCCACCTATGGTGATGGCTTGGAAGCTGCAGCTGGTGCAGAATGCGGCAGCCCGGCTCTTGGTGCGACTGGGCCATTGGGAGCACATTACACCAGTGCTCCGATTTCTGCACTGGCTGCCAATAGTCTTCTGGGCTCAATTCAAAGTGTTGGTTTTGACCTATAAAGCCTTACATGGCCTAGGCCCTGCCTACTTGCGAGATCGCCTCACTCCCCGGGTTCTAGACCGGCTCCTGCGGTCGTCCGGGGGCGCAGTGTTGGAGGTTCGAACCGCCACATGGCGGGAGAGTGCGTGATAGAAATTAAAGAATGAGGATGAGGAGGATGAGGTTCCTGGGGGCCACACAGAATAGGATGTTCTTGGTGGCCGCGCTGCGCCTTTGAAATTTCCTCCCGGTGGGGGCCCGTCTGTCCTCAGACCTCCCAGCCTTTCGTAGGAACTGTAAGACCTGGCTGTTCCGTCAGGCGTTTGGCGAGGGAGACGGGTACGGGTTGGTACGGGGTGCGGAGATTGGTGAGGGTGGAGGTGGGGTCTTTTTTTTCTCTTTTATTATTATTATTGTTATTATTATTGGGGGATGATGTTTAAATCTGTTTTATAATATTTTATATTTTACTGATGTTGTTAGTCATATTTTACTGATGCTGTTAGCCCGGAGGTTGTGCCTGTGGTGGGAGGGGCAGGGTATAAAATTCTTTTTAAAAATAAATAAATAAACAAACTAAACTAAGCAGGGCCAGTAGGGGCCATGGTCTAGGCCTCACGGTCGGAGGTGGGCCCGCATAGAGACCAATCCTGGTAGCCTCAAGACCAGTGTTACTGTGGCCCCGGAATGGGTTATTTCTGTGGGACCTCTCTCCACATGAGACTCTCGGCCCCTGGGGTGGGCTGCCCAATCCCGGCTGCCCAACCCCTCACCTCACCTACTAGGGTGGGAGAGTAGGGTCCTGCCAGAAGGAGCAAACAGGGTGTGGCTAAGGAGGGTAAGGCCATGGGGGAAGGGCACGTTTTATTTTTGCTCTGACCCCTGCAAATTCTGAGGCTGGCCCTGGTTTTCATATTAACAAGGAAATCCCACAATTTCCGCAGCTTTTATGGGTGCTGCAATCCTCATTCCACTGAAATCAATGGGAGTTTTGCCATTGTCTTTAATGAGTTCAGGATTGCACCGTTGATTTTTTGAGGGTGATAAATTCTGTCCCATAATGATCTTCCTGTAATGACTGCCCTTGAATTAGGATGGCCAGATATGCAAATTTTAGAGGACACTTATGAGAAATACAGGTTGCAGGGCTGAATTTAGGCCCAGTATCCAGTTGCTGCTGCTTTGCCATGAACTTGCTCGATCTGAATGTAAAAAGAAAATGTTACCTCTTAGAGCATTTTTCTTGTTAGAGGAAACATATTAAAGTTGTTTTACAAAACACCCATTGCAACAATTTGATGTTCATTCTGATAGCCCTGACTGTACTTAGACCATTTCAGCTGGTTGAAACTGACAAGCTCAATTGATCCCTTATCTTATGGTCTGTCTTCTCCTGTTGTATTGCCTGTGAAAGAAAGTAAATAAAAATAATGATTATTTTTTTTCTTTAAATGATAATTCGGAAGTGCGGAAGTATACCCAACGCGCGCTCTCTGTTTGAAAACACAGTCCTCCTGCTGATGCTTTCAGAATTGATACATATTCATTGATCAACGCAATAATTTCAGACTCCACAAACCCTGAAGTTAATAGAACTTGTGCCATTGATTTCAAAAGCGCTAGAAGTGTATTAAGTTAAATGATTTTGCACAGCATGATCCTCTGGTTGGTGAAGGCCAGCATACCCTTTCGCACTGGTTCAAGATGAATTGATTTTAAAGGAGCCAATGATGGCTCTAAGTTCTAGCACCGGAACTAAATAGTTGGAAGATCATGTCCATGGTCTCATAGTACATCCTCTAAGATTGAGCCAAAGATTTATGTAGAGAGTCTTGGAGAGAGAAAAACATATTCACTCATCAGTTACCGTCCTGTCTCTAATCTTGCCTTTTTAGGGAAGGTTATTGAACGGGCAGTGGCACTGCAGTTCCAGGCGCATCTGAACCATATCAGTTTCCTTGACCCTTTTCAGTCTGGGTTCCGCCCCGGCTATGGTACCGAGACGGCGAGGGTGACTTTGGTGGATGATCTCCGCCGGCAGATGGATGCAGGATGCTCTACATTCTTGATCCTGCTAGATCTCTTGGCCCCTTTTGATACCGTGGACCATGGACTGCTGCTCAGACGATTGCGAGACCTGGAGGGTCTGGACGGAACTGTCCTTGGGTGGTTCCGCTCATTCCTTTCGGGGAGAAGCCAGCGGGTGGTGCTGGGAGCTGAAACATCGAGCTCCCGGGCTTTGACCTGTGGCGTTCCGCAGGGTTCGATCCTATCTCCGCTTTTGTTTAATGTGTATATTCAGCCCCTGGGGGAGATCATGAGGGGTTCGTGGTGCGATGTCACCAATATGCTGACGATACTCAGCTGTACCTCTCATTTTCGATCGACCCAGACCCTGCTGTCTCATTACTTTCCCAATGTTTGGAGGCTGTGGCGGATTGGATGCGGCAGAACAGACTGAAGCTCAATCCTGATAAGACAGAGGTGATGGTGGTGGGTAGGGCGAGGGAGGTACTGGCTCCCCTGGTAGGGAGGGTCCACCCTCCTGTAGCCCAGCAGGTTCGGAGTCTGGGGGTGGTGTTGGACTCGGGGCTCCGGCTGGATCGGCAGGTAGAGATGGTGGCTAAGGCCACCTTCTGCTAGCTGTATCTGGTACAGAGGCTGTGTCCATACATTTCCAGGCCCGACCTGGCCACCCTCATTCATGCCTTCATCACCTCAAGGCTAGACTACTGCAATGCGCTGTATGTGGGGCTTCCCTTGTTTCTGGTTCGGAGGCTGCAGCTGATGCAGAATGCGGCGGCCCGTCTCCTTACAGGGACAAGGCGGCGGGAGCATATAACACCTGTTCTCCGCACTTTGCACTGGCTGCCTATAGTGTACCGAGCCAGATTCAAGGTGTTGATGTTGATCTATAAATCCCTATACGGTCTGGGCCCCTCATACCTTAGGGACCGCCTCGTCTTCCACACCTCAGGGCGATCCCTGCGGTCTGCCGGGGGTGCCTTCTTGGAGGTCCCCCGTGTTAAACGGGGGGTCAGAATGGAGAGGGCATTCTCGGTGGCTGGGCTGCGACTCTGGAACTCTCTCCCGGAGGATGTTCGCCTGGCCCCCGGCCTGATGGATTTTCGTCGAACCTGTAAGACCTGGCTGTTCGCCCAGGNGGGTGGGGTAGTTGGGGGGGATTTGGGGGGGGTGGGACTACTTTTTAACTATCCTATTTGATGATGTTTTTATGAGTTTTTATTATTATTTTACCTGCTGTGAGCTGCCCTGGAATGTCTTAGGCATGAGGGGGTGGCCAATAAATATAAATAAATAAATAAATAAATAATGCACATTTGATGGCATGAGACATTACCTTTTATTAACATTACAAAACTGAAGGCAGGATGCTGGACTAGATGGACCATTAGTCTAACCCAGTAGGGCAATTACTTTTGTTCTTACGAGTGTGGTCAAAGTAAGAAGCATTAAGAGGTTTATTTAGGCCCATGTGCAAGGATAGCACAGATCAAGAGGGTGCTTGTTCCACCTCTGCAAAATTTTGCCACCCCACCCCAACCTCTACAATATGTAAACTAAAATGAATAGTACATCTTGTATTGACAGATATTATTTGCATTTTTGATAGCCTTCCAAATATCCAAACATTATTCATAATTGGAGCAGATATTTGCATACCTATTCAGTTATATCGGTTTGGATCCCTTGTTCATTTCAGTGTTTGGGTTGCATTTGTCATGTGTAATAGTGCCAGTATGAAGTCATGGAAATACCAATGTGACCAGACTGAAATAACCAAAACAGCTGAATCAACCTATCCAAATCGGATGTCGACTAGGATCCAAACCGAAATAGAAGGATTAATCAGCTATCGTATTTTCCGTGAATATTCATTTCAGCTCTAATGAGAATAGGGGTGTGCAAAAGGCACTCCTACCATTTTAATTTTAGTTTTCATTTTTGTTTACATAAAACCCTTCGTTTTCAGAGATTTTCATAAATGACCCTACCTTTTTGGGGGGGTGGAATTTGTTTATTTTACTAAAATGTCAGTTTTTAAAAATCACTGGCATCATTTTGAGAAAGGGCTGCTCATGCACAGACTTTTCCAGTGGCCATTTTGCACAGTGAATTTTTTATTATTATTATTAATTTAATTTTTTTTAAAATTAAAATTGCTGTGCATGCACAAAATGGACACTGCGGGCATTCTGTGCATGCACGCCCTTTCCTAAATTGGTGCCAGCAGCATTGGTGCCATTTTGGAAAAGGGCGTGGCATGCACAGAATGGCCCTGGTGGCTATTTGTGCATGCAGAGTTTTGACATTTTATTTATATCTATATTTATTTATTATTTCTAATAAATAAATTCTCACCATTTGTCAGAATCTAAAATCTGGGCCCAGGATTCTTGCAGTGGTTTGTGATGGTAGTATTTTGGTCTGTGCTTGGGCAAAGGCCTTTCAAAGACAATGGAGCTCCAACCAAATGCCAGGATGCACCTGGGCAGTCAGTGGCAAGAGCCAGGATCTTTGCTTTGTAGCTATTCAGGACATTCTTGGTTCTCAGAATTTCACAGTAATATATATGTCAATATTTAAGGATGGTTGCATACTTTTAAATTCTTTTATAACTATGAAAAAATGGGTAGTTGTAAGAGGAAACTAATTTATTTATATCATGGGTGGGACTGGAGAACACATCCAGCCTGTGGCTGTTTTTAAAGAGGCTCCCCATCTGCATGCAAGTCCCAGGCTGGCTTGTACTATGGAGGATGGAATGGTGCAAAATTTATTTTGTCCAAGGTAGCAAAATAGCTAGAGCCACCCCTGGGCCAGGTGTCATATCAACAGTCTCATTTTACAGAAGGAGAACTGATTTACCCAAGGCCACCCACTGAGTAGAGCTTGTTCAGAATAGCTGTTCCCTTTTCACTGAAGATTTCTGTGACAATGGAAAAGCTGTTGACTTTCCGATTAGAATTCCAACCAAAAATGAAAAAAATACAAAAGAATTCATTGTGCATGTGCAAAATGGCCACTGCACTTAACCAAAATGATGGCAATAGCATCACTGCCATTTTGTATAAGGACAGCAGTTTGCAGATATTCAAAATGGCAGTGACGCTATCACCACCATTTTGTTTACAAATGGTGGCCATTTTGTCCAATTCCATTCAGAACCAGATGAAAAATTGCTGGTTCTTATTTTCGATCAGAATGGGTGAACTGGCCTGTTCCAATCAAAAATCAGAACGGACAAAATTCCATATTTACCCGTATAGCTGAGGTGACCTCAGGAGTCCTAGCTTCAAGTCAACCATCTACTGCAGGAGTGGGGAACCTCCAACCAGTGGGCCAGTTCCAGCCCACGGGGCTTTTTCCCATGGCCTGCCGACTTCAAAGCCCTTCTCCATTGTGTGCGGCCCATTGCCCGGCTCGCTGTGGCCCAAGTGGGGCTTTGTGGGCCGCACACAATAATAAAAAACTCACGTGCGTCCTGTTGTCCTGGCTCAGCTTGCAATGGCAGCGGCTGTTCCATCCCCAGCTGCTCCCTCCCAGCTGGCCATACTGCAGGCCTCTCTGCCAGGCCCCCAGGAAAGCCGTACCAGTGGAGGAGGCTTCCACGCAACTCCGATTCGGAACAGCACTCACCTCGGGAGCCACCGTGCTCCCTCTGCAAGGTCCCCCACCTCCGTGTCCGAGCTGCAGAACTCAACCACAGGTACATGCAGTGTGTGTGTGTGTGTGTGTGTATGTGTGAATAAACTGTGTGTGTTTGTGTGAATATTTTAATAGAGTTTTAATTGCTTTAAATTGTTTTAATTTATTTAAATGTTAATTGGTTTAAATTAATCTTTAATTGATTTGATTCAATTAATTTTCTTAATTGAGGTAGACGTGTGGCCCCCAGTCTCAAAATGTTCCCCACCCCTGATCTACTGGTTCAGAAGATGTTGGGCCTAGGAGACCATAGGTCAAATCTCACCTTAGCGTATTTTCAAACATACTACCATGGGTGCCCATGCTTACCCCGGCATGGCCACCCATGGTGGTATCACGTCTGCTCCTGCCCACCAGATGTTTGCTGCAGGTGAGAACAGATTACTCCCCATATCGTGGCAGGGTAACTCTGGATTGTGCACTGGGGTCCATACCAGTGCACATCCCGGAGTTAGTGTTGCCACGGTCCGGGGAAGACAACCCCAGACTGTAGTAGAGTGGGCCATCACATCTGATGGCCCGCTCTACCTAACTCCTGCTGGTGGCCAGAGCTTTTCCGAGCGGGCACAGCAGCCTCATAGGTTGCCACACCCACCCATCAGGATGGGGTCAGACCCCGCCCTCTCCCCAGCCCCAGCCACCAGCACATTTGTTTGGTGGTGGGACCAGATCCTGCCCATAGTCAGCACAGGCAGGATCAAAGCGTGAATTCCTCAGCACCCTCATGTGTAAGAATACCCTTAGCCATAAGGCTAGCCTGGGGTGAGTCTCTCTCTCAACCGCAGTTGCCCATCTGTAAAATGGAAACAATAATGACCTGCTTCACAGCGTTGTTATGAGGGTGAACAAGATAAGGATTGTAAAGAACACAGAAAGCACTGCATAAATTTATAGGTGGTTTGTGGAATCTCTTTCCTTTGATGTTTTCAAAAACCATCTGGATAAGCATCCATCTGCAATGCAGTAGGTCAGAGGTGCAGATACTCAGAACCAGGTACCAAATGCAGCCCACAGTTAGGTTTGTTTTTTAATGTAGTCCCTTTCCAGTTCCTGGATCCAGCCTCTAATTCCTACCCCCAAGCACTGAAAGACTGAGCTCAGGGTAAGGGGGCATGAGAAATGAGAGCATGCGTACAATGACAGAGAATATATCCATGGTACAGATCCATAATCTCTCCTGTTCCTGAACACACCCCTGCCCCCAACTTCTATGTGGCCCTCAATGCTTATACTAATTTTCAAAATGACCCCTGGAACTGGGAGGGAAGAGATTCCCTACCCATGATGTAGACAGAGGATATCGTGCTTTGGAGAAGAGGGTTGGACTAGATTATCTTTGATATGGATGGGAATTTCAGTTTCGGATAAACCCGAAAGTACCCGAAAATGGCCATTTCGGATTAATCCGAAATTTCAGTTCTTTTTGGTTTCGGTACTATTGGATCTTTTGCATTGATTTTTTGTACCAGATTTTTAACATTGCGGTTTTCCCCCATTGAAATATTAAAAATCAAGTACAAAAATCAGTGCAAAAGATCCGATAGTACCGAAAGCGAAAAAGAATCGAAATACATGAGAACCAAAACCGAAATTGACCGAAACCAACATTTTGCCCCAAGTCCCATCCCTAATCGTTGAGAACACTTCTGACCCTACAATTCTGTGATCCTAAATAAGAATACAAATAACAGCTATTAGAAATAATGCATGGCCTATTTTAAGGCCAATTTCAAGACTGCCATTTCTTGTAACATCATGCAAATGTGAGCATAAAACAGAAAGAGGTAGTGTACCTACCGAGCTCTTGTTATCTTTTAAGTAAATGTTAAAAGAACCACAGCGTGACCGCTAGGGAAAGAAATCGTTTGTGGAAACACGTGTAGCGTATTTACCTTTGCAGAACCTGGTATGTTTGCACCAGGAAGCATTTTTAGCAAATAACTTTATTTATAACTTTTGCACAAGCATTCCAGACACAGGTGGTCTGTGAGTTCCAGCATATATTATTTAGAATGGAAATTCTTTCGTTCAGGGGAAAAAAAGGATACCCAGATAATACTGCACCAACTGGTACCATGTGCTAATCTTTGTAGACATGAACTCATTCTTGTTTTGACACTGAGATAATGCTCTGCACTTGCATGTGAAAACATTAAACAATATATATTTTCATGCTTATTTCTCAAGCCAATAAAGTTTTACAAGCAGTTAAATGGTCCAGATAGCAGTTATCTTTCCTCTTGTAGTCTTTAAATATGTTTGTCTGATGTCTATGGCATATAATCTTCTCTGATGAATTAGAAGAACGAAGGGGTTGGTTTATACCACTGATGCAGTTTTGGTATCTAATCTAAATCGTACCATATTGGATATATAATGGAATTTTTTTCCCAGCAAAAACAGGGATGTTCCCAGAAAAGGAGGAAATCTCGGTTAAATCTGGATTAAAAACAACTTTGCTTTCCAAGTTCCGGATATTGTCTCCTTGGCATCTCATCTACTGTAGTGATACACTGATCCTTCCCTCCTGGTGTTGGCAACCTATGCTTCCGGCAGCCTTTCAAATTCCACAGGTGGCATAACAGCTGAAAATAGATCAGAGGCAGAGCTGCTCTGAAGAAATTTGAGATACATTGCATTCCGTTGGCATAATTAATTAAAGCCCCCCCAAAAAGGGATCTTGTCTCTCTCACCCGTGGTTGATCCCAGGCTGGCCTGCTTCTAACCAACCAAGTGTTGAACAGTTCATTTCTAACAGCTTTAGTTTCAACAACTTCCTTTCTGAGGTGGAGCAGGGCAACGGGGAGAGGGGTGGGAGTGCAGGGGAAAATGCCCCTCCTATGAGAGGTGGATATGAAAAACAGTGGGTAGGGTGGGCCTGCCATGACCCCCCTGTAACAGAGGAAGATGGTACAAGCAATGGGTAAAGGGGAGTGGAAATTCCACAAGCCGCCATGACTGCCATTTTGGCCTATGGGAGGGTCAGGGTCAAACCACAAGAGATGGCAACCTTATCTGTGGGAGAACATAAGAAGTGCCATACTGGGTCAGACCAATGGTCCATCTAGCCCAGCATCCTGTCTCTGACAGTGGCCAATCATGGTGGCTTGGGAGAAGCACCCAACAGGTCACAATGGGGGATCCATTCCCTGTTGTGACCTGTTGGGTGCTTCTCCCAAGCCACCATGATTGGCCACTGTCGGAGACAGGATGATGGGCTAGATGGAACATTGGTCTGACCCAATATGGCACTAGTTTTTATGTTCTCTCACAGATAAGGTTGCCATCTCTTGTGGTTTGAACCTGACCCTCTCATAGGCCAAAATGGCAGTCACAGGGGCTTGTGGCGAGGCAGATGAGGTACACGCAACATTAGGAGGTTAGAATTCGGGGGATGTGGAAGTTGAGAGGGGGCTTCCTTGAATGAGAGTCAAGAGTGCAGGAGTAGATGGGATGGGAAAGTTGGAGGTTTCATATATATATATTATATGTCTATATCTGTCTTTTAATTAGATCACGTTTTATCATTGTAAGCTACACTGAGACTCTAGCATAAAGCAGGGTATAAATTCAAAATAATAATGAATGATTATCGTTCCATGTTAAGAGAGACGTTAACTGTGTCTCAGTGATTTACTTACATTTCTCACTGTTGCTAGCGTATGAACAGACATTTTGGATTAGTGGCCTTCTCTGACAATGAAGCAAAGAATTTATCTTGAGTTTCACAGTGTCTGACTTTCTTCAAAGCTAAAATCATAAATCTATAATAAAATCATGAGACTATCCGTTGTCATTTAAAAGGCGAGACACGAGATAAAGGCCATCATTGGCAAACCACTTATTCCAAAAGTCCCACTGAAGTCAGTAGGGTTGCAGGTCTCCCAGGACTAATTCTACAAGCTACATTGGCACTCATCAGCAATGAAGGCTAGTATAGTCCCATAGAGCTCCAACCAGAGCAAGTGGCTCGTCAATTGTGGTCGGAGTCATTAACATGATGATATCTTTAGTGGGGCCAACTTCTTTTGGTGAGTATGTGCAAACTTTTGAACCTCACTAGAGATGAAAGAAAAGGGATGGACGTCCAGGGGGTTGGGGGGAAGGAATTACGGATCCGCATCCATATTACAGTTCAGAACTTTAATTCCTCATTTACATAAAGATCCATGTTATGGATCTGTGTTTAAATTCATTAAAAAATAAAATAGTAAAAAAAAAAAACTTTAATTTTTTAAAAAACCAAACAATTGTACATGCGTAAAATGGCCACTGGTCCATTTTGCACCTGTGCAGCCTTTTTTTAAATGGTGGCGGCAGCCATTTATTACTGAAGTCACATATTACTGTTTACCACATTACTATTTGCACATAATTCCCTTCCTATTTACTCCCCCATCCAGGCCTGATTTTAGAGGAGTAGCAGTAACATTCAGTTATGCAGTAATGGTAATTCGGTATACCAGTTAATTTTTGTGGTATTATCTGGTAATCCGCTTCAGATTCCACCAAACTAGTTACCCTGAGCCTTAGAGGAAGGACAGGGTAAAATTTGAATGGATGAACGAACAAGCAAACAAACAAAGAAACAAACAGGTTTGGATTCCAAGCTAGTTCCACCAAAATAGTTTCTGCTAATTTTTTTATTCAGCTCCACGCTTCACAAAACACTTTCTCAGGCATTTGAAAAGTCAACTTTCAATGAGGCTAAAGCAAAAAGTTATTTTCCAAGAATAAAAGTTGAGCATTTTTGTGCTTCAACTAATGTCCCAATTCAAATTCACAGTCCTTGCAAAGCTCATCCATTGTCTTCATTGTTCACTCTGTTCGTCTGATTGGTACTTTGGTACATTATTTACTTATTAACTCAACATTTGTATCCCACACTTTCTCTCAAAGGCTTAAGGTGTGAAACAGAATATTAAAAGTGTGTATTAAAATAAAAATACATAAAAACACATTAAAATCCCTCTACCGCCGAACTCTAGCCCCTGTCCCTTTCCCTACCTGACAAATGCTTGGTCAAATAGAAAGGACTTACGCTGCCTCCGGAAAATATTCAGGCTCAGGATATGATGAATATCAGGAAAAAAATGAATTCTTATATGAATGACCAGTTAGGTTGGTCTGCCCTCGGAGGCTGATGGAACCCCAGAGGTTCCAAGAGGTCCTGAGGGAGCTAACCTTGGACCTGGACGGTCACTCTGTTGATGAGCTGGTCCAGCGTTGGAACAGCTTGCTGGGGGAGGCCATCAACAGGGTGGCTCTGAGACGCCCTCTGCCTCGGTCTCGTCACCGCAGGGCCCCTTGGTTTACTGAGGGGCTGCGGTGTATGAAGCGAGTAGGCAGGAGGCTGGAGCGACACTGGCGTCGGACTCAATCTGACTCCGACCGACTTCTCCATAAGGCCCATTTGCAGTCCTATGTTGAGGCTGTGAGGACGGCAAGGAAGGAGTTCCTTGCTGCCCTCATAGCATCTGTGAAGTCACGCCCGGCGGAGCTGTTTCGGGTGGTGCAGGGGCTGGTTAGTCCAGCCTCCCTCCACCTGGACGGGGACTTGTCCCAGGCCCACTGTGAGGAGTTTGTCAACTACTTCGCAGACAAGATCGCTCGGATTCAGAGCGACTTTGATGTTGGATTAGGGGCAGTAGGGGGAGAGCGTGAGGTGACGGTGGCCTCATCTGGTCCAGCTTTATGGGGGGAGTTTCAGGAAGTGACGCCAGCCAATGCGGCGGATGTCTTGGGGTCTGTGAGGGCCACTTGTTGCAAACTCGATCCATGCCTGTCCTGGTTGGTGAAAGTCTCCAGGGAGACATTGGGGACGGTGCTGGCGAGGGTAGTAAACGTGTCCTTGCAGCAGGGGAGGTTGTCGTCTAGCCTCAAGGAGGCTGTGGTGCTCCCCCTGCTGAAGAAACCATCTTTGGACGTGGATGCACTCGCCAGTTACCGACCTGTCTCTAACCTTCCCTTTTTAGAGAAGGTTATTGAGCGGGCGGTGGCACTCCAGCTCCAGGTGCATCTGGATAGCATCGGTTTCCTGGACCCGTTTCAATCTGGGTTCCACCCCGGCTATGGCACTGAGACGGGGTTGGTGGCCTTGGTCGACTATCTCCGCTGGGTGTTCAACATTTCTCATCCTGCTAGATCTCTCGGCCGCTTTTGATACCATGGACCATGGGCTG
>QEPC01010859.1:3904434-3946337 GCA_003113815.1 Sphenodon punctatus
TGTTGGTGGGGAGAGCGAAGGAGGCAGTGGCCCCCCTGATTGGGGGGGTTCACCCTCCTATAGCTCAGCAGGTCTGGAGTTTGGGGGTGATATTGGATGCGGACCTCCACCTGGAGCAGCAGGTGGAGGCAGTCGCAAAGGCTGCTTTCCGCCAGTTGCATCTGGTGCGGAGGTTGCATCCGTTTGTCTCCGGCCTGGACCTGGCCTCCCTCATCCATGCCTTCGTCACCTCGAGGCTGGACTACTGCAATGCGCTCTACGTGGGGCTGCCCTTGTTCCTGGTTCGGAGGCGGCAGCTAGTGCAGAATGCGGCGGCTCGTCTCCTTTCAGGAACGGGTCATCAGGAGCACATTACACCAGTGCTCCGGACTCTGCACTGGCTGCCAATAGCATGCCGAGCTAGGTTCAAGATGTTGGTGTTGATCTATAAAGCCCTTCACGGTCTGGGTCCCTCGTACCTCAGGGACTGCCTCGCCCTCAATGTCCCAGAGCGTCTCCTTCGGTCTGCCGGGGGTGCCTTCTTGGAGGTCCCCCGCGTGAAGCGGGGGGCCACAATGGAGAGGGCATTCTCGGTGGCCGGGCCGCACCTTTGGAACTCCCTTCAGGAGGAAGCTCGCCTGGCCCTGAGCCTTTTGACATTCCGGCGAAGTTGTAAAACCTGGCTGTTCACCCAGGCCTTTGGGGAGGGAGGGAGGGTGGGTTAGAAGGTTTTATCTCCCCTACCCTATCTATTGTTTTAATGTTTTCCTAGGCCCTGTTTTAATATTTTGAATGGTTTTGATGTTTTAAAATGGTTTTATATGTATTTTAGATGTGTTATTATTATTGGAAGCTGCCCCGAGCTGTTTGCAGGAGGGGCGGGGTATAAATCCAGAAAATAAAAATAAATAAATAAATATTATATATGGTGAACTCACGAATGTAACACTTGCTTCAAATATTTGGGACATTACTCACTGGTTTCCAGCCCTGATTTTTCTGGAGAAAGCTTGAATATGCTACAGCAGCACACCTTAGATTAGCAGGGGGAAACCACTGACCTTGGGCCAAATCCAGCTGACATGGGGCACTTGGTTTGAACAGATAACTACTACTTTCATTGACCCCTTTCCTGTATCTCTTTTCTGAGATGGGGCGACTAGAACTCCACACAATATTCAAGGTGGAGGTGTATCAAAGGTTTATACAAAGGCATTATGATACTTTTCTTTAGATTTTCTATTCCTTTTGCATTAATGTCTGCCTAGCATTTGGTTTGCCTTTTGGACTGCTGCCACACACTAAGCCGATGTCTTCAAGAAACAGTCCACAATGTCTCCAAGATCCTTCTCCTGAGTGGTTACACTCAGATCAGAACACAGCATCATGTATGTGAAGTGAGGATTATTTTTCCCTACGTGCAACACCTTGCACTTATCAACACTTCATTAGCTATTTTATTGCCCATTTACCTAGATGTGCAAGATCCATCTGTAGTTTCTCATAGTCTGCCTGGGTCTTAACGATCTTGAATAGGGTTCAAACCCGATCTCAGTTTTCTTCTCGGTTCTCATCGGGAATCAAACTTTTCGACTCGACTCCCATGGAAAGTGAGAAAATCCACCGTTCACGACCGTTTCTCGATCGAGATTTTTTTCTCAATTTACTTAACGAAACCATCCTGCACCAGTCTCGTGATCCGCATCTCTCTCTCTCTCCTTTTCTGCAGCCACCAACTGCATGACAGGAGGGCAGGGGGAGAAAAAAAAACGGTGCATGTGCAAAATGGTTCTCAGACCATTCTGCATATGTGCTGCCCTTTTCCAAAATGAAGCCGATAGTGAAGCCACCCTTTTGGAAAAGGGCGGTGACACTGTCAGTGTCATTTTTGGAAAGGGCTGTGCATGCACAGAATGGCCCAGCAACCATTTTATGCATGCACAGTTGTTTTTTAAAGCGAGATTCTCCCGAGAGTCTCACACCAGTTGTGAGAAGAGATACTCGCAAGAATCAAACTGATTCTCACTTTAGCCCTAAAATTTGGTGTCATCTTCAGATTTAGCCACCTCACTCTTTACCTTTTTTCCAATATCGTTAATGAATATGTTAAACAATACCGGTCCCAGTACTGACCTTGAAGGCACCCCACTGTTTACCTCTCTCCAACCTGTAAAATGGCCATTTATTCCTATCCTTTGTTTCCTATCTTTTAACCAGCTAACAATCCATGATACTATTTGGGGTTAGTAACCATCATTATCTTAATAGGCCACTTAACAGTCTACACTGGCTGCCTATAGCATTCTGAGCACAATTCAAGGTGCTCGTTTTCACCTTTAAAGCCCTAAACAACTTGGGCCCTGCATATCTGAAGGACCACCTTTCTTCTTATGCTCCCTCATGAGCCCTTAACCCTCATCCAATCTGTTAAAATAATGATGTTGCTGGAAATGTGGGGTAACTGTTTACCCCGGAACCTGTTATCCGCTAACCTGAAACCAGTTGAACAGGTTATGCAAAATTGCTTTAGTTTCGCTTCTGTTGTAAGACAAAGTCAATTGAAGAAGCAGTAAACCATGAAATTGCATTGGGGTAACTTTTTACCCCAACCTACAACATGGAGTGTGGGGTAACTTTGTACATTACCCCACACTCCATGTTATCAGTTGGGGTAAAAAGTTACCCCCAATGTAACTTACAAAGTGACCCCACTGTACCTTTTGCCCACAGAAAGCAAACGGTTAATGGTAAATGGATGAAATTTTGCACAAAGGTGCACAGGTGCACAGGTGCTAGTGACATCGGGCATCTTCACACAAGACACTCTCTACCCACTACCCACCCACCACCCACCCACTATACATGTTACAGGGCACCCATACGGCAACACTGCAGCCCTGCAAGATGTAAAGTGGGTGGGGGGGTGGGGGGTGGAGAGTGTCTTGTGTGAAAATGCCTGTTGTCCTAAAACAACAAAGTCCTAGGGCCACTAACTTTTAAAAAATTTTATTATTATTTTTAAATGTGTAACCAGGGTATAGAAATAACCAGAACAGAGAGGCCAGTGGCACTTTAAAGACTAACAAATATTAGTGCATGAGCTTTTGTCAGCAGCACAAGCTTACGCACTAATAAATATTTGTTCGTCTTTAAAGTGCCACTGGCCTCTCTGTTCTGGTTATAACGATAGACTAACACACTACATTTCTAGTGTTCGCAGGGCACAGAAAGCTAGCCCAGGGTATTTTTTGCCCACAAAAAGCAAAGGGTTAATGGTAAATGAATGAAACTTTCCACAAACATGCACAGTGGTGTCCGTGACAAAGTCCTAAAAGGACAAAGTTCTAGAGCCAGCAATGTCTGAATTATTTTGCATTTGAAATTGACAACTGGGTATAGAAATTTACCTCGGGATAGAAAGTTACCCCATGGTACCTTTTGCCTACAGAAAACAAAGGGTTAATGTTAAATGAATTAAATTTTTCCACGAACATGCAAAGTGGTGTCTGTGGCAGTGTCCTAAAAGGACAAAGTCCTAGGTCCAGTAATTGTTGAATTATTTCCAAAAATGAACATCCAGGGTAGGAAAATACCCCCAATGGGGTACAAAGTTACCTCACAGAACCTTTTGTTTACAGAAAGGAAATAGTTCATGGTAAATGAATGAAATTCTGCACAGGATGCCTGTGACACTGTCCTAAAACAGGAGTGGGGAACCTCAGGTCCGGGGGCCAAAGGCAGTCCTTGACAAGATTTTATGTGGCCCCTTTCCAGTGTCTGGGTCTGGCCCCTGGATACATTCACTACCCCCAAATACTGGAAAAACTGAGCTCATGATAATGGAGCAGAGAAGAGGGCACGCGCACAAGGGATGGGGACAGATCCACAGCACAGATCCATGAACTGGGCCCTCCTTTTCTTGAATAAACCCGTTAAGCACTCCCGCCCCCAAACCTCTATGTGGCCCTCGGAACTCGTACCAATATTCAATGTGGCCCCCCGGACAAAAAAGGTCCCCCACCCCTGTCTTAAAAGAACAAAGTCTTTAGTTTAGTTTAAAGACCTAGGGCCGGTAACTTTCGAATTATGCACATCAAGGGTAAATAATTACCCGATATATCCAGATGAGGTTTAAGATCTGCTGAGGGTCCCCTTTTGCGAGTTCCATCGTTGGAGCAGTTTCATAAGACTCAAGCCCGCAGAGAGGCATTCACAGTGGTTGCCCCACAGCTTTGGAACTCTCTTCCCTTGGCCCTAATCTGAACGTCTTCCGGAGGCAGCGTAAGACCTTTTTATTTGGCCAGGCATAAAATGGGCAGGGATAGATTTGGGAGGGAGGGCGATGTGGTGTTTTCAGTTTTGTGGGGGTTTTAATTGTTTCTTTTATACTTGCATTTTATATGTGGTTGTGAGCCACCCTGTGCCTTCGGGGATAGGGCTGGATATAAATCAAAATAAATAAATAAATAAAATAAATGACACTCCCTTACATATTATCAATAGACTGCATCTAGGTAAGTTTAGGAGAGCTGGACTGGGGTCGTTTTTAGATGAGACGAAACAAACACATGGGGTGTGTGTGTGTGTGTGTGTGTGTGTGTGTGTGTGTGTGTTAGATGCCCCACCCCCTACCCCCCTTACCAGAAGTTGGTTGGTGCCACAGGAAACAGTAGGCGCCAGCAAACTCACACATGGATGGAGATCCGGACTTGTGAAACCCCAACAGCAAGGTTTTACAAGTCCGGATCTCCAGCCATGCGTGAGTTCGCCAGTGTGTGCTGTTTCCTATGGTGCCATCCAACTTCCAGAAGCGGGGGAAACATCTAATAATTCGTCCCCCCCATGCAAGTCTGTTTCTCCCCAGACTCCAAAGTCCGGAAGAAGCCAGGTCTCATCTAAACACAGCCAGGGTTGTGTTTTAAATTTGGGACTTGGACCAAGCTTTCAAAACCAGCCAGTTTGCCATTAAAATAATAATAACTTACTATTTATCTCTATTACAGGAGCAGCTCAAATGTGCCAGGCTTTGGCCCCAACCCAAGCTCCATATGTGCACCACATGCATGGAGTTCTTGCACGCACCGTGCATAAGATGGCACACAACCTTGGGTCAAGGCCCTTGTCTTTATTTATTTTATGTCATTATTTATACCCCGCCTTTCCTGCCAACACAGCTCGAGGTGGCTTTAAAAAGTTAAAACATCATTAATATAATACACATAAGAGGCAAAGCATAAAAATAAGAAAATAAAGGCCCCATCCTCCACACCCACCTCCCTCACCAAAGGCCTAGCTGAACAGCCAGTTCATGAACTTTCGTTGAAACGAGGCACGGTCCGGGACCAGCCAACCCTCCACTGGAAGGGGAGTTCCACAGCCTAGGTGCTGCCACCGAGAACACCATCTCCATTATAGCCCCCTGCACCATCTGGGGGATATCAAGAAGGGCGCGCCTGGCAGACCGGAGAGGTTGATCAAGGGCACAGAGAGTGAGACGATCTTGCAGGTAGGAGGGACCCAGCCTGTATAGGGCCTTATATGAGTGAGTGAGGATCCATTGCTATCCCAAAGGCCCACTATTTCACTGCAAATCCGTCTCCTCTCCTGTGTACTTCCGAAAAAGTACTCAGGTTTCCTGAGAAGATTCAAAGCCCTCAGTGAACTTTCATTGACCCTGGGCTACATTTCCAGTCAGGAACGAACTGAAATCCCAACCCAGGAAGATTTTTTCACATGGCTTTCACGTTGCTGAATGAAAGTTGTGAACGGCTTTGCTGATATCAGACCTGACAGCTCATGCTCCTTGAAATGACGAGTTCAGCTACTGATTTCACTGTGCAGAGACCGTGGCAATGGGAAAGAGATCAGCAAATCTACAAGAGTGTTTCTTATCTATAAACGCCACATTGGTCCCCTCATAGAATGCATATTGGGCAAAGAGAGGATATGCATGGATGCTAAGCGGATGAGAACAGGCACCGGACAAGGGGCACGATGGGGTAGGATTGCACCCCCCCTGGCTGCCACCTGGCCCTTCTGAGCATCATGATGTCATAAGGGCTGAAACAAAATTTTGCAAAAACAAGAATTCCTGACAAAATCCCAGTTCCTGAAATCGTCTCAGTTTAACTGAGACCCTCGCAGTAGTTGACAATGTCTCAATTGATATTTCATCTCTTGATTTACCACTTTCCACTTACTGAGATCCCATTTACCGCTTTGCCGTCAATTCCAAACCCCCGTGAGGTAATACCGACACTATACCGTACTTCTCCTAGCTTCTCCGCACGGCGTTTTCCCTTGCAATTCCTTGTCACTCATCGGCTGGTACACATATTCCTTTGCAGATCTGCAATTCAGTTGCAGATTTGTCAAAGCAAGGAGAAGGCTGTGGGTGGGATTGGGCAGTCACAGGGGATTGAAGAGTGGGCTCGTCACACAGTGATTGGCTCAACAACAAAACTGGTAGTAAAATGGTACCCTCAGCAATGCAGTAGGTGGCAAATGAACATTATGCAGTACGTGGCAAACAGTAAACGGAAAGTCAGTAAATTGGGATGGTATTGTGAGAATCTAGAAATCGTATTGGTATCGGGAACTCAATTCCGGTTCTCGATACAACGATATTACTTGTGAGTAAATATTTTGCTGTTCATTTCAGCCCTAGTTCATAACACTCAAAAAGGAGCATGGTCATGTCAAAGGGGGAAGAATGAAGCATCTTTCCCACCCCCTGTACCTTCAAATGTAACTCTACCAAGACAGTCTTGAAATGATACCTGGAGATCCGCCTTGGACTTTAATCTGTGGCAGATCCCGGTGTCATTCTGTTGGCAGGCTTCCATACAGCTGGGCACTGTCATTTTACACATGTGCAGTACTAAAACATTCCAGTACTATTGCAGTGGCTGCCAATAGCATTCAAGGCACAATTCAAGGTGCTGTTTTTGACCTGTAAAGCGCATACCAGCTTGCGACCTGCATAGGTAAAAGACCGCCTTTCCCCCACATTCTACTGCACCCCCTTGCAAGTTCCACCACTGCACCAGGTCCATGCATGCAGAGAGGCATTCTTGGTGGCTGCTCCAGTGCTTTGATTTTCGATTTGATTGGATTTAATATTTATATCCCGCTCTCTAACAAGTTAGCTCGAGGCAGCTCGCAAACCAGTCCAATCAGGGCATGGATCCTACACAGAGGACCACGCCGCCAACAAAATTTATCACAAGTCCTACGCAGAGGACATCAGCACAATATAATACACTCAAACCCTCAGTTTAACACATAATTAACAACACATAAAAAGCCAAAACCCGCTCACATATACAAAAATTAAATATTACTGCCTCCACAACTTCTCATGTTGGTTCCCAACACCCCAGGAACCACCACAAGTATCTCCTTCCTCCCTCACCCGCTGCCACCAGGAGAGGTCACTCAATTCTATCTCCTCCTCCCTCTCACTGAGGAGAGATATTCTCACCAACTGCAGCAATAACAAATTAACGATACCCCTCGTATACATTACCCCCTCCATCTCTGCTACAGGACCCTGCCGAAGGGCACGGCCAAAGGACAGGCACCTTTGGACGTGCCCCTTCAGCACGCGCCTCCGGCCACCCCCGGTGAAATGGGGAGCAGGCCAGAAGTGTCCCTCCTCCAACCCCGCCCCTGCAAGGGCAGGGGGGAAGGTGAACGAGAAAGCCCTCGGCTCCCAGCTGTTAACAATGGGGCCCCCCCATGCCCAGTACCAGCACTGGTAAAGTCCATGAGGGAGGGGGAGGGAGCTGCTGGTCTCTGCTCCGCTGCTGCCGCTGCCGCCGTCAGCCACATCACCCGGGTCCCCGGCTGCCAGTGTGTTGTCGTTCAGCTGGGCTGCTCTCTGCTTCTCTTCAGTAGTGCTGTTCTGTTCTCATTGGAGGGTTGATTTCAGACCCTCTCTAGCTGCCTCTTGTTCCCTTTTGGCCAGCCTGACAAGTTCCTCTTGCACCAGCGCCTGCTGTTCTTGCTCATACCTCCTGTACAGGTCCTCCTCTGCTTCCGAGGGTTTCCGACACAAGCTATCAGCTGATGGTTGGTGGATGGCTTCAGAACATTCCCCTTCTGAAGCTTGTGGTAATGTGCTACCAAAGGAAGATGGCCTTTGGTCCTTTCGAGGTGGTTCCTTCATTCGGTTCACTACATCTTCAGAAAGCCTGATGCCCTGCAGCACCCGGATTTGCTCGTGGTCATCCAGCCCGAACGAGACCTTCCTGTTCCCATAGCTGCTCTCATTGCCCCCCATGGTGACAGGACTTGGATAGGGAGGGGCTGGTGAGCATCCAAATATCCCCCTCTCAGGGTGGAACTCCCTTCCCCAGGAGGTTCGCCAAAGCATGAGTGTCTTCAGAAGGCAATATAAGACTTATTTACCTGGCTTGACATTTGGCAGATGAGGATAGGGTTTGGGGTGGGAGTGGAGTTTTCATTTAGGCATTATTGCATAAGAAAAGAAAATGTATTATTAATTATTATTAATATTAATAACAATACTAATACTAATAATAATAATAATAATTTGTATTACACCGATTTGCTACACCACACCCTCTCTGCCTAATGGCAGGGAAAGTATCATAATGCCACTGTACAAAACTTTGGTATGACTCCACCTTGAATATTGTGTGCCGTTCTCGGGTCATCTCAAGAAAGACATAACAGAACTGGGAAAGGTTCAGAGAAAGGCAACAAGGATGATAGAAGGAAGGAATGGGTCAAATTCCATATGAGGAGGTTTGGGCTGTTTAGCTTGGAGAAGGGACGATTAAGGGGAATATGATAGAAGTTTATAAAATCATGAGTGGTGTAGAGAAAGTAAATAGGGAACTGTTGTTTGCCCTTTCCCGCAATAAGAGAACAAGTGGAAACTCTTGTAAGTTTTAAAACAAATGAAAGAAAGTCCTTTTTCACGCACTGGACAATACAGTTGTGGAACTCATTGCCAGAGGAGGCTGTGAAAGCCAGAAGCATAACTAGCTTCAAATGGAAATTGGATAAATTCTTAGACAATAGAGCCACAAATGCTTACTAGCTGGGGTTTAAGCTCCTGGCTACTGGTATTTGGGAGTGGTCAGCAGGAGATAGGTCACACCTCCATGACCCGTACATGTACTTCTCTTGAGCGACTGGAGCTGGCCACTGTTGGAGACAGGATGCTGGGCTAGATGGAAAGCTGGTCCAACCCAGTATGGCACTTCTTGCGTTCTTAATTGTAATATTATATATGGTTTTGTTTTATTGATTTTTACGTCTTTTGCTTGTAAGCCACCCTGAGCCTTTGGGAAAGGGTGGGATAAAAATTCCCAAATAAATAAAATAAATTTTAAAATACCTTTCGGTGCATGTGCAAAATGGCAGAACCATGCTTGTCCATCCTTAAAAAAGGATGGTGCAAGGTAGAATGAGAGTCAGAGAGCGGAAGTTGTTTAAAATCCACAGCCGATCTTCATGAGTCATTCCAAGAGTGAGAAGGATCTGCACCAAGGGCATTTTTAGACGAGCACCAAATATCACGGACTATTACTTATCTCACATTAAAACCGCTCTTATTTTAATCTGGATTTAATGTTAGACGTGTGTGTTATTGCGGATTTAGAATTAATCCACATTTAAAGTAAACGCTTTTAATTTTTTCACGAGCAGAAACAGATTAAAGTACCATTTTAATCTGCGAGTTTCTGAAACCGGTTTCATAAAACCCCGATCTGAAACAGATTTTATATCTTGAAAATTCCACCTTAACTGGGCATTAGATTTCTCTAATCCACATTAGTGGTCTCATCTAAAAATGCCCCAAGGCTTTCCAGCCCTAAATCTATGTCTTAGAGCTACAGTGGGTTGCTACCTGTGTGGGCAATACCTGCATTTTTGGGCACCCCCAGCGACCACCCAACAGGGTACCTGGTTCCCCATCAGGTGCCCAGTGACCAAAAATGCAGGTATTAGTGGGAGTCCTGGGATGCCACCTCACTGCCCATCTGCTGCTCTTCTGGTGCTGGTTGCTGCTTCCTGCTCCTTCCTGACTCACACGCTGCTCAGCTCAGCTGGGAACCTCTCCATGTGGCTTTTTCTGAAGGGGGGGGGAGTGAGGAGGTTTCTTCCCACCTGTGTTCACCCCCCAAATAGGTTCCCCGTTCCCAGGGTGCGTGCTGGGGTGGTCGCAGGACCCATGTGCACCACTAATATGGGTCCCTCTGGAAAAGTGGGACCCATTAGGGGGGGTGCATCCAGGTAGGAAGAGGCCTTCTTGCCCTGCCCTCTCACACACACACCCCTTCAGAAAAAGCCAAACAGGGATGTCCCCAGCACAGCTGAGCAGCATGTAGTGGCCAGACCGGAACAGCAGCAGGCTGGCAGTGAGGTGAGTCAACCTAGAGAGTCGGGCAGCCCATTGGGTCATGTTTGGGCACCAATTGGTGTGCAAATGCAACTAGGGCAAGTCAGGTATCCCAGATACAATGGGTTGCCTGATTTGCCAGGTACCCAGTTGATCTGCTCCTTTCATCCCTGAGCAGTCTTTCACTCCCCTCCCTGGTATTTCCTAATATCAGAAGCAAGCCTGCACAGGGATAAAGGTTCTCCATCTTAGAATTATGTACATCTTTGATGTATAAGGACAGTCCTTATCTTTATATCATATGGGGGATAACCCTATGGAAAAGAGTAGGACGAAGCATTGCTGTTTCTCCTAAAACACTTCTTATATTGGTTACAGATTTGCTCTCTGGTTTCCAGGAAAGGTTCGCCAAATTGCTTTGTTTTTTCCAGAATCCTACTATGCAAATCATCAAAAATCCATGCAAGGCGATGACGGCTTGTTATTTTGTGCAACTGAAAATCCTGTCGGCGTTTTCAATGCAGCAGCAAAGTCTCACTCTTACATAAAACCACGGTTTTTGTTTTTCCTTTCATCCAAAGCCAAATGGATGGAATTGCACTTATCTGTTCAAACCAAGTGCCCCATGCCAGCATTC
Organism: Sphenodon punctatus; assembly: GCA_003113815.1. NCBI lineage: Eukaryota > Metazoa > Chordata > Lepidosauria > Sphenodontia > Sphenodontidae > Sphenodon > Sphenodon punctatus. The sequence continues at coordinate 3,915,426 of QEPC01010859.1, forward strand.
AAAAATGAAACAGGAAATTCTTCATCAAATTTTTATTCTTCATAACCAAGTTCGTGACACAGCAGCTCAGAGAAGACCCAATTCACTGCCTCCTGAATTGAAGGGAAAGGAGACCCTTGATTTCCATTGGCTTTGGAGCAGGCCCAAGTTGCTTTTCCTCAGGTTTATCTGAGCTTGGGGCAATTTTGAAATATTTATCAAGCCAGTCAGTTCCTTGGATATTTGAAGTTTAACCTTTTGCTTTTTAGGAGAATGCACCCTGTAACTAGCAAAAGAAAATTAGCAAAAGAAAATTAAATAAATACAGAAGCCAATACCTTTGGGGGTTTTAGTTGTTGTTTTTAAAGGTGGAACAATGAGGCCTAGTTTCAAGTAGGCCTAGTTTCTAGGGATGGGCAAACAGAATGAGTTGGAAATTTGGTTCGGTTCGAAAATCGAGTTCAGTTCGGAAGTTCGGTTTGGTCGACTGAACTATTCGAGTTCGGTCCAAACTTCTGAACAGAGTTCGGAAAATTCAAACCCCATTGAACTAAATGGAATATTATAGGGATGGGCGAACAGAACTGAGTTCGGAAATTCGGTTCGGTTCGAAAATCAAGTTCGGTTTGGAAGTTCGGTTCGGTCAACCGAACTGGTTGAGTTCGGTCCGAACTCCGAACTTCCGAACCGCGTTCGCCCATCCCAACTAGTTTCAAGTATTCAGTGGTTCTCTCACGCTGGAGGGAATGGAAGGTATTCTTGGGAAGGGGGGGCGTGAGAAGGACCGCGACTGGCAAACACCTAACTCCATACTCTGACTGAGCAAGAGGGAATCTCCAAAATAATAGGGTGGAAGGGGGGCAGAGTCACAAAACAAGGGGGAAAGAATGTGGAAGCAACAGGGGGATCGGGAGAGAGAGAAAGTAAGATGTATGTATAGGTGGTGGAGAGGGTCTTCAGTTACCACAAACGTGCAGCAGGAGCGGGGGCGGGACACTGTGCATGTTTCAAAAATCTTGAGAACCACCTGATAACCAGTAGCGTATCAACAGATAAAAGGAGGCTGAATCTCCTTACAGTGCAGTAAAGGTACCTATGCCTTGCTCAGCTCAGGATGAACTAGATCGGGGATGGTCAAAGTTCCCAATCCAAAGAGCTACATGTTGGTATCTTCATACGGGCCAAGAGCCATCACTGAATGTCACTGTCATCCTTGCGTGCACACACAGCCACACATACACACACACAGCTACACACTACTACTGCTACTACTTATCATTTCTAAAGCGATGCTAGTTGTACGCAGCATTGTACAATGACACGGAACATAAAAGACAGTCCCTGCTCCAAGGAGCTTACAAATCTAGATAAGACATGGACACAGACAGTTAAAACCAAGGCAATAGATGAATCATGGACTCCACACACACACACAATCCCAGAGCTGTTGCCTCCACCTGTCCCTATCCCAACGCCGCGCTTGCCCACTACTAACCTCTTCCACTGCTGCAATCCTGCCAACTCTGCTCACCTCTTCTGTTTCTACTCCCCACTGATATGGGCCTTCCAGAGCTGGGCACTTACATTCTTGCTTCCTCCATGCACCAGCAGAAACCACTTAGAACTGCTGCTGCAGGTGCCCAGTGCTGGGCACGCCTTGCCTGTGTGTGGAGGAGGCAGGGTGCCCAGTGCTAGATGGTAAACGTGAAGGAAGTGGAACTGAAAGTCCCGCTTGCTTGCACACCCCAATGTCCAGGCAGCCATTTTTTCTAAGAGCCGCAGACTGTAGTAGAGATGCCAGAGAGCCACATGCAGCTCCTTAGCCACCATTTGCCCACTTCTAAACTAGATCAAGGATGAGGAACTTTTCCCTCTTGTAGGCCACTCTTAAAATTGAATTAGTGCAAGCTCCACAGGCTGGCTAGGATGGGGTGTGGGAATCCTGAAGGGGTTGGCTCAGAATGGGCGAAGGAAGAGGAGGGTCCAGACCATGGATCTGAGCCATGGATCCGTCCCCTATCCTCAAATGCATACTCTCATCTCCACTCAAAACGGAGTCCCAAAAATGAAAGGTTTGTGTCAGGCAGTGAAAAGTTTAGAAGGTTTTGGAGAAGTAGCATGAAAAATGGGCATTGGGGAAATTGCCTTTCCAATCTTGCATCTGCTTTGTGGATGCACAGTCAAGATGGCTTCATATGGTTTATTTGCTCGTTCATCATTATCGGACCGATATCCAAGTTTCAAAATGCAGATCCAGCAGTGATGTAGCTAGCTTGGAATGGGCCCTGGTGCAGAAGATAGAACGGGGGGCCCATTTCCCCCCTCCCAGGTGCACCAGGGAGAGTGGGCCTCCCCAGGCTTATGATCCCCAGTGAAGCTACACCACCTACCCCTGTTAGCTTAAGACCCTTGAGATCCAGATTCCAAACATCCTAGGGCCGAAACAAACAGCTAAATTGCTGCTTATGAGAAATTTTGCCATATCGGGAACTGGGGTCAATTTCCCGACACTGATGCAATTTCCTGACTCTCACAATACCATGAGATACCATCCCAATTTACATACATTCCACTTCACATTTACAGAGTAGTGTGTATATTTACATTTATTTTGGTAAGAAAAACAGACACTTCTTTCTTCGTTTTTGTCCATTTCCTAATGGACATAATTGTTGGCCTGTCATTTTTGTATTTTAATTACTAAAACGAACTGGCCATCGTTCATTTTAGTAATTAAACAAAATGAAAACTAATTTCACCCCCACCCCAACAGATTACGATCTACTGCTAGGTTACAAATGAGGCTCCAGTAGTTTGCATGGCAAGGAGACACTCTGTTTTGGAGACAGGCTACAAGAGCACCTACAGTGCAGCAGTGAAGGCTCTCTCTAAAGGGAAGTGCTTCCTCCACTCCTGAGATGTCCTAGAGCTAGAAGCCAGCAGGAAAGCTCCAGGCATAGAAAGCTGGAGTCAGCATGAAGGGCCCGGTAAATCAACTGAAATTCATGTCTGGATCAAGTGGATCGCTTCACCATAAGTCTGGCCAATGGCCACCCACTGATTTTGGCACTATTGCACATGCACAAGAAGTAAATGATTCAAAGGAAATGCCAAAATAAACAAAATGAAATAACCAAAATAAATGGAGTCTCCAAACTGAAGTCAACAACTAAGTGGATAGGCAAACATCCATGTCAGTTGTGCATATCATTCAGATACTGAGGGCTATCCGGAAATATAAATAATATCCGTGAATACAAAATCTATTATTTGGTTCAGCTTCAACAATGAACGGTCCTAATTCACCCTACCCTGCTTCTTCAAGGCTCTTCATGGGCTTGCTCCCCACTATCTTTCTGCACTTGTTTCCCATTATATCCCTGTCCAGGAGCTTCACTCCTCCTCTTCCACCACCTCACACACTCCAACACCCTCCATTCCCAGCAACGAATTTGACCTTTCTCCCATGCTGCCCCCTGTGCCTGGAACTCTCCCCATGAACGTGTTCTATCTGCTCCCTCCTCCCAACCTTTAAATCCCTCCTAAAAACCTACCTCTTCTGCCAGGCCTTCCCTAGTGCCTCACCCTCCAAGACGGCTTCTTGCTGCTGTTTCACTCAGTATCCTGATTTCACCTCTTCTGTCAGGCTTTCCCTAGCTTGTCATGAGTGAAAACTGCATCCTCTTCCCCCTCACTCAGAATCTAGTTCCCTGCAACTAAGTGAAGCACATGTGCCTGCAGCTTCTCAGCCTCATGAATATATCCTTGTCTCTCCTAATGTTCACCTCTTCCTTGCCTCCCCCTCCCATGTCTCTTAGATTGTAAGCCCCTTGGGGGTAGGGACTGTCCATAACTATTGATGGTACAGTGACAGGTATATCACTGGCGCTATATAAATAAATAATAATAATCCCTGTAACTAAGCTAAGGACATGTACCTGTGACTTCTCAACCTTGTGACTATATCCTTGTCTCTCCCTACGTCCCTCTCCCTGGTCTCCCCTGCCTTGTCCATCCTAGACTGGAAGCACCTTGGGGCAGGGACCGGTCTCTAACTATGATTGTACAGTGCTAGGTATATTGCGGACACTATAATAAAAATAAATAATAATAATAAATTAATTAATAAAAAATAACTATCTTCTGTAACTGGCCCTCAAAGATGCCGCCATTCCTATAAATGGCTGCTCAGGAAGTGTTATGCCTGTCGAAGGAGCGCCCTTCTCTTAAGAGATTCACAGTACAATACTCAAAAATATCCAAATGAACATATTAGCATAACGTGATGACTGGAGTCTACATTGCAGGGTTCACGTAAAGTTCACTGGCTATTATGGGGTCAGTAGTATATAGAATAGCTTAATCTTACTGTGGGAAAATCAAGATCTTGTAGGGGGAAATTAAGCAAGAAGTAGAGGATAAACTTCCATTTCTATGAGCAATGCCGTAGCGTGTGCCAGAAAGGCAGAAATGGGGCTGCTTATTTCAACTACAGAGGAGGGACTAAGTTCATACCAGTAGCAGTTTGAGATCTTGATCTGTTGATGTGGGGGATGGTTTATGTTTCTTCTCCAACAACATGATACAAAGGAGAAACCAGAGATCCCAAAGGTGGCTCTGTTTTGGAGAGCACAGATTCCTTCTTCATTTACTGCCAGGGCCTTTTTGTGTATGAGGAGAGACCTCCCACACCTTAAAATACTGTCCTGCATAGATTTACATTCTGCTTTATCCTCTACATTCCAGCTCCTCTGGGCTTGTGATTGTGTTCATGCCATTTTCAGTTGTCCAGATCTATTGTGAAGAATGTCTGGCTTCAAAAATATGCACCACGGATGAGGGTGGGGAACCAAGACCTTATATCATCACATTAGTTTATTTTGCATGGAATTTCTCCTTTAAATAAAATAACACCAGCACTAGGAAAGTCAGTGAAACGAAGCGAAGACTACGTCAAGTGCATGGGTTTCATTCAGCCAGAGAAATAAAGTGTAGCTTTAGGCAAGCAGACGCAGTAGCTTGTTAGAAATCCCTGCTTCTAAAAGGCTGGTGAAACCTGGCACAAGCTGCTAATCCATCATTCCTGTTCTTACATGCCAGCGAATGTTTTTTCTGCCACATCCTGTGCCCTCTAATCCCAACAACAACAAAATAATAATTTGGGTAGGTTTGGTTTGAATTAAATTTCAAATGGACTTCATTCTCTCTCTCTTTAAAGTGGCTCCTACATGAACCTCTCTTCCAAGGAAGACAACATAGACCTCTTTTTTGCATGCAAGAGGCTCCATGCAACTGCCTGAAAGGTTAGTCTGAGAAACTGGGGAGGAGGGGGGGGAAGCTAAAGGACTTTGACATTCATGCACAGAAATAGCCTTTACATAGGAGTGGAAAATGTGGGCAAGTTCAGGTTCAAGAGATCTCAGCATTACTAAGGACAAATAATGAAGTGTTCCAAAGTATTGTTCAAGAGGTGTAAACCCTATCTCCTCATAACTCAGAGTTGCCAATTTGCATGAAGGATAGGCGACTGACAACGTAAGCATTAGATGGCACCAAAGGATTTTCTTTTAGACTCGTAATCTCATATCTCTGTGCACTCCTCTCCCATGCAAGGCACCAATTGCCCATTAAAACAATGGCTTTTGTAAAAGATTTAAACCTGCTCTTTTAGGTGCCATCAAGTCACTGGATCAGCTCCAGATTGGTTTAGGCCCATGTGCCTTTTGGTGATGAAAGTATGTTTTTTACACTGTGTACACGTCAGATGGGATAAAGCAGTTAAGATGCTACCTTTGATTGGATCAACTTCTCTTGGTGATTGTGCTCAAGCTGTCGAGTTTCAAAGTTATCTACCCGAAGAACAGTTCTGCACAGCATGGAAGCACTCCCTTCCTCATCAACATATACTGCAGCTACTTTGACTGCAAAATTACAGTGTCAGGTTTGGGGAGATATTTGGACATGTGTGGATGTCAGGGCCAGGAATTGTGTCAGGACTCAAGCCAGAGGATCAGAAGATCTGGACTGGAGCTGGAAGTAAAGGTGAGGATAGCAGTGCTGAGTCCAGGGCAAGGGGAACAGGGACAAGGCTGGGAGTCAAGGCAGGTCCAGGAATGGGAAGAGGCGACATCAAGACCAGGGACAGGAATAGTGTTGGGTGCCAGGTGCCAAAGCCAAGGTGCGATCCAGAACAGGGGTGTAGCTACTAGCTACCATGGAGCAAGTGAGCCCGGTGCAAGTGGCCTGGGCTGGTCATTAATGCAAAACGCCCCTACAATGATCCACATGCTTATACACATACGGAGGCACTGCAGTTGGCTCACGAACTACGATGCAAGCATGCATTCTCTAGAAGACACACTGCTTCGGACTCAGACACAAAACCCTGCATAAACCAGACTCGAGACACGGCTGCAAGGTTGCCTCCAGCAAGAGCACCTTGCACGCACCAAGTGCATCTGACCAACAAAGCAACATGCCCCACCTCAGTATTCCACAGGTGCCTCAAAGTGAACTGGTGGAAGCAACCAGTATGACAGACTTTGCCAAAAATACCTCATTTGCCATGAGCTCTTCAATACAGGACTCACCAAGTTTGATGGCCATCCTGAAAACTTCAGGACATGGAATTCTACATTCTAGAATGCTACCAGGAACCTGAACATTGTTGCAAGTGAGGAGCTTGACCTGCTAGCCAAATGGTTCGGAAGTGAGTCCTCAACCTGTGTAAAGAGGCTGAGGTCGGTACACGTAAATGACCTGACCCCACAGCCAGACTGAGATTAGTATGGGAAAGGCTGGAGGAGTACTACGGCAGCCCAGAGATGATCAAGAACGCACTTTTCAAGAAAGTAGAGAACTTCCCTAAAATCTCAAAGACAATCACAAGTTACAAGAACTTGGGGACTTGCTACTAGAGGTGTGCACCAGGGGCCCATGTCGTTTTTGTTTTCATTTTTTGTTTTCATTATTTAAATATCTCATTTTGTTTTAATAAATATCAAACTCTCGTTTTCGTTTCTGTTTTCGTTTTTGTTTTCCATTGATTTCAATGGAAAACACATTTTTGGCTGTACTTTTTTTGTTTTTCACTATATTTGGCTGAAACATGGAACAAATATACCACCAATGGACTGCATTAAGTGTACCAAATTAAAAAACAATTGAATAAAGGAATCTAATTTTAGAAGCAGTTGAATTATTTTATTTTGCAAAAATCTTCATATACATTCATAGCTGTAACTTCTTTACCTCACATTTAATGTAGATGAAACTTGGCTAGTGTATACCCCTTCCCATATTTACTATCTCTGCCAACTTTCAGAAGGATGGGATAAAGGGTCCTGGTGGTATAAGCAATTAACATATAAAAGTACGTCTGACTAACATATTTGTAGTCCAACCAGTGTACATGAAATCTGGCAGGACTGTGTATAACACTTTCATGGTCATCTCTGCCAAATATCAGAAAGATAAAGGGCCCCAATTTTATAAGCCTGCACAGCATATGCAGAAAAGGAGCCTATGTCAGGGATTCTCTTACAAGTCACTGTGGTATAAGATCGGTTTGTGATGCCAATTGGCCAGCACAAATGTCAACCAAATATCCTCATTCTGTGGTGTAACCATCCCAACATCTCTCCCCCACTTGTTACTGGGAAGTTGGAAGCATCTGTTTAGAAAAGAGCCAACAGAGATTCTCTTATGTCCTCTGTCACAGTGCTGCAGGATGTGATTGTGATGATAACTGGCCAGCCTGGATGTGTAGACTATGCCTCCTGATTGCTGGGAGGCTATCCCCAAAGTCCCAGTTATGTCCCTTCTATGCCCACCCAAGGGCACCACCACTTGGTCCTGTAAAGCTAGAAGCATGCAGTGAACATTCCTTGCTAGCCTGCATTTTGGTGCACTGCTTGGTTGGCAACAGGCCAACTTGAGGCCGAATAGTTCAGAGGTTTCCAAAGTTTTCTGAGGTCCGGAATTCTGAGTCCGAATTCCAAAACTTCTGAGACAGTGCCGAAGGGCCACCGAGTACTCAGAACTTCACTATTCAGCTGGAGTACTTGGAAGTACTATTCACTCAGTGCAGCCCTATAAGCCACTAACCAGCCTTTTGTATCTATTGATCAGGCTGTCAGGTATCACTTGATTGTACCCAGGAAGGAACTCTGAAACTTGAGAAAGGTCAGGGTTCAGATAGACTAACCTCCATTTTGAGGTAGCTCTCGGTTCTGTTCGCCCATCCCTAGTGATCAGTTCAGAGTTCAGAAATTCGGTTCAGTTTGGTTCAGTTCGGAAATTCGGTTCGGTTCGGAAGTTCGGTTCGGCCGACCAAACTATTCAACTTTGGTCCAAACTCCGAACTTCCAAACAAAGTTTGGAAATTCAAACTTTTAGGAATGGGCGAACAGAGACGAGTTCGGAAATTCGGTTCGGTTCGGTTCAAAATCGAGTTCGGTTCGAAAGTTCAGTTCGGTTGACCGAACTGGTCGAGTTTGATCTGAACTCATCCCTACTGATCACTAGCTACCAGAGCTGGAGCTTGGAAAAGGCCTGGCTTCACATTGTCCTTTCACCTGATACACTATGCAATCTTCCTAATGGCTAAGTGTGCTTCGTTTTCTATATTTTCAAGTTTGTTATTCCCCAAGCTGTGCCTTTAATAAATATGATGCAGTTTGAAGAATTAACTTGTCTGCTAATGTGATGTTTTGGATGGGAGTTTAGCTGCCTGGATAGCCACACTGAGCTATGTGTGACGAGGCCAAGAAAGCACGTGCTCGTTTGACCAGCACAGCAGCTCTGACAGCTTCCCCACAACTGTCTTGCCAGCTCCCCGTACTTTCCCACCACAGAGCTGTCGAGGATTGGTCCCTCCCCACTCATATGGAGACACCCAGAGAGAACTGATGTTCCCGAATGTCCATTTCCATCCTCCCCACACGACGACTCCCCCTGACAAGGATAGATGCTATAGTATTTTAACCACATGTTGTCAAGAAATCAATAATACATTCAACAGTCCTGCTACTTTTAGCTGGTTGGGTATATTCTATACACCTTAAAAATGGAGTTATCGGGACTCTCCGCTCTGCTTATCCACATCAAGAACCAATACATCCCCCCAAGGCTGGGGAAAGCAAATTAATTTGACTTCTCCAGAAATTAATTCGACTTATCCCATTTGACTTAAGTGGATTCTGCTATATTTTATGAGGAACGGGGAAACTGACACTCTGCACTTTCACAGCCCTTTCCAAAGTGGTGCATGCAAAGAGCCTGTGAAACAGACTCATTGCATCAGCAAACTAGTGCTCAAGCCAAGAAAGAAAAAATAAACCATCTATCACTGACTCCTCTACACAAATATTACAAGAAGAGAGCAGAAGATTTCCCAGAGTGATGTCAGGACCTCTTGAACTTGCTTTTTATATCTGTTGCCCAGACATTACCAAAAGTCAAAGATGGCGTGTTTCAGACTTATTCAGAGAAAAGGGTGAACTCACAGAATCAGATCTTACACACTTAAGGGAACCTGAGGTGAAGTATTACTGAATTTGAGAAGACACGATAGACCGAACATGGAGACAAGTTTTAACTGATATAATTTGAGGTTATATCTTCCTGTTTTCCAGCATGTAAATGACACTCATTTATACTGAGGAGCTTTGTTTCTGTTCTCGTTTCACACCCCGGCAATGGAGTTACTTCTGTTTACCACAGGAAATATGAGAAGAGAACCGGGTGGCCGTGGGAAGCCTGGCCCACAGCAGAGAATGGCAGACACTGTCACTCTCTCCCTTCTTTTCGCCTTGCTTCCGTGTTCAGGATATGACTTAATGCACATCCTCGCAATCCTGACTCAAACTGTACTGGCTCCAGTAACAACCTCTCCTTTTGCAAAAGGTGCTGTGTAAATTGCCTTAGCAACGTAGCAACAGCAACAAGAGAGGCAATGAGGAGAGCAGTAGGATTTATAGGCACCATGTCATTTAGCGACGGGCTCTAGCATATCATTTAGAGAATGGCTCTGAAGTAAGGCAGTAAAAAGCACAATTACAGTGGTGCATCAGGCTGTGTGTCTAGCAGATCCCAAGTAAATCTGAGACCTAATAATCTGCACAAGGCCACTCAGTGAGTTAACGTCTAAAACAGGATTTGAACTGTGATGTCAGGGCGCATGCCGCCTGAATAGGGCCAGTAGCTTGAGGCCGTTGCCTAGCAATGGCCCAACGAGCGGAAGTTCCGGAAGGGCTGGAGGTGCAGCGGCAGGGGGGCGGAGCTACCCTGTGCTCCGGGAACGCTCCTGACCCCGCCCACAGCATGTTGAGTGCAGCATAGAGCTCAGCAGCGGGTTGGGGCCCTGCCCTGAGTACACCGGCCCCCAATTAGGGTTTTCCTGTAAAGTGAACTGGCGGGGCCTGAAGCCCCCGCCAGTAATCACTTGTGAGAGACTGGCCCCCTTGTTGTCTAGAGAACCTTCCTTGTTGAACCTTATTGGAAGTTTGGAATTGAGTGCCTGATCCTTGTGTTTCCTTCCCCTGGTAAGAGTGAGTTTGGGTGAGTGAGTATTGTCGTGACTGTCTTGTTGTCCTCCCTGTATAAGAGTGAGGTGGGAATGTGTGGTGTGGGTTACCTATTCCCCCTCTCCGTGCCCTCATACCCCTTCCTGAATAGCACCCAGCAAGTCACCCTTTTTTGTGAGTAAGTCCTGCCCTCCACCTTCTCCTTATCCTGTCAATCCCTTTGTTTTCCCTTCCCCCCTGGGATCCTTCCTTCCCCCCGTTTTCCCCCACTTCCTCCTGCACGGTGCCCGGGGCCCTGTGCATATCCCCAAGTGTCTGCTCCCCTCCCCTCATTGTAGTGTCCTTGTTCTTTGGGCAATTGGCTACCTCTCCTGCCGTCCCAATGATGAAAAGGGTTGCCCTCTAAGCAAAGGAGAAAGCCCACCTTCGACCCTGAGGGACATTATAGTCACCGATAGAGAATCCACCCAGAGAGGTAGCCGCTCCTTGTCCTGGTCCCCTTGTCCTTCCGCCTTTCCTCTGTTCGTTAGGTGGGGTCCTCTACCCCTATATTCTCCCCTCATTTCCCCCTTCCCCCCTGACAGACCTCTGCCCCCTATATTCTTCCCTCCTTCCCCCTTCCCCCGTGACATCCGGGGTACTTTCAGACATGACGCTAACCACCCTTTAACCACCCTTGGTGGTTATTTATGCATGTTGCAGGGCTGTATTGGTGCCCTATGCAGCCCTGAAACATGCATAAATAACCACCAAGGGTGGTTAAAGGGTGGTTAGCGTCATGTCTGAAAGTACCCGTGGTCTCCCACATCCAAGTCCAACACCTGCGCTATTAGGCTACTTCAGTTCTCAACAGAGTTCTTTCACTTTATTATAGAGATGAATAGGGGTGGTACTCCAAGGGGATTACCAGATACCGGATTTACTGGTATCGCATCTCCCCGATACCAGATTTATTGGTATCGGAATACTGAATTTTTAACATTGTCGATTTTACTGGGTTTTTTTTTTAATTTCGGCAGTAGTTAAATGGCGTCGATGTAAAAAATCTGGTAAAGCCGGCAATGTTAAAAATTCGGTATTCTGATACTGGTAAGAGCTGAAAGAAATTATCCAGGTGAATTCTGCCTCTGATGTATCCACCCAGGATGATCCGGGTCTGACAAAATGGGAACTGGCCATGAACGTGTCCCCATTCCATCTCCATTCCACTGGAGATCTGGATCAGCTGATCCAGTAAGGCACCATCTTGCTTGTGCACAATAATCAAAAAACCTCAAGCAGCCCTCAAAAAAGACATATGGCGATCTGATCCAGTCAAAAATCCACACTGGATCTCCATACATCATTTCAAAACCACATACACCATCCATGGATTTTGAGGGTCCTTTTTAGGCCTGCTTTATTGTTTGGATCCTTAAATTTGTTACTTTATGTCTTGGGGGGGGGGAGAAATTGAGTTTTTAAATGTGAATTTGATTGGGTCATCTGCAAGAGGTAATAGCCTGAAGGCTGAGGCAGGTAACAGCATATAAAAAACTTGTAAAGAGCACATAAAAACATGTTTAAATCCCCTTTAGAAATCCTACCACTACTGACCCCTTATCCCCACCTGCCCAAAAACATGGCCAGATAGAAAGGTCTTACATTGCCTCTGGAAACACTCAGGTTTTAACAAGCTTTCAGGGGATGGAAGTAGAGGAGAAAGTCATGAAAAGTACCAAATAACAAAATCACATAGTGAACAAAACAATGAAGTACCAAATAAATGAATAGCAAAATAAATTATTATATTAATTATATTATATTATATATATAGTCCTAGCAATGTACCTGCTGCTGCATAGTCGTGATTAGAGATGGATGCCTGCCCCAAGCAGTACAATCAAATATAGACAAGGGAGGGGGACACAAAAGAAGGGTAACATAGGGGGAGAGAGAGGGATACAGTCATGAAGTTGAGAAGTTATAGATTAGGGCTGAAAATCTGTACTCAGAATTACTCAGTTTTCACCAAGTATCCTGGTACTCGATTCATTTTGCCAAGTACCATATAACAGAGTAATTGGACCCGGTACACGCTACTCAGCAACTCCTCGACCAAGGAATGTGGGGCAGAGGCATCAGGGGGCAGGAAAGAGGGCAGGGGGGACAGGGAAGGAGAAGGTAGGCCAGAGGCAGCAAACTCACTGGTCTGGAGTGCTGCTGCTGTGAACTGCTTTGGGAGCACAGAACAGTAGCTCGGCTCCACACCACAGCAGTGTGCCAGCTCCTTCTGGTGACCCCTGACCTCTGTACCACATCCTCCCTACCCGGTCCCTTCCCAGGGGGCAGCAAAATCACCTGAAAGTAAAGGGAGCCAGCATGTCACTGTGGAGTGGAGCCCCTGTTCCAATGTTCTGAGAGCATTAGAGAGCATGCTCCCAGAGAGCATTAGAGAGCATGCTCCCAGAGAGCATTAGAGAGCATGCTCCCAGAGAGCATTAGAACAGCAACTCCACCCCACAGCGGTGCACCAGCTCTCTCCACTTTCTAGTGAGTTTGCTGCTCCCTGCCCCTTCCTCTTCCCCATTCCCTGCCCCCTGCTCGCCCCCTTCTCTCCATGCCCAAGTACCGAGTATTCACCAAGTTACAGACTGAAAACTCAGGCCCGATCCTTGGAAACTTAGAAATACTAGAGAATAATTTTCTTAGTACTCAGTTCAGCCGTATTATAGGTGCATGTGCTTGACTTCATTACAAGGGAGAAGGGGGATCCTAAAGGATGAGGTAGTAAGGTTAAGCATTTTACAACACTAACAAACACAAAATCAGATGTTTGTTTCTGTAACAAATATCCACATTTTATTCGTGACTTCAAAACTGCACATTCATTTCAGCTGTAGCCCAAGAAGCAAGAAGAAACGCTAAATTTGCAGGGAAATGCAGACAATGGAAAAACTGCTAGCAACTGCTGCTGGACCCAGTACATTTCTGTGGGCATTTCATTTTATAACATAGTCTTGTCTTACAAACCGTTTATATTCCCGTGGGCTCAGTCTCCCGCCTTCATCAAACCAGGACTGAGTCAAACTTGGATTTGGCTTGTATGCTTTTTGTGACCTTCCTGAATGATAGGAAGGATGGGCCTTCAACCTTTTCTGGGTGGTGTTCATCCTAATCAGTTTAACATGAAAAGAACATTAAAGCTATCAACTCAGAAGGGGAAATTGGGTCAGACTCTGTTTATAGAAGGTGCCACCTTGAGTAATCATTAGAAGCAAGTCATATTATTTCTCTTTCTCTGAGTAAATATCCTCACTGATGCTCCCATTTTACCAAGGCTGCAGAACAGGGCTGTCTTGATTCAACAAGACATTCGGGGGGGNGGGGGGGGGGGGGGGAGTTTGCTTTGTTTAAAGAAGTGACTCAAATCAAGATAAGCATAGAGGAAAGTGTCACTCAAGGAGGAAGGAAAGTTCATACAGTACAAGTCATGGGGATATCCTGTTTATCTATTTTTTTTAAAAAAAGAAAATGTTATAAAAGGGAAATTTCTTTCATTTGCCCCAATTATCAACCATTTTGCAAAACCGCTCACACAGATTGGGCAGTTTGCAATGATTATGTATCATTTATGGAGTATTTTTAGTGATGAAAATGCCTCGCAGTCCTGATCTAGTTTACCCACACAACCACCCTGGGAGAGACGTTATTATTTTTCCCCTTTTCACAGATGAAGAACTGAAGAAGACGAGAGAAAGAGAGTCCTGCCCAAGACCACCCAGTGAACGCAAGACTGAGATGAGATATGAACCATAGTCTTTTGGGTCCAAGACCAATGGGGTGTGCATTCTGGTTTTGTTATTATAATAACAATAATGAATTTAGCAATTTCATTATTGTTTTTACAACAACAATAATGAATTAAATAATTCAGAAATAATAATGAAATTTTGGCATTTGTAATGATTTCATTATTTCCTGACTGTGGGACACATATTTTAGGCTGTAAAGTTTTTGTTTTGTGTTCTAGTTTAATAAAATTTGAAGAGAATGTACCCCTCCCCCCACACCCAATGATATACACTTGCCAAACTACAGAAGATTTGGATGCAGGGTCCAGATTCTATAAGCATTATAATGTTTAATGCATTTATGACAATATAATTTATATGTAATTTGGATATAGTGTACCCCTAAGAATCATCTTTGCCAAGTTTCAGAAAGATTGGGTAACAGGTTCAAATTCCATAAGCAATTTACATTTTGTGCTTTGCACAAACATTTCCAGCTATAGAAACTTTTTTCTCCATCCAATATTAATGGAATTTGTACTCAGTATACCTCTCATGAAAGGGATAATTCCTGTCAAATTTCAGAAATATTGAATAAAGGGACCCAATTTTATAAGTAACTGAAGGTTTGCAATTTTAACAGAAGACGTGCAAATACAAGTCCTGAAAATTTTGGGACAAAAACTAAAACTTCAGGACATAAGAGGGACTTCAGGCATCAAGGCAGAGGGAAGGGCGAACCATCTCAGCAATCCAGAGACATGATTGACACATCCCGGCTGGCCAACTGGCATCCCAAACACATCCTGCAGCACTGTGACAGGACATAAGAGTATCTCGTATTGGCTCTTTCCTAAGCAGATGCTTCCAACTTCCTAGGAACAAGCACGGGGCCTTGGGGTAGGCACAGCACAGAATAAGGATACATTGACATTTCTGCTGGCCAGTTGGCATCATGAACCCATCTTGTACCACTATGACAAACATAAGAGAATCTCTGGTATAGGCTCATTCTCTTGAGATTCTTCCCAGGCTTCCAACTTTCCAGTACCCAATAACTGTAATCAGGGAGTCTGGGGAGTGGGCACTGGGGAGCAAATGTAAGCTTTTGTCAAGCTGCACAGCGCCCACCTTAGCTAGACCTTGTGTGGCTCGTAGGCTGGATCAGTGCTGTGTGTGTGTGACGGACTGTGCTGTAGTCTTCAGCCTCACTGCAAGTGCTCAAAACATCAGAACGCTGAACCTATTTCCCCCCACATATGCCCCCACAGATTTTGGGGTGCCAGTGACTGAATTCTGTGCCAGTATCTCTGGCACCTGCTCCTCCTTTGCTCTGTCCACCTCCTCCTGTCTTCTTCACTCATCTACAAATGCTCCAAAAAGCAGATGACTGCATCTAGTAAAACCTCGATAGTTTAAACCAGGGGTGCTCCATCCAGGCAGAGCTGTGAGTCTAGGAGAACACCCAAACTCCGAACCTGAGGAACCAATGGAGGGTGGACACTATCAGTGATGGGTGCCACCACGCCCTCGGCCCTCCCCACCAGCATCACCTACGTCTTGTTAGGATTCAGCTTCAGACAGCTTGCCCTCATCCAATCCCCCATAGCACCAGGTAAGCACCGAGACTGCTGGACTTGGGTCAGCTGAAAAGGAGAGATAAAGTTGGGTGTCATCAGCATACTGATGGCACCGCACACCAAACCCTCCAGTGACCTCACCCAAAGGCTGCATGTACACGTTGAACAGGAGAGGGTACAGAATTGAACCTTGCAGGACTCCACATGTGATGTTCCTGGGAGAAGATGAACAATCACCCAGTACCACACATTGAGCTCCCCTGGCCAGGAAAGAGTGGAGCCATTCAAGAACAGTTCCGCCCACCCCGGCTCGGTACCACAAGCGGGCCACCAACATCTCATGGTCAACAGTCTCAAATGCAGCCAAGAGATCTAACAGGATCAACAGGGTCACAAATGCAGCCAAGAGATCTAACAGGATCAACAAGGCCACAAGCGCAGTCTCAGTGCCAAAATCTGGTCGGAAGTCAGAATGCAAGGGATCCAGAAAACTGACACGGTCTAGATGCCCCTGAAGCTGTGGAGCCAGCACCCGTTCAATAACCTTTCCTAAAAAGAAACGGTTAGAGACCAGCCGATAGCTGGCCATGGAGTCAATGTCCAAAGATGGTTTCTTGAGCAGGGGCTGCACCAACACCTCTTTGAGGCAGCTCAGCACCCCTCCCTAAGGGAGGCATTGACTACCCCATCCAGCAATAGCCCTAACGTCTCCTGGCTGGCCTTGACCAGCCAGGACGGGCACGGATCTAATTCACAACTGGTGGCCCTAACAGTCCCTAGGCCATCCTCCACATCAGTGGGCAACACCAACTGAAATTGATCCCACAAAATAGGACCAGAGAGGACTTCCACTCTTTATGAGATTTGGCAGGAATGATACCTTGGATAAGAAGTATAGTCAGTTCAAATATCAAGCAAATTGATGAGGAAGTTACAGCTGAAACTCAAGTTCCCATAGAAATGAATGGGAAAAAATAACAAATCTTAATGGGTGCAATCCAAGAGGCGGCGTACACCACCCACCAGCGCAATGCCCAGCCAGGTGGCAGGGGCACATTTGCACCTGCACCTCATGCGCAGCAAGCCATTTAGCGCAACAGCGCATCCCTCCCAATGCGACCCCCCTGAGCCCACAGACCCCACAGCCCGGGGGATGGAGCAGACATGGCTCCTGCTCCAACCCCCAGACTGTGGGGTCTGTGGGCTCAGGGGGGGGTCACATCAGGAGGGACATGCTGTTGTGCTGAGCAAAATGTGCGCTGGCTTATGTTAACTGCACCTGGCGTAGGCACAGTTTATCAAGGGGTGTTGGATTGCACTCATGAACTATAATGAATTTATATATAATGAAATTACAAAATCTGAAGTTAGATATTAATGAATGAATAACGAAATTATGAATTCCAAATTGGGTCTGTGGTACACACCCCTAAAGACCAACAGCAACTTAAAGACCAGCTACATATTAACGAAGTAATAACGAAATTACAAATTCTGAATTGGGTCTATGATACACACCCCTAAAGACCAACAAAAGACCAGCTACATATTAACAAAGTAATAATGAAATTACAAATTGGGTCTGTGATACACACCCCTAAAGACCAACAACTTAGCCACTAGGCTCCACTGACAGTATATAGCAGAGTATACTTTAGATCAGACTACGAAGATCACACTCAGAGAGAAACAAACCAAGTCATCTCTCAGATGCGTAAGCTGGGAATTGAACCTCAACATTCTAGCACATAAGCACAACAGCTGGCCAGTCCTAAGTGCATAGTTAGGAAGATGATCAGGGGTCCCTGTATTCTGCCATTTCCACCAAAAAAATCTGCAACCAGAAAACCTAAATTCAGATTCTACAAGATCAATTATGCAAATTAACCCAATCCCAAAAAAACATACAAATTTTGAATGCAAGTGAATGGCCCAGCATGCCATCCCATTAATTTGGAACATCTCATATCTCATAACCTTCACAAAATGCCACATGGGCCAATCAGCAGTGGCTCTTCTTTTCCCTGAAGGAGCATGGGGGTGGGTTGAGCTGCTTCTCTTCAACAGCTGCGGCACACACTGTCTCATTGGCCAGAATATATAACAGCTGCTAACAATGCCAGCTGCCCGTTGGGGAGCGGAGATTGGCATCTTAGGGCATCCCAGGATGCCCCAGTAATACACCAATTTTCAGGCACCAAGTACCCGATGGGGGGCTGGATACCCCATCAGGTGCTCACTGGGCAGGTATTACCCACAAGTAGCAAATACGCTACCCACCGAAGCTCTAGTAAGGATTGTAAAATACATTACACACTCAAACAGCTAAATAAGTAATGAAGATTAATAATAGTAAAAAAAGAATCTCCGCGCTATCTATAACTGCTTTCAGACAACGGTAATTTATTATGTCCCAACGAGCAGCAGGAATCAGACTAGCAACAAGAGGCATAGCAAGGTTAGGGGGCGGGGGGAGGCTGGAGGAAGGCAGGAGCTGCCACCAAGGGGACAAAGGCAAGGGGTTGCTCTACAAGGTCTGCGTCTTCAAACAAGGCCCAAACTCTCATATTGTGTGCAAGCAGCTTCCTGGCGCCAGTCCTTATATAATGGCCCTAGCCAATTAGTGCTTCAGCAGAGTGCAACCAGTCAGGGACTCTGTAGACAGGATTTACCCAACAGGGTTTGGGCCTTGCTAGGCATAGTGCTGTAGTAGGCTAGAACCCATCCCTTGTAAAGTAAAATGGCCAGAACATTCATCCAAGGACTGGTGTACCTGTGTGTGAGATGTGCAGGCACCTTCTATCTTTGCAGTGCCACCTACTGTGCCAGCGCAGTATAGGATCTGGCTATAGTAGTTCTGCAATAGCTGAAGATATCACAGTAGACAGGGGCTCCTGAGTTCGACTGGTCCTGTTGGACTAGGTGCACTCTTTGCCCAAACCACTCGGACTCAGGCTGGGTTGAGCTCCCTAGCAGTGGGAAGCCCTGCCCCCCTACAAAGTGCCACAACATCATGGCGTTTCATAGGGGGGACATGGTTTCATTGGGAAAAGGGCCTTTTCTGACATAGCGCCACTCCTTATGGAGCAATGTGAAGTCATGGAGCTTCGTGGGGGACAGGGCCAGACACACCGGGCCCAGGAAAGGGCCTGGCTGAACTGGGCCTGGTTTTTGGGGGGGCTTGGACATACCTTGCTACATTTTCAGTGGCCAAAGAGGGACAGCCCCTTGGCTGATAAGACCCACCCCTCCACAAATAAGCTTTCCGGCTCACACACTTACAAGTACACATACACTTCCCAGCATTCCAAGTACCTAAAGAGGGACAGTGGCATAGCTAGGTTTAGCAGGGTCCTGGGGCAAGTCAAGTTTATTTATTTATTTATTTATTTAATTCCATTTATATTCCCCCCCATGCCTATGTCATCTCGGGGCAGCTTCCTACATAAAATAAACAATTCATTGCAGCATAAAAAAAATATTAAAAACCTACACAAATATTAAAACAATGTTAAAATCCCCATACAGAAATTTAGCCCACCCTCCACTCCCCTCCCCGCCTCCGAAGGCCTGGGAGAACAGCCATGTCTTACAGGCCCAACGGAAGGCCAGCAGACTCGGGGCCAGTCGTGCTTCCTCTGGGAGGGAGTTCCACAACTGGGGCCCAGCCACTGAGAACGCCCTCTCCATTGTAGCCCTCCGCTTTACGCGGGGGACCTCTAAGAAGGTGCCCCCAGTGGACCTGAGAGTCCGTCCTGAGTCACGGAGGGCGAGGTGGTTCCTGAGGTATCCAGGTCCAAGACCGTACAGGACCTTATAAATCGAAGTCAGCACCTTGAACCTGGCTCGGAACGTTACAGGCAGCCAGTGCAGCGCACAGAGCACCGGTGTTATGTGCTCTCGTCGGCCCGTCCCTGTTAGTATGCCCCATGCCAACTGGGATGGGTGGGGAGGGGATGGAGGAGACAAGGTACATGGGGCACATGGCAGTGGGAGGCTGGGGCGGGCCCAGGGCGTGGGCAGTCCAGTGAGGCGTAGGGGGCCCTGGAGTGGGAGTGGGAAAGTGAGGCACCAGAGCAGACTGGGATGTGGTGGACCTTGGGGGTGGTGTGACAGCTGCTGAGAGGCATGGTACCAGTTCCTAACACTTTGGGGAAGGTACAGACAGCTCTAGCAGAGATAAAGCAATACATTTTTATGTCCTGATGGGGCTGGCCATACTGTGTCCCCCCTAAAAGCAGTCGCTCCACTTGCTCCAGCTGTAGTTACAGCCCTAAAAAGGGACAGAAGCTCTGCTTGTAATTCCTCATAATTTCTTGTAATTCTGTCATCTCCCCATTGTCCTCTCAACTCAAGTGCTTTTCTAGGAGACAACCAGGAAAGAGGTGCCTGAGGCTTCAATACCGGCCTCTCTCCCTCCCCCGAAAGAGGGCCCCTGAAAGGAGGATACTGGAATTCAGCACCCAAAGAGGGAGTGTCCCTCCTGTGTAGGCAGAGCTGTACAAAATGAATTGCCGGGGCCCAAACCTGCCCCAGAAGTCACACCTCCAGCCCTAGAAGCCATGCCTCCCAGTCCAGAACTTATCAGAACACAAAAACGAACCCTACTCTCTGACTCGCAACCCAGTCACTACTCTAGTCTAACCTGCCTCTCTAAAGCTCAGTATAAAACAGGAGCTCTTCTGATTTAATCTATATGATGATGACCAGCCCAGGGTATGGGTCAGGAAAGTCATTAACGAAAGCCATAATAAATGCAAAATGGTTGATAATTGGGGCAAATGAAATAAATCATGCAGGATTTTTCTGGCTTTCATTTCCAATTCCAAAATGGCAAATATCAGTCTTTTCTCATCTTTCACATTTTAGGGTGCACACTCCTACGGGGACATTTCCTGGGGCTCAGCCCCCCTCCCCTTTAATTGCCGGGACCGAGCTCCCACCCCCCGGCCACACATGCACACAAATTAAGCCCTGTTAGAGACTGTAGGGAGATATGGGCTCAGGCCAGGTTCAAAGTTTAGATCAAAACAAGGCTCTGTCAGGAGCTATTCCCACCCTTTTGTATCTCTAGAGAAGCATACAGGGGTCCCAGTTCAAAAGAGTCAAACCCAGATTTCGTTTGCACAGAGGTCCTGTCATTTGTAACAGCATGAGCAGGCGCTGTGATTATGGGAACATATAAAGCACTGTAGCAATCAGCATCTATTTAACAAACAAATAATTAGTTGTGCGTACATGAAAAGGGAATAATTAAAATGTGTCATTAAAAGCTATCAGTATTTTCTTTCCCCAAGCATAGCATCTAAGGAGATTATTTCCCATGGCTGGGCTCTGTGGCTTAGACATATTTTATATTCTGGGCACTTGCTAAGTTTTTTTAATTGTATTTGTTTGCATTTTCCAAAATTATCATTATTATTTTCCCCCCCAAGAACCTTTTATTCTTCAAGGAAGGGTTCAATTAAAAAAAAAAAGTGTGAGAAGTAAGAAATGCAGATTTTGTGCAAGCCATTGAGGATTGTGTTTCTTCATTTGTTTCTGCTTTTTGTTGTTTTAAAATGGGAGGAAGATGCTTGGGGGACACTGAGGTTGCAAATCTCCACCATTAAAGTCAAAGGGAGTTTTGCTGTTGATATCCATGGATGGAGGACTTCCGCCGTGAGATTAGTTAGGGCTGCAGTTCTCAATTTGGAGGAGTACGCACAGAATGTGTGTGTTTGTGGGGTGGAAGGGAGAGCAGTTAGCAAACCGCTAGCTTTGCTCCGCTTAGCTAAGGGATTTTCCAAAATGGCCTGTAGCCCCACCCACTTCTGTAACATTAGTTCTGATTGGAGTTGCCACTCCCGGTTGACATTTGTGTTTTAGAAGTGGACATCATCCTTGTGCCGTTTTGGAAATCTTCTCACTTTAGCTGTTCTGAGAAAGAGAAGTAAAAGTGGCAGCAATGGAGGTGCATAGGAAGCAAGAGGGCACAGAAGGGGAAAGGAATGCTATCCAAATAGCTGCTCATTTGATTGCTCAAGTATTCAATATTTTGGTTATTCCAGTTAATTCAGTTACTTAGGTCCAATCCACCATCCATTGATGTTAATGGTAAAACTCCCATTGATTTTAATGGTGGAGAATTGCCCTGTTAGTTTTTTGGCTACTGCACATCCACAATAGCATTAAAAGTGCCGAAACAAAGTACCTGAATAACCAAAATTAATTATTATTATTATTAATTATTATTAGCAAGTATTTATATAGTGCCAGCAATGTACCTGGCACTTTACAAATTAATTGAATAGACACGGTCCCTGTCCTAGGGCTTCCAATCTGAGAGATGGGGGGGGGGGGAGATGAAGGAAGGGGAACAGAGGGAGAGACAAGGAGCGTAACATTCACGAAGATGTGAGGTCCCAGGTGCACGCGCTTGGCTTGGTTACATCAAGAATGATGGCTGGTTGGTCCATGTGGTGAGGATATGAGTACACAGACCTCAGGTAACAGATTGTGCTGGGTGGAAGGTATCAGCAGGAGTTAGGTGAGGGGAGCGAGGAGTCGGGGAGGGCAGAGCGGAAGAGGTGGGTCTTGAGGAGGGTTTTGAAGGTACGAAGGGAGGGGGCGAGGTGGATGTGGGCAGGGAGGGAGTTCCAGGCGTGGGGGGCAGCTAGGGAGAAGGGACGAAAGAAAGGGGAGGCGAGGGAGGGCGAGAGAGGGGACAGAAGAGGGGTGGAGTTCACGGACTGGAGTACGGAGGGAAATTAGCGCCGAGAGGTAGGGGGGAAGCAAGGTTGTGAAAATAATACCAAACAACCAGACTAAAATGTCTGAAATTGTTAGCCAATTAAGCTGGAACCCAAATAACGGTTATTATTTGTTTTGTGAGAACTAGATCAAAGCAGGTGAATTCAATGAATAAGAGATTCACCATGGATAATTGTTTCAGCTCTGCTCATCACTGTGAGGCACTGTTGAATCCCCACCAGTTTAAAAAAAAACACGTCAGACAAGTCTTAGCTATCAAGAGAGACTAACGGCACTGCCTGTAGCTGCAATGTTATCCACCTCTATCCAGTAACCAACCGGCTTCACGGTATCGGATCTGTTCCAGCAAGAACAAGTTACCAAGTGGTAACCATTTATTGCTTGGCCATTAACCGATTTACTGTGTTACCACATAATACCGCAGTGCAGTTTACCACATTGCCATTTACCATATTGTCCTTAAGTCCTTTCCTGTTTACTCTCCACTATGCTCAGGACCTAGTTTAGGACTAAAAACAGCAAAATTCAGGCACACGGTAATGCATTAATACAGTAAAGGTAGCACAGTAAACCAGTTAACCATTGCAGTATTATTTGGTTAGCCATTGTAGTCATCAGTTAACGGCCAGACAATCACTACACTGTCCAGAATGGCGGCTATTAACCATGGAGAATAACTTTACAATTCATTTCATCTCAAGCACTGCCCATTGACTTTCTGCTGTGCATGAATGAATGTACACAGAATCAACATACTACTTTAAGTGTCCCTTTTGGGGTTTCTGGAACGTGCTGCCCGGGGCTGATTACCATTTTTTTTTCATAGATACTCCATGTAACTCTTAACAGTTGACTCTTAAGGAGTAGGTTTTACATTCCCCTGCACTTAACCCTGACTTAGAGGAACCACAGTCTTCTAAGGTAAGAGGGTAAGTCACTCTCCCTGCTCATTCAGTCTTAATAGCTCTTTTGAGCAAGAGCTTCCAAATGTGGTCAGTTGCATGCCTGTGCAGTGGTTTTGAAATCGGATCGCCTGCCTACTAGGCATTAAGCTGAGATCCCTGCACTTCACTGATTTCTGAAGACTTTACTCAAGTCAGAGGCAGGCCCCAGGAGGAGGCAAAATTAGGGAAAGGGTAGCTTTTCTAGGTAATACGTTTTCTTAGCTGCATCTCAGGATGCTCTGAACAATTTATTCAGTTTTGAATTCATCATTCTGCCCATGTCACGCAAACTTTGGAGATGCTTCACCAAATAGGGTGTCTGTTAATCTAGAAATCTGGAGACCTAGGTTCAATGACCTAGTCTACCACAGACTTTCAGTGCAGCCTATGGCAAGGCGCGGTCAGGAGCCCAGTCTTTGGGCACTGACAAAGGTACGCTGGCACCAATGCCCGGGGTTCAAGTCCTGGGTGTGCATATCTAAGCATCAAGTCCAAGCATGGTCAGGTCCAGGGTGCATGTCAAATAACTGGGAAGGCAGTCCAAAGGCTGACAGGAAGCAAGGTCAAGGATGGAAAATTGTGGTGAGGGGTAGCAAGGTAAAGTATAGAGAAGTAGGGCAAATCCTATGGCTGTCAGATTATGTCTCTGTGTGGAAGCTCAGAACTAAAGGCTGACCCCTGACCAGGAAGTACTTACAGAACTTTCCAACCAATCCCCTGAAGTAGCACAACCCCAGTTGGTTCAGCTGCCGCCAATACTTCCACCACCCACCCCCACCCCCCCTTCACTGGCTCTGCAAGAAGCTGGAGGGTTTCTCCAAGTCTGACAACTAAGGGTAGGACTCCAAGGGGATCATCAGGTATTGATTTACCAGTATCAGATCTCCCAACATTGGATTTTTAACATTGCCAATTTTCTCAGATTTTTAACATTGCAGCCAATGTTAAAAAGGCGTCGATGTTAAAAATCCAATAAAACTGGCAATGTTAAAAATCCAAAATTGCCGATACCAACAATTAGGGATGGGACTATCGGTATCGGATTAATCTGATAATGCCGATAATTGGCGATCTGATTAATCCAATAGTACCGATAATATCAGTATCGGTATATCGGGTTTTTAACATTGCCGATTTTTCGGATCTTTAACATTGTGGTCATTTTAAAAATGGTTGCAGTGTTAAAGATCAAAAAAACCAGCAATGTTAAAAAACTGATATACCGATACCAATAAATCCAATATCGGATTAATCCGATACCAATAAAAGCAGTAACCGATAATCCCATCCCTACCGACAATTATCGGTATTATTGGATTAATCCGATACCGCCCATTATCAGCATTATCGGATTAACCCAATCCCGATAGTCCCACCCCTACTGACAACCCATGAGAGAGATTGGCCGGGGAGATAGACAAGTGAGCTGCCAAACCAAACCCTTGTCCCACCTCTCATACCACAGCACACCCTATAATCCATGCCAATACTCCCTCCTCTCACCAGGAGGACATGGCATGCCCCCCCACATCCCCAACTCAATCCCACCCTCCTCATGGAGAACTTTCCCCAACCTTCCCCCGCTCCCCTCCTATAATAAAAACCCTGCCCATTCCCCTCCTATCACTGGGGGGGGGGGGCATGGCTCCACTCCCCAAACATGACACACACACCCCTGCATGCCTGCACCCCCTCACTGGGGGGCCATGGCACAACTCATCTACTCCCCACCACAGCACGTACCCTTTCCTCTCACTGGGTGGATATGGGACCACCACCCCATGCCTAACCTCCCCTTCAGAAAACTCCCCCATCCCACACCTCTCAAAAATGTATTAACTCAGAAAGTTAACAGCACACAAAGCCATATGACAGACAGACAGATGTGTGTGAGAGAGGGAGAAAAATATAAATCTATGTAAAAACAATTTAAAAGGGAAACGGGGAGGACAACACACATTAAGGGGAATGAGCAGTGCATCCTAAAAGCAGCTGGAGAATAAATAAGTCTTTAGGTGCTTTTTAAAGGTGGTAGCAGGAATAAAGATGGACATCCAGAGGGAGCGAGTTCCACACTGGGGTTGATCCCATTACGGGGACATTGTGGCATGTGCAAGTCATGCAGATCTGCATGGGATCCTCGTATGTCAACTGCGCAGGCAGTTTGGGATCGCAGCCACAGCAAAGGCCTGAGCACCCACCAATTCAAGACATAATGGCAGGGATCCCCAGACAGCAGGTGGTTTCTGGGCATAGACAGCCATCAATATGAGGCTCCCTGGGCAGGTTTTGAATATAGCCAGGGCCTATTAAAGCAGAGATTCCTTCTTCCTGACCCAAAGAAGTCCATGTAATTTGATAGGGGTCACAAAAATATACTTTGTTCCTCCCTGGAGTCATGGAATTATATATATAAATCTCAACATGTGGGGAACCACTATATAAAAGATTGTGAGGTTCTCAGCAACTATGGTCATGGAGAGGCATTATGAAGTCATAATGTCAGGTTGTGATCCTGCTCTTCTAAGTTCAGGTCCACAGCCCATTTTCAGCCCACAGGTGCCCAACCTGTGGTCCCCAGAGGCTTTCCTCAGCCCTCATTCACTGCAGCCCGGCCAGGAAGCACTTCGGGTCTGGCAGCCACACCTCCTACATAGGAAGCCATACCCTCCACAGACTGCTACAGTCCAGAGAGTCCCGTGGGGGCACTAATCTGGCCCTGAGCAGTAGGGTGATGGTTCCCCACTCCTGTTTCACAGTCAACATTAAACTCAAAGATTGGCATAAACGAATTTTGCATCTGGCATTTTACATTCTAATTATTTACATTACTTCATATTAAAAATAAGCCTTTGTATATCAAGATCCTCCTTCGGCATAAACCACTGGAAAATTCTTGCCTGCTGGCTTACATAGCACGAACCTCGGGAAATTTATGGGCCTGTTCGTTTTGCTGTCGCTACATTGTATCAGTCCAACTCCAGCTGATTCTGGGCTGAGATTAGATACTGCTCTGCTTTCCATCTGTGCTGATGAAGCGAGAGAAATGAAATGGTCCCTGTATGCCTGTTAATCTATTTTGCTTGGTGTTTATCGAAAGCAGTGGAAAGGCTGGTGTCAGAAGCAAGGTCTTCAGTTGTTTCAACAAATGTACTGCGAAATAGAAAGCGTTTACCTCCTGCCCATTGATAACAAGCAAAAAAAAAGAGAAAAGAAACCAAGGAAGATAGTTCCTATTTGGAAAAGAAAATAATAAAGGCAGGCTGGGTGGCTAAGTGTTCCTTTCCATACATGCATGCATGTTCAAACAGGCTCTGTCAAAGAATTTCCCTCGCTCCTTGCCCAGATAGAGCAAATGAGCAGAAATCCCTACGTGCATGGAGAAGTGTCATTAAGAGGTGGAATGGAGGCACATTTTTAAAGTCGATAAGATTTTTTTCCTGAGCAAGGATTGTGGCATTCAGCCTACAGGCTTGTAGGTATCATTCACAGCCAAATTAAAATACTGCTCGGTACGTTTTTTGGCAAGGTCTCAGTTCTCTAGAATTTTTCACTACTGTCCTTAGGCCACTTATAACCTTCCTGCTAAATAGATTCATTGCCACGTTCTATACATAGGGACCTGTGTTCACTGAGTTTTCCCCATTGCTGCCAAATCCAATTTTGCCAAAGTGCCTCTACGTCTCCAGAAATATCCCCACAATGTCAAAGTTGATATGCAAATTATGCTTCCCATAAGCCATCACCAGTCAACACTTTAATTCTGAATTAGTACCTTAACCCTTGGTTCCAAAGGTTCTAGCACTTCCTAACAAAGGACAAGATTCTCTTGAGACTGAAACTTAGTACTGCAGTCTCAGCTATTCTAAATTCACTTGACAGTCTCATCCTTTTCTTCTTTCATGTGGTCTTATGGGAGGATGCTATTTGCCCGAGCAACTGCAATTGCTCCATCCCTCTTCGTTACAAGATCTCAGGTGCATCAGGAATGTCAAATACAAATATGCAGAAATATCAGCATCCAAACGGGGCAATAAAAGTGGTTGAACTTGGCTCTGTGTGATTTCAGGTGAATCTGCCAAAATATGCTTTGCGGTGTCGAAAGAGGAAAATACTTGGAACCTTCAAATTTTGGAACCACATCTTTCTATGTGGCTAAGATATATTTCTTTTCCTAAACTGCCTTGGTCAGTTATTTCAGGTCAGTCAGCACATATGTGAGTGGTTCAGTTTTTCTTAGATGCCATTGCTACCGGCACACACCAATCTGTAGGCCCGGTAATTCTTTTTGTAGCACCTCGTCTCACAGTCTGGTCTAACATCTCTTTTGACTTTGCTGTAGGGCGGGTGTATGGGCACATATGAATTCTGTAAGAATTTGTTCCATTTTTAAATTTTGTCCTGAATGGGACACACCATGATAGAGTTCTCCGTCTCTGTCTGTCTCTTTCTCATACCATCAGTGTAGATTTTTCCCAAATGGCGTACCAGTTACATAACCACAGCTATGCCAAGCTTAAACAAACTTATTTGTGGAATGGTGAGGACACACACTTTGAACTTGTCCCTTGGTATTTAATTTTGTCCCTGATATTGACATTTCCCTTAGGGAGCCTCTAAGGCATATGCAATGTGTGTTGCCTGCAAACGATTAATCAAACCAAGCTACACTCTTTCAAATAGCTTCCTTTCCAATTTATTTTACATATCAGAAATGGCATGATATCTTAGTTACCGTTTGCTAGGCCACTGAGTCAACACACAGTAAGGGCTGAACTGAATAGTAAAAAAATGCTTCACGAGTATTTCCGAGTTTCCAAGGATCAGGCCCAAGTGTTCGTCCGGTCCTCGGTAACACAGCTGAATACTCAGTATTTTTCTGAGTGCTGAGTAGTACCAAGTCCCCTTATATAGAGGTAGGAAAAGCCCCTGTAAGGGGGTATGTGCCCCTGGCTCCCCTTCCTACCCTTTTCCCCTGCGCCCTCTCCCTTTCCCCCTGTGATGGGCCCCGGGGGCTCCCCCCCTCCAAACACCTGCTTGTACCTGGGAAATCAGGGATTCAGAGGAGGCGGAGGCGCCACCAGCCATGGCACTAGCAAGGGGCCGAGAGAATGGGGAAGTGCCGCCAATGGGAGCGCTGACATCATCCGGCTGCAATGCATCCACCGGCGGAAAGGCGCAGCACAGCAGGGACCGGCAGCACAGGTAGAGCGATGTAAAGACAGGTGGAATGAAGACAGGAGAGGAGGCGAGTGGTGGAATCACCTGAAGGAGGGAAGTACCCTTGTTCTCCAGACTGGGGAGGGGGGGATGTGAGCAGGAGAAGCCTGTGAAGGAACTAGACTTCTACCCTGGGAGGGACTTGATAGTGGAAGATGGGGGAGGGTAGGCACAGGTCGCAGCCTGTGGGGGGGTATCCTGTCAGGAGGGCAGGGTGCTGTCCTTGCCTCTCTTAAGGGTCCTCCGGAGAACAAGGGGGCCTCCCAGCCCCACAGGCCCCGGAAGCTGGTGGGGCAGAAGCATAGGGGGCCTACCACACCCCCTTTGTTCAATCAAGGAGTTAACAAGTACAGAGTACCGTACCAAGTACCAGGCCAATTCCTCGGATACTCAATAAGAATGAGTCAAGTACCAGGATACTTGATAAAAACTGAGTAATTCCAAATACTGAGTTTCAGTCCTAATAAATGTGTTGATTGTAAATATTGATAACTGATGAAGCAATCGCCCCTCTACTTCTCGCCAGCTCATCCACATACTTGAAGTCTATTGGTTGTAAGGCACCACTAGCAGGCTTCAGGCATACATATGTACAAAAGATATGCATACAAATACTCTAGACTGGTAACTGGAGGCCAATGAGCTTTATAACTGTTCCACAATGCTTGTGCCTCCTCTGACACTTTTCGGGTGACTAGCAACTAGGTCTTTGCCACTTTTGAAGTATGACCCTGAGACTCCCATTTTGGCCAGTGGGCATCTTAGAGATAAACCATGCGAGATGGCAACCCTGCTAGCATCATCTGCTATGTTTAAGTTATTGTGAATGGCTTTGTACAGGAGATTTGGGGAGGAGAACGACTCTTTGCAATCTCCTCAACTTGTGCACCTGAAGAGCTGGTCAAAATCCATCCAAAGGAAAAGAGATCCAGTCACAGAATTATGCTGGATCAATACTGTAATATATCAGCCACTTTACAAAAGGACCATGAAACTGTTCCAAAAGCCATTTTCAGAATTATGACCAAAGATTGGGGTAATTTTCATTTTATTTTATTTTATTTTGGGCCCCTTTTAAAACTGAACAATCTTAATTAAAAGTAGGTTCACATTTAAAGAGAGCTATTTCATTATATGTATAAAAATGGAGAGGTCAAGGGGAGACAGTTTGGGTGCAGAGGACAGCTACTTCCTTAATTTCCACCCTCTGCGACTTCCATGGTGGCAGTAGCTGGTAGGGGTCATGAGGGACTGAAATTAAGGAGTGCACTGTCCTATCCAAATACCACTTTGCTCCCTGCTAGCATTTGAATTTCATGTAAGATTTTGAGGGGGGGCAAGAGGGAGGAGTTGCTCTCCTCTTTGGATGGTTGCTATTATGCCTGTGCCTATTACTACTTCTGGTTATTTATCATGCTTATTGTACCATGACTCCTATGAACAATTAATCAAAGCAAAAAACTTAACAGTTTAAAAATAAACTTAAATGTACAAGAGTTTTCTTAAAATACAAACAAAAAACCAATTCAGTACAATTACGATTCAAAACACCTTCCACTCTATACATTGCAACACAACATAAACGCCAAAAATTCACAATTAGAACAATATTTAATATTTTATCATCAACATACATTTAATATATGTACTAAATTCCTTACCATACATACTTTGTTTTTATCAACAACTAAACGTGCACATTTTACAATTATGAAAATAATTTATTATCATAATTTGACAAGGAACAATTGTGTCAGAGTAATTTAAGTCTGTTATTTACATGTATACATATTGTGTATAGTTCATACAATGAAGTAAAGAATGTAAGTGTAGACATTATACAATTCGTTGTACACAATGAAGTTATGTAGAAACAGACTTAAATTACTCTGACACAATTGCTCCTTGTAAAATTATGATAATAAATTATTTTCATAATTGTAAAATGTGCACGTTTAGTTATTGATAAAAACAAAGTATGTATGGTAAGGAATTTAGTACATATATTAAATGTATGTTGATGATAAAATATTAAATATTGCTCTAATTGTGAATTAATTTCTATGTTTTTTGGCGTTTATGTTTTGTTGCAATGTATAGAGTGGAAGGTGTTTTGAATTGTAATTGTACTGAATTG
>QEPC01010859.1:3966300-4020630 GCA_003113815.1 Sphenodon punctatus
GTCCGCCGGGGGTGCCTTCCTGGAGGTCCCCCGTGTTAAGTGGGGGGCCACGATGGAGAGGGCATTCTCAGTGGTGGGACCGCGGCTGTGGAACTCCCTTCCGGAGGAAGCTCGCCTGGCCCCTAGCCTGTTAACATTCCGGTGAAACTGTAGGACCTGGCTGTTCGCCCAGGCCTTTGGGAGGGAGGGTGGGCAGGGTGTGGGGTTTTTAGTTCCCCCACCTATTTCTGGTTTTTAGATTGGTTTGCTAGCCCTGTTTAAATTATTTTTATAATATTTATGATTATTTTAAATTGTTTTTATTGTATTTTAAAACGTTGGAAGCCGCCCCGAGCTGCATGGCAGGAGGGGCGGGATAGAAGTTTATATATAAATAAAATATAAATATAAATAAATAAAGAATGTCTCCTGGAAAATAATGTCAATTGTTGGCTATTTTAAATACACAGTGGAAAAACATTATTAAAAGGTTCTCATTTTCTCCCCGTTTGAACCCATTGGGATGCAGCAAAAGTTCCTGTGAGAGGGTGATGGCCTTGCAAGTTTGCAGTGATCTAATGATCTTTGGGATGAGTATGCATAACTGAGTGCCCCGGCTTTTATAATTCATCATCAAGCCTTGCCATAAGTGAATTGATGTCCTCATTATGTCATGTTGGCTGGAGCTGGGGAGAATGTCTTTGGCCTTTAAATTCATACAGAATGGGTTTTGGAAACCAAACTGGTCAGCACTGCAACAACCACCACGGAGACATTTAACCCTGCAAACATCAGGACCAAAAGTTCCCACTGCCCCACGTACTTCTCACTCTGCACATTTCATGCACACCGGCGCAGCCCGTGATGTCACTGGCACCGCTAGATCAGTGGTTCTCAAATTGGGGGGTGGAGGGGGGCATGGAATAGAACCTGAGAGGAAGGCACAAGAAAGGACACAGTTGCCAAACCTCAGGCTCCAATTTGCTTGAGTTAGGGGGAATTTTCTAAATGGCAGGGTAGGAACAGGCTCCAGGGGACAGATCCAGGAGCTGGAAAGGGGCAATAGAAACTAGCCCTGGGTGTCATTTGCCCCCCTGAACCTGAAGTTCTTTACCTCTGTTCTAAGGAAACAAGTGTTCCTTGAGCCAACAACAACATAGATCCATCCATAAAATACCAATCATAGCAGTTGCCAAGAAAATGAAAACAGACTTACCTCATCCGCTAAACCTGTCAATCCCATGAGTCCTCTAAAAGCCATACTGTCCTCACTACACCCTTAGAGATCCACTCCCGGGTGTGATGCAGAATAATGGAAATCAGCCCATCCATGTGACTGTCATATTGGAAACTGTGGGTGTTAAGTGACGTGATGCTGGCCTGGTTTGCCAGCTCTGGCCCACCTGAGCCAGCGCCCCACATATCTGTTCCAGGCCTGCCAGATGTGGGCCCGGTTCAGACCCCAGCGAGGTTGGCGGCTGGGCCAGGAACGTGGACCCGGAACAAACTGGGCCCACAGTCTGGACCTAGGAGCCACCTAGAGCAGGCCAAACTGGGTGAGCACATCTGTTTTTATGCCCACCTGGATGAGCAGGAAGTAGTTGCCATGGCAGCCATGGCATGGTGGTGGGGTGGAGCACCAGCTGCAGCGTGGAGGCCGAGCCAACCAGCCGCACATTGCTCCCCACCCAGGTCAGGCCAGGGGTGTGTTTGGTTCCATCTTCCAACCTGGCCCAGCTGGGGGTGGTGGGGTCGACCATCCCATCCCATCCCTGGATGTGCAGCTGCAGTAGCGGATGCATGTATGTTTTCACCCTGAGTCTGTTCTGTCTTTCTAATATTATATCCACTTTCCCAGAGCCGTGATTCCCTTTGCCTCTCCTAGATCCACCCATACCATGAACATAGAGAGTTGGGAGGAGGGGAAGGCTTCCAAAGTGTTTAGCAACTGTATTAAGAAAGAAAGAAAGAAAGAAAGAAAGAAAGAAAGGAGAAATCATTTAGCCCCCACTTTATTCAAAAAGTGGTAGCTCCTTGGACCAAATTACATTAAAAGGATGTAGCCCCTCAAAAAAGGTGCTTATTTATACCACCAATTCATTACTATTTTTGTATTAGAAAATAATCAAAAATAGCAATGAAGAGAGCGATTTGGGCCTAGGTTCACTGCTACAGTCTGTGTCACCAGGGCCGGCCTTCGCACAGGGTGACCTGGGGCAGCCACCCTGGGCCCCGCTCTTTCTGAGAGCCCCGTGGTGGCTTCTGTTTTCCCCGGGACAGGTTGTGGGGGCACCACTCCCTCTCAGTGGGGCCCCAAACATGAACACCTTCAGGCCACCGCCAAGACTGCTCCCAAGGGGGAGAAGCCACCAGGGGCCTCGCATTTTATTTTCACCCTGGGCCCTGCAAATCCTAAGGCTGGCCTTGTGCGTCATACCCACACAACTTCCTGATTGGTCCCTCGTGTCCGGTTATAAGGCCACTAGTGGCAGCAGGAAGCTAGGTGGAGCAATGCATTGCTTCCTGTACTCTGACCCCTGCCTATTCCCAATCCCCACCCTCTCCCCCCAGTACTGACTTTGCCTCAAGTCTTGTTCTCACCCTCATCTTGGACCCTGTTGTGTTCTGCCCATGTCCTGACCTGGACCCAATCCTGCTGCTGCTCCTGGTTCCACCCATGTCCTAGACAGCAGGTTCTGACAGGGTGCTGATATTCGACATCAACACATCCCTTATTGCAGTTACTCATCATGGTACATCACAAATCAGGCGCCTAGTTAGGATATGTGCTATCATGTAACAAGCAACAATTATGCATGATCTACCCCTTACAACTATGTAAATATAAGATATGCATCCCATAAGGAATAAGAAAAGACACTGTTGCCAAGAAATTAGAATTTACTGTACTGTGACTGTTGGATTCAGTGCCAGAATTTATACCTACATTAAACCCTAGCTTTAGGGGAGCCGTACTTTGTCAGGGATCCTGTGGAACTGCAACATCTCAAACCACTGGAAGCATGCCAGAAGGATGTTGTTGTTCTGTGTTGCTTAACTGACAGGTACGGGAGCGGAGCAACAGAGCAAATTTACCTCAGACAGAAACTGAAACAGGTAGCTCATTTATTACCTGTAGGTAATACCCAACATTTTGAGTACCATCTTCAGTGCCTGATAGGCTACCAAAGTACCAATCAGGTACCCAAATACTTGCACACACCTGGTATTGGTGTTATCCGGTCACCAATTTAAAACCGGTAGCAGAAGTCAGAAAAATCAGTACCAGAAGTTGAAAAATTGGGACAAAATGGTACTTTGGTACATCAGTGCCAAGTACATTAATTGGCACTAATTGGGTACCAATTAGTACCCAATGTTACTGGATCAGGTCAAGTACCATAATTTCAACTGGTTGACCCATTTTTGTACTTGTTTCAGCTCTGTCCCCAACGTATGTCCACAGGATTCAGCACATCATGGCCATTTTATATTCAGCCATGTCATCGTCAGGAAGGGTTAAGCTACTATATAGTCTTCATCAAATAGTAGATTACCTCTCACTTCCCCTCACATCACTCAAGCATGAAGCTGCTGTCTGGAGTGGTTGGGGTGAACACCTTCTTAGCAAAGGATTGGGTAGAGTTGTTTCCACATAACATTCAGATGTGACTAGGACTGTGCAGCAGGCCTCTACTACAAAGTACCCGTTTCTCACTTTACCATGGCATAAAGAGAGGTAACTAACTACTACCCATCACTAGTACTCACCCTCATGTCACATCTGAGCAGTCTCGTTCTATTATGCAGTCTCTGGACAGCTACTACACAGTCTAACAATGGCCCTTTTTAAACAGGCTGCATCTGGGGAGGGGAGGGTCCATAGACATGCCGCTGCAGGGGCAGTGTGGGGGGCAGGTACACACAGGTGCACACCCGCCACACATGCCCCCCACACGGAGCAACCTGCACTTTTGCCAGGTACTCCATCCCCACCCGCCGCTGCTTTCAAATGGGTCCCACCTGCTCAATTCCACTTGTGGGCATGAGTGGGTACATCTCATTTTTAAGAGGGTCACACAGCGGCTGCCAGCGATGGGAGGACTCTTGGTGGCTGGGAGAACTATGCGCTCGCCCCGGCGGTGAGTGTGGGAGTCCCACCCTGCCAAAGCACAGACCATCACCCCCTTCCCTTGTTCCACCTGTGGGAGGGGTGGAGCCAAGCCCTCCACTGCTGGAAGGGACATGGCAGGGGCCTTTAAAGCCCAGCACCTGGCAGCCTTGCCACAGGCCGTGCGTCTAAGGGCTGCAAGCCAAAGGGTGCGGCCTTTATGTGAGCCCTTGAGAAGCCATGCAAAGCCTTTTGCAAAATAGGGATGGGCGAATAGATCACGGTTCGGGTTCGGCCGTTCAGTTCGGCTGCGTTCGGTTCATCCGTTCGGTTCGGCAGTGTTCGGTTCGGCCAGTTCGCCGAGTTCGGGTTCGGCTGTTCGGTCGTCCGAACAGGCCGTTCGTATAGGCCGTTCGGCTGTTTGGTTCGGCCGTTCGGGAAGTGTTGTTATGGGTGTTTTTTTGTTTTTTATTGGGTTTTATATGGTTTTCTTTTGCTTTTTATTTGTTTTTATATGGGGTTTGGAGATTATATATATACATATATATACATACATATATATACATACATACATACACACACAGATATATATACATACACACACAGATATATATACATACACACAGAGAGAGAGAGATCCAGAGAGAGAGAGAGAGATCCAGAGAGAGAGAGAGATCCAGAGAGAGAGAGATATATATATACATCCCATATATATGGGATGGGGGGGAATCACAAACAGAAGAGGAGTCTGTAGTGAAATACATACATTACATACTCAATGAGTCTGTACAAAGGTTTTGGTTTAAGATTCATTTCATTACAAAAGTGAAATGAAACTTAAAGCAATGCAAAAATCCCACTCAACACCTGCTGTCCAGGAACAGTGACTAGCTCAGAAGGTGTTGGGAAAGGGGGAGGCAGATAATTAGTTTCGTTTCTTGCAAGCCTCTCCACCCCTGGTGCCTGGAAGTCTGCTCCTCAGTGACTGACACCTCCCTGTAATGTTTGACCTTCCAGTGAACCTTTTTTTGCCACCCGAACTCATCTGAACGCGATCCGAACTGACCGAACTGTTCGGCCATTTCGCCGTTCGGTATGTTCGCATTCGGGTTCGGTCATCCGAACAGGCCGAGTTCGGGCCGAACTCCGAACTGCCGAACCGCGTTCGCCCATCCCTATTGCAAAAATATTTGCTGGAAATGTACCTGGCTGGGACTTGAATACTTGTAGGGATGGCTTGCCCACTTTTCCCTTCTAGGGGGTAGGGGAAAGGACCTGTGCCATTTTACTTGGCAGTTTGTGGGATGTTGAAGGCCTGGCTATGCTCTTTTGGAGGGATGGACATGGGGTAAGGTGGGTAGTATGTAGAAAGATTGTTTGATTAATAGCCTGGGTTCTGAAGGAGGCGAGTGGGTTCTGGTTTTTTAGATTTAGGTCTCTGCCCCTGGTGAGAGCGGGGGGTGTGTGTGTCAGGAATTGGGAGGGTGGAGTTGTTGCAACCCTGGTGAGGAGGGGGAATAACTCAAGGGGGGATACCTCTGTGAGAGGGGTATGGATGGTGGGGTGCCATTGGGGGGTGGGAAATTGTATTTTATTCCTGTGGCTACTGATAATGTTTTCAGTATTGATATTTTGTATTTTTGCTTTGTTGTAAACCGCCCCGAGATGTGATCAACGAGAGGGGCGGTATAAAATCCAATGTAGTAATAATCTGTACAAGTCCTAAAAAATGTACATCTGAGCAAACAGCAAAGCATTAGCAATCCCAGCTCATAATCCTGAACGTTTTTTGTTGTGTTTCATTTAACCACAACTGGTCCGCCTGCATGAAATGAAAGGAATACAGATTTAGTACATGTGACTATGAGCCCTTGTAAAGCTGCATCATTTTACAAGGGAACTGGTTTCCTATCCTATGCAGACAGTAGCAGCAGGTTTTTTGCAAAGCAACTGGTTAGCTTATAAAGCCTTCTGTCATACAGATAGGTCATTAGGTCTGGTTAGAAGTTCTCTAATCTCTCCCGTCTTCAGCCTAAATTCAGACTGGGGGAAATTTTGTCATTGCAGTTGAAGCCATCAGTAGAAATAGCTTCCCCCTGCTCAGCCCCTTCTGTTTTAAACCAAAAATCCAAATCACCAAAACATGCATTAAAATCACTCCGTAAATTCGTACGCTTGGGCGATGTCAAGTAGAAAATATTTTCATCGGCTTCAATCCTATGTATTTAACTTGTTTGCTTGGTTATCCAGTGTAAGAGTGAATAGTTGGGACTGAAATAGGACACGTATGGATAGAGTCCTAGAACTGGTAGGAACACCCACAGGTTATCTACTCAGCCCCCTGCCATTAACCCAGATACTAGGGGTGTGCATGTTGTTTTTGTTATTACAATAACGATAGTAAAAAAAAATTTTTTGGTATTCATTATTGCAATAACGAAAACAAAAACCAAGAATACCAAAAACGACAACCGAGAACAACAACAACAACAACGATAAAAACTATAACAAAAACAAGAACAACGATAACAATGTTGTTATCATTGTCATTATTAGTGCTGTGGCAGTTGGGTTTTGGAGGGAACATGTGGAGAGGGGAGGAGGGAGCAGACATCTCGGAGCCCTAAACAGGGTTGAACTCTTGAACTGGGCCTGTGTTGGGAGGGGCGAGCAGCTCAGCAGTGTCTGATGGATGTATCGCTGGCCAATGAGCAGCGCAAGCAGGCCCCAGCAGTCTTATGGCACTCTGATTGCTCAATGCCTGCTGCCTCCCACAACCAATTAGGGGGGTTCTGGGGGAGGGCACTGCAACCCTTTATAATGGGAGGGCCAGGCTTTTTCTCTGTGAGAGCTCTGCTTGTCAGGTTGTGTTTTCAGAACTGTGGTGCTTGCACACAAAAAAAATCTTCCCTAGTCCACATTGTATTACCTATACCTTTCCTTCCTCATACCCTACATTTTACCTTCTCCCTTTCCCTGTCCTTCTCTCCCCTGTACATTATATATAGATAGGTAGTATAGATTAGATATAGATATATAATATAGACAGATTAGAATAGTTATATAGATAATTGATAAGATAATAGTTTTCCTTTCCCCTTCCCATGTCTCCCTTAGATTTAGATAGATATTAGTTTTGCATGGGAATTGATAACGATACAGATACCAAAAATAAAATCTTCATTTGAAACGGTACCGATATCGATAATAATGATAAAACAATAACATTGTTGTTAACAACAATAATGAAAACAACATTTTTGAATAACGAAAACAAAAATGACGTGGGGGCTTGGTGCACACCCCTACCAGATACACTGTATCTACATCAGGAGTGGGGAACTTCAGACCCATAGGCCAATTCAGCCCATGGCTAGTTTTTTATTTGGCTCCTTTCAGCTCCTGGATCTGGCCCTGGATCCTGTCCCTAAGCACTGAAAGAGTGAGCTCAGGGGAAGGGGTACAGAGATGAGGGCATGCACAAGGACAGGGAATGGATCCATGGCATAGATCCATGATCTGGGCCCTTCCTTTCCTTATACTACCCTGAGCACACACACCTTAAGCACCCCCCTGTCCCCAACTGCTGTGTGGTCGTCGGAGCTCATACTAATTTTCAAAGGAACCCTTAGGAGAGAAAATGTTTGCCACCCCTGAACCACACCATGCCCTTGATATGTCTGTCTAACCTATTTTTAATAGGAAGTACAGCCCCATTCCCTACCCTCATCAACAGGAGCATAGTACAGGAAGGAGGGCGTGTCCATGTTCCCAAATGGTGGACTGGAACGTCAAGTGAATTCACACTATCTGCAGATGAGGGTCAGGAAGGATCCCGGTTGATATTGGATATACTTGGCATGTCTTTGTTTCTGTCTGCAGCTGGGGCTATAGGCAAGTCTCAAAATGGGGTCACACGGGCAGAAAAATTGGGAAACCATCCAAGGGCACCTTCAGAATGATCTCTCGAGGCTCAGGAGGGTGAGACAGCCACTTCACCCCACCCCTTTCTGAAAGGACCACACCCTTTTCTGGGTATCTTGATGCTCCAAAAGGGGGTATGCTCCTGTCAGAAAGAGGCAGGGTGAAGGAAGTCCACATGGCATGGTCATGCCCCATTTGCAAGTGTCATGATGCGCCAAAGGGGCAGGACCAGGTTGCGCCTCCTTACGAAGCCCATGAAACCACTGAAATATGGTACAAGGCTTATAGACCAAGGCTACAGCTCGACCGCAAAGGCGGTTTTTAAATGGAACGTGCCCATGCAGGTCCCTCATCCCCCACCCACCTGAGTGCCCGTCTGAAAGCGGTGTGGGTGGGGGCGCACTCCCGTGACCCACCCACCACCCACTCATGACCATGCACAGAACATTGGGGGAAATCCAGGATGCTCCATCAGGGGCATGGGTGGGCAGTGCGAGGGTAGGGGTGTACACCCTGCCCAGCCCATTTGATTCACACACACACACACACACACGTGTGGGGGTCTACGTGGAACACATGGACCGGACCTGCCCCCGCCCATTTAAAAATGGCCTATATCATCAAAATAGGAAGTTACATAATCTGGGGACTGTGTGTGTCAGATGAATGTTTAAAGTCTGGATCCTTGGTGCGACATAAATTCAAAGACGCTCCTCGTGCGCTAGTCAACTGTGAGCTATCCGTTCCATTTTATAAATTATCATCCAGACCACCCTGTCATTGAATGCTAGTGAACTCTAGGCATAACACCTTGAAAAATGAACAAGTGAGAAGGTAACAGAAGAGCTTCTCTCTTTAGATAAGAATGAAGTTGTTGAAATCCGAGACGTAGCAGTCCGTGGGGTTCAAACCAAAAACAAGCTTTCCCCCCCCCCCCCCCTTTTTCCACAGGTTTTGAATTCTTCTTCATGCCACTGTGTTAGTTATGGTGTTGGATAACATTCATTGTTTTCTTTGCCCCCAGCTGACAATAACCCACAAAAACCAAGCACGGCACACAATTGGAATAATCTGTCCGTTTCAGAAACAAAGTGCTGCATTGACTAGACATTTAGCCTTTGGGGGGGGGGGGCGAATAAAAACAAAAAACAGGAGCACACAAAATGCTACTTTAATAGAGGTGCGACCTTTTTATATGTAGCTGGGATCCTGTTCCACACAAAGGAAAAAGACCACCTCCATTTTTCCAACCCTGCTTTAACACTTGTATTGCAATGGCCAAAAATGTGAACGATTCCCTTCTTTCAAAAGAAATTCATCTCCTGTCCAATTTGTAATCCTTGCAAGCGAGAGAAACTGACAGGGAGAGTTACTGTATTGCAAATGGACCTTCTTGGCCTTGGATATAAGGAAATATTATTTGTGGTCAATGTGCAGAATAATTAACCTGTATTCACACTACAGATAAATACACTTTATGGGGGAAATATTGTAATAATCTTCCCCCTCTAAACCTTGCTCTCCCTCTTCCCTTTCTATTTCCATTGATGGTGTCACCATAATCCAGCCTGTCCCCCAGACACTGGGATCCTGGGATTCATCTTCAACTCCTCCTTCTTTGCTACTCAGATTCAGTCTGCGGCTAAGGTCAGTCACTTCTCTCCGATTAGCACTGAAAAAAATCCAGCCCTTCCAAACGGTGCCCACTGCCAGAACGAGGACTGACACTCACTCTCGTGATTCTTATGTTTCTCGGTGAGAATAACGATTCTCATCTCATTTTGGCAACCGAGAATGAGCCAAGAACCAGCAGCATCTCAGCTGCATTCTCGCCAAGAAATGTGAGGGGAAAGAAGAAAAAAAAAAAAAAAATGACTGTGCATGTGCAAATTGACCAAAGGTGGCAGCCGTTCTACCGTTTGTGCATGCACAGACGAGCTGCCCTTTTTCAAAATGGCATCGATGCTGCCAGTGTCATTTTGGAAAGGGGGTGTGCATGCATGGAACAGCTTGGTGGGCATTTTTTTGCATGCACAGTAATTTTGTTTTGGGGGTGTTGTTTTTAGGATATATCTCATGAGATCGTGGTCCCGGCCTGGCATGAAACCTTGCAAAATAGCTCACAAAAACAAAAAGTGCTTTTCATTCAGTCCCTAGCCAGAACCCCAGTCCAATGCTCTAGTCATCTCTCTCCAGGACTCCTGCTATCTCCTCCTTACTCAACTCCCCTTCTCTTACCTTGCCCCTCTCACTTCTGTTCAACACTCTTCTGCCAAAGTCATCTGCCTAGCCAGCCACGTTGATTATGGCCCTTTTCACACATTCTAACATGGATAAAATGGGTGTTACATTTTATTATACATGTTGCAGGGTTGCTCTATGGGTGCAACATGTATAATAAAATGGAATCCCCATTTTATTTCAGTGTTAGAGTGTCTGTGTGAGAAGAGCCTATGTTCAACCCCTTCTCTGCTCCCCTCTCCCTCTTTACATCCAGTGGAAGTCCTGATCTTCACCTTCAAGGATCTTCATGGCCTCCTTCCTTCCTACACTTGTTTCCCATTACTTTCCTACACAGGAACTTGGCTCCTCCTCAGCTACCACCCTCACCCAGCAAAGTCTTCTGCTTCAGAAATCGACTTTACACCTCCTCCCGTACCACCCTTAATGTCTGGAATTCCCTCCCCAAACACATTCACTCTGCGCTCTTCCTACCTTTAAACCCTTCTGGAAAGCACCCTTTTCCATTAGGCTTTCCCTAGCTCCGCATCCCCACAAAATCTTTGCTAGTGCTTCCTCTACTGTCCTTTCATTTAGGGTCCCCCTTCCCTTTCTCCTGGACCTGTGCCTAGTACGTGCACCAGTGGCTTCGACTTCATGACTGTATCCCTGTCTCACTCTGTGTTTCCCTCTCCCTTGCCTCCCCTACTTTGTAAGACCCTTGGGGCAATGACCTATTTCTGTTTCTTTAATAGTCTGTTTCTTATTAGATGGATTTGCCTGTACAGATAGTTGGTGTGTGGGAGACCCTGCAGTGGTGCAGGGAGTTGGACTGCATGACCCTTGAAGTCCCTTCCAGCTCTGGGACTCTGCGACTCTACGGGTGCAATCCAGCAGGCCACATACGTGGCCCGCTGGCACAATGCCCGGCCAGGCAGCAGGTGCACATACGCGCCTCCCCCACAACAAGCCGCTTGGTGCAATAGGGCATCCCTGCCAATATGAAACACACACACACACACACACACACACCCTGCAGCCCAGGGGATGGAGCAGGCATGCTCCAGGCTGCATGGGCTTGGGGGGTCGTATTGGCAGGGCCGTCCCATTGCACCAAGCGGCTTGCTGCGTAGGAGGGCACACATGTGCAAATGTGCGCCGACATAAGTTAACTGCGCCCAGCGTAGGTGCAGTTTAATATGGGGTGTTGGATTGCACCCTATGTCTTTAATTAATTATTGTTCAGTGTCAGTTACATTGCTGGCACTATATAAATACTTAATACTATAATAATTATAGACAACCATAGTGAACTTAGATAGACACGGCTTCATTTCTTTCTTCAACCATTCCCAATTAGGGTTGAAACGAGAATTAATTTTTCTCTTGTGAGAATCGTGAATCCTTATCAAGATGTTGGGATGGCGCGAGATCTTGACAGGATCTCGTCTAAAAAGAGAAAACCAACTGTGGATGAGCAAAATGGCCACCGCGGCTGTTCTGCAGCTATTCATCCCTCCTCCAGGATGGCTCCAGCATCATCACGACTATTTTGGAAAAGGGCAGCCATTTTGCACACGCACAGTTATTGTTCTTTTTTCCCCGTACGATGCGAGATTTTACTGCATCTTCCCCTGCCAACCAATCAGAAATGTCTCCTCAAGATTGATCTGCCATTGTGGCCCTCCTCCAATTGGCCTCCAATTGGTGGCCCCTCCAATCAGAAGTCCTCTTGACCACATAACATTGGAATTTAACATTTTAATTTTAATTGATGCTATGTCAGATGGTACACGAGACAGTATGCTGGTATGCACACGAGACTTGGGATGACACTGGCTCCAGCAACCAAACTGAGGAAAAAAATATCCCAACAGAGAAAGTGTTGAGAACTGGTGGGGGTTTCGATTCTCAAGTCTCGCTAAAAACTAACAGATTCCTGTTGAGTATGGAGAGAAAAATCGAGATCAGGTTTCAGCCCTGTTCCCACTGCCTCCATTGGCTAGGTCTTTTAAGTCTGAAATATTTCGACGTGACACTGGTTTCAAATTGCATGGACATAATAACAGTGAGAGGATTGGCCCCTAAGCTGGAATACTTATCCATGCACTAAACACAGAAATGAGCCCAAGCTCACTGATAGAGAGGCCTTAGAGTGTAATGGAATTGCTAGTTTCGGCTTGTGCCAAAAAGCCTGATCTGGATTGCAGAGCCAAGGCAGGAGAACCTGACATCAGGCCTAAATGAAGGCAATAAATGTTGTCTCTTTCAGAAGCTTTAGTGCTTGGGGAACCTAAAGCTGGCATCAGAGAGCCGTACGTCACCTCCAAAGAGGAAACAACTGTCTGGACTTTGGTTCAGCTAAGCCAAGTGAGCCAGACAGAAATCCCAAAGATGTCCAAGGTCTTGACCTCCTTCCTTAATGGGTAAAGATGTTTGTCTTTTTGTTTTTTGTGGCAGGCACAGGCGTGTTAGGAAATTCACAGGTTAATGCTACTGCCTGTCCCCCGACAGCTCTTCCTCTCTAGCCTGGACTAGTAGGGGTGGAGTGGCAAGGGGAGGTTGTCTGCAGGGCCTTGTTCATAAACAGGGTTTTTTCTCTTCAGTGGGTCTGTTAATAGCACAGGACATTTCCCCAGGATCAGCCATTTAAATGGAGGATTTTCTCTACAGATGGAGGCAAAAAAATTATTAGAACTATCCCACATCCAGAGCCGAAGCGTGGCTAAAAATAGAGAGGAAGGGGGTTAGCTTTTAGAACAGCAGAGCTGCTCACACTGGTAACATGTAGGTGGCATTTTAGGAGTTCTGAGGTGAAAGTATTGGCTACCAGCATTTCACCATGAACACAAGACAGTGGCAGCATCCCCATGGTGCCTTGGATACAGGAGGATGGCAGGGACATAGTGTTTCCAAATTTGGGGGCACTGGGGTAGTTCCCCTTTATTCCAAGCCCATGGAATCCCTCACAGTGCAGTTCCATTGCAAAGGAGCAAAAAACTTTAAAAGGACTGTTCCCTGTGCCATTTGGTTGGAATTCCCTACAAGTTGGATGACTGGGGCAAACCACCACTATTTAAGAGACCAGAGATGTGGGTTTGGATGTGGAAAAAGAGGAGCTGTGCCCTCAAGCCTCGCTTTGGATTGTGCAGTTAGCCCACTGTATCGATCCAAGTTACCATCATGAGGTGTTTTTTTATGAAATACAAGGAAGAGCCTAGTAAC
Source organism: Sphenodon punctatus (assembly GCA_003113815.1). Taxonomy (NCBI): domain Eukaryota; kingdom Metazoa; phylum Chordata; class Lepidosauria; order Sphenodontia; family Sphenodontidae; genus Sphenodon; species Sphenodon punctatus. Next base: position 3,979,760 of record QEPC01010859.1, read on the forward strand.
TATGGACTGAGTCAAGGACTGTCAACAGCTGTAACAACAAGCATGTGCAAATCCATCCCGAAATCAGTTATGCCCTCAATAGAGCTGAACTGGGTGCCTGCAAAAATGGGTGTACCCATTGAAATTATGGGGCCTGACCTGGTAACATCAGGCACTAATCCGTACCTGATTAGCGTCCAATGGGCGACCCAATTTACCAACTTCCACCCTAATTTTCTGACTTCTGGTACCGATTTTCTGGCAACAATACCTGGCATTTGGGGTGATTGGGTGCCCAAATTGGTACTCTGGTACCAATTGGGCACCCAACAAGCTACTTGAAATTGCGGGTATTAACTGCCAGTAGCCAATGTCCCTCCTTTTCAGCTCTAATCCTGGACCCATATCTGGCTGTATGTTAGCAGCTACCCGAGAGTCTCCTCCCACCAGTTCTTTCCCAAATCCCTTGGTTCAGTGAACCCGGTGGAAGGAGAGAGAATCCAGCCCCAGGCTTGGAGAGGGTTGGCAGCTCCAGAATAAAAACCATGGGGACCATTGAGGACAAAGCTTAATTCCAAAGATAATCCAACAACAAAAGAACATCCACCCCCCAATCCTTTCCCGTCGCTCACATCACCCTCCAGTCCTTCCCCCACCGGTTTGTTGTCCTGTCTTCCAACCTCCATCCCCACCCACCCCTCACCAGAAACATCATAGAGATGTGAAGGCACTAGACTGACCCTTTGCAAAGATAGTACATTATGGTCCATGTAGCAGGGCCATGTCCATCTCTAGATGCAAGAGTGGCTACATGCCAGTACATGTTACTTATCTTGCATCCACAAGGGTCCAAGTGTGGAACACCCATATTAGACAAGTACAAAGAAGCACGTTGCACATACAGGTGCCACAATCAAATGTGTGTTTAGTGCACAAAACATATACAAAATGAAGAATTCCCAAAATGCGCTGAGCTATTCCCATTGCCCAGCCCACAAGGCATACAACAGAATTCCAGACTAAAGGCCAGATCAGATTTTATGTCCCTTGCTCCCTCTGTTTTCTATGGGCAGAAGAACTGGCAGAACTGTACACTAGTGACACTTTTCACACTGGCACCCTCCAGCCCACCTTGTCCTCAAAGGGCTAGGTGTGGCAGCATCCGACGTTCCTACCGGAGATATGACATAATTATATGCACAGACCAACTTTGGTGCTGCAGGAGTTCATTTTTGGTTGTTACACTAACTACTTTTTTTTGGCACAACTCCTGCCTTTGCATAGATGGCACCCATGGCTCGGCTCCACCTCACAGCCCAACAGCCCCGTCCACGTAAAGGTGGGGCTTCAGTTGTGCAGGTGAAGCAGGCACCACCTCTTCCACTCCAGCCCTGTTAGTGCTGGTCTGGAACATACTAGGGCAACAGTCCAAGGCAGTCCATCTATTCGGCAGAGAGCTGCTGCAGTTCCACTCTGGGCCAGGGGACTGCTCCGAGTCCAGGAAACACCATAGAGCTGCGAGCAGCAGCCTAGAGTGGTGGCCAATCCACCTACAGCTCTATGGTGTGGGGGAGAGGGGCACCGCACAGGCTGACTGCGGGCTGTGGCAGCCAATGGGTCCATTTAAAACAGAACCAGGTATGACTGCAAGCTGGTAGATGCAGGAGTGCACCCCCGGATTTGCTCTGGGGTTGAGCACCCCAGTGTCCATGTAAAAATATCCAATGATGCAATTAAAATACCAGAATGGGCAAAAAAAATGAAATCCCAAACCCAAGATGGAATACCGAAACCCACCCCAAAACCAGATATGCAAGTGCCCATTTCAGTCATGAATATTATTTGGACATTCGCATTCAAAGGGTTTCCCAAAAATGCAAATACCCATGAACAATAAACCCACTACTTGTATCAGCTCTCCACCAAAGCAGTCCCATTCATTTAGGATCACAGCCCTAATGTTTAGGGTCAACATTCTGTGCTGATTACAATCAATACACACCATACGTTGGGTTTGCATGGTATTCATAAGCTATTAATCCTATCCATTTTAAGAAGTATTTGGCATGTAAATATTGTTAGCTGCTCTGAAAATCCCTGCCCACATGACTGTAATGTTTAACATTATAATTTGAATTTTAAAAAACCAAAAAAAAACCGCAGCAGTTTTAACTGCAGAGATTCTTAAAATACGTTAGCTCCAGCTCATCGCATTGTGAAACATCAAACTAGATTTCACAGGTCAGAGACTTGTGGCCTGGTGCTACCGGAGAAGACAAGGCGTCACAGTAGGTTACGATGGCTTGTCCCGTTGAACAACTGTCTTTTATTTCCAGGGATTGTTTAACAAATTCTTCAGCTGTACTTAAACTCTTCATCCCCCTCCCATCCCTCCCCCAAATACAATCCCTAGTGGGGAACCAGCTGTGTCTAGAAAGTCTCGGGTCAAAGTGTTCAAGACTTTTTATGGGGCAGCCATGGCAAGGGTGTCAAATGTACTTCTCGACCCTCAGTGTGGAGACTCTCCTATTTCCATCAAAAGCATCTGATACTTCTTAATTTAATGGTTGGGAACATTGCGGGGGTGGCGTTTATTGCTGTATAGATGTCCTTTCAATTGCATATAGGTCAGCCAATGCAACCCAGAGGAGGCTGTTTTGATGGGGAAAAGTAATGGGCTAGCTTAAATTTACTTGGGCCATTTTCAGAAGTGACATTGGGTGTACACAAACGAGACATGGTCTCACTTTCCCCACCCCCACCCCCCTCCCCAAGTTACCTGTTCGCGTGCAGGGTGTCCAGATGTTCCTTCTGTGTTCATCCCTGGTTGGGCAGGATCTCCCACACACAGTGTTATCCCCAGAAAGGCAGGGCACACCGTGCGGCATATCCTGGCCTAAACTAGAGCAATGCACTGCCCCAGGGCCACCTCCCATCAGATGGTGAGGAACCATGAGGCAGGTCACGTTCACCACCATAGAGTTGTGGTCACAGCCTAGAGTGGCCATAGGAGCAACCCCAACTCTATGGTAGAGGGGGGTAGCACACAGGCAGAACGCAGCCAGAGGAACCACCAGCCTGTCTGGTGAGGTCCTTGCAGAGCCCGGATGAGACAGCTGCATGGTGGGGGGGGGGGGGGAAGCAGAGTAGCTCCAGGGTTTGGTGGACTCCCAGCTCATGCATTAACACCCATTGCCAGTGAGGGGTAAACTCCTACATAGGCTATACTACAAAGTAGCTTATACCTCTTTACTCCTTATTTGCAGCATTCAGACATGACCCTGTTTGGGATGATTGATGAGCCCACTCAGGGCTGCATTCACATGAGATTCTGCTCCTGCCTATTTTCTGTGGGTATTTTCAGACGTTACGAGATCACGCTCAACCACAGTGAACCACGGTCAATCCCACGGCGGGGCCAAAGCGCCCTGAACATCTGTTACACGGGTGCCAGATGTTCACCATGGTCAATACCCACATGGGGTCAAAATCAACCACGCTTCCGGAGCTCCCCCCCGGACCATCTCTGAAAGCGTGGTCAAAGAGATTCCCGACAGGAACCAACAAAAAGTAACGTCTGGCCGGCAACCACCGGCCGAAAGCAAAGGAAATTATTCCCAGCCGGGGACAAAGCACACAGGTCAGGGAGGGAGATTTAAAGGGCACACAGCAGCAGCCGGGACGAGCCACCCCGGCGCCTACCAGGTGCTTTGACCACGGCCCGGCCCGGGATCGGTGTAACGTCTGTTGCACTGCCCTGGGCCGTGGTCTGGCGGTCCAATTCCCTGCCGTGGTCCCAGTCCCGTCACATCTGTTCGGGGCTTTTTTTGACCACAAGGGTGGTTGTTCAGTTCACCCCTGTCGGGAATCCACTGTGGTGAATCAGGACCGCGTAACATCTGAAATCACCATGTGTTGCTGGAGTTTGCATTTGCACATTTTAATTTTTCCCATGTTCCTTCTCCTGCTTCAAAATTGACCATACATAGTGGCCACTAATAGATATCCCATTATACTGTGGGGGTGGGGGTTGTTTTTCTTGTCAACAATGCATTGTCCCAATCAGACAGGCAGTAGGGGGAAGTCATCCCCCCAAGCCAAGCACCTTCAATTTTGCAATTCCATGAATGTATTCCCATCACTCCTTCTGTTCCCTTCCCTTTTCTCTCTTAGATTGTAAGTTCATTGGGGCAGGTACCAGATTACTGTAAAGGGTCAGGTACATTGCAGGACCTACATAAATATTAAAGAATCAATCATCAAATCACCTCCATCCCTTCCAGCAGAAATTAAAGCAGAGTAATAGGCAGATTAATCCCATCATCACACATTACAAGAAATGAGTGTGATGGATTTAGAATGACTGTTAAACCTTGCTTTCTGACTTCACTTTTTGTGAGTCGATCCACATTATACCTGGCATGCCTGTGTCCTAATCCCTTCACACATTGAAAAATAAATCTGGAGGAAGCGTTTTTCACATACTAAGAGTCTTGTGTGAATGTATCCCCAGTGGGCAGTCACCACAGCCTCAGCAGAAGAGAGAGCAACAGCAAAGGATTGTGGGATGGCTGGAGGATAGTCGATTGGTGGGATTTATTTTACCAACAAAGCGTTCAGGTGTGACAGCTACTGAACGGTACTTTTCTATTACCTAGTTCTGCCCCTCCGTACCTGCAAGTTCTTCCTGGCATCATGGCTTCTTTTGTAAGTCACATTCAGAATATGGAGAACGGGTTCCCAAGTGGAAGTGCAAGTGATGGGATGGAATAAAGTGTCTAGCAGACCAGTCCAGCATGTGCCCGCCGGAGAAGGCCATCTCCTGACATATGTTCAGTGCTGTCTGGCCACAGCAGCACATGTTGGGAGACTTCATTCCCTGCCAACAGCAGGACCTTCTCTAGAGGGGAGAAGATGACCCAACCAGCACAAGAGTATTACAGTCATCCTCCAGCCAGGGGCACGGACAGGATTTACTTTAGAAGTGAGGAGAGAGCCGGCACAAGAGCCACTTCACCCCACCCATTTCTAACATGACCACACCCCTTTCCAAGATACCCGACGTCACAGCATTTGAAAAGAGGTGTGGCCATGTTGGAAAGGGGCATAGTGACATCACGACACTTGGAAAATGGGTGTGGTTATGTCAGAAAGGGGCAAGGCAGCCCTTTCACACCCACCCCTTTCTGACATGGCCAGTTGTGCTGCCCAAAGAGCACGAAAAGGTGGGAGTATACAGAGCTGAAGTGGGCATCTGGTTAGTACCCACAGGTAATACCTGCAATTTCAGGCACTGTGTCTAGCACACAACAGGCTATCCGAGTGCCAATCAGGTACCCAGTTACCTTGAAAATTGGTATTTGCCATTACTGATTTACCAGTAGTAGTAGTAATAATAATAATAAATTTAAAAATTAAATTAAAATTATTTTTTTTTAAAAATTTAAAACGGTAAATCAGGATGGAAACTCAGAAAAGTTACGGGACAAAAACCCCACAAAACAGGAATGGAAGTGGCCATTTCAGGAACCAAACGTCAGTATTTCAAGTCAGCGGCTACCAAAAACGTATGGGTCAATTTGAGTATCGGAAATTTGATGGGTGTGCCTGTTTTTGCAGGTACTTGTTTCAGCGTTGGGCAGGAGACAGGGGGTGCAATTGCACACTCTTATCCCTCACACTTCCTGGCACCCATGCTTCAAATCTATCTCCACTGAAGCAGAGGGAGATAACTCCTAAGGAGGGACTATTTTTGCTCATGAGGTCAGGCACATGGTTTTCTTAGGCATTCTGGAATTGGCCTCAGCAATACAGGCGCTACCCAGTGGCACTGGCCAATGTATGCAGAGCTGACTCTGCAACCTACTATGAGGAGGGAGGGGTGCAGCATAGACTAGGGGCCTCTAATAAAAAAACATTTATCCAAAGCAGCATGGAGGAGGAGTGAAGGGGGTCTTCTCCCAGTGCCTTAAATGGTGCCCCTGTGTCTACTCCATCCATAATTTACTCGCAAGCAAAAGTCATTCATGCTTAAATCAAAGCTGCCTCCTACACGCCACCACATTAGATGAGGTGCAGTCCATGGAAAGACCATGCCCAATGTATGCATTATAGATGAGAAACTTTTTCAGCTATAAATAAAACTCAGTCTCACCAGGGTAAACACAAACCCTTCTAAATAAAATCATTGATGACTGGTCTCAGGACTCAGCATCCTGAGCTGTTCCAAGGGGTAGGGCTCCATTCTATATTTCAAATTAATATTATTCATACACAGACACACAATTATAATCTGTACAACAGGGCTTCATTTACTTGAAGAGAGCTCTCCTTCAAGTATGTCACACATCAAGGAGGGGAGGAAGGATCAGCAAAGTTTTGGCAATGAGTGGGCAACGTCACATTTTTCCGTGTTTTCTTCTTCAACGGGCATTGGTGTCATGAGTTCCTGCCTAGAGCAGGACTCAGACCCACAGGTGGGATTGGCCTTCCTGATATGACCACTCATGACGGAGTGTTCACAGTGCGCTGAAAGAGGTGTGGTCATGTCAGAAAGGGGCAGAGAGTCCTTCTGCCCTGCCCTCTTTCCAATGTGGCCATACTCCTTGCGGAGTGTGGTAAAGGGGGGGTGGCCTCTCTTTCCCTCTTACTGGTGCTCATGGGTTCCCAGTATCATTGGCCCCAGCCCCACTGCAGCCACTGTTCCAGCAGGGTCAGGACTGGAGCAGCAGTACCATCTGAAGCAGCAAGGAGAGCAGGTTCTGCTTCACCTCAAACATTCAGGGCCTCTGTCCCCGTCAGCTAGCGGCTAGAAACACCACATCCAACATTTAGTTTATGGTCACGGCCGCTTCCCTCTCCTGTCCGTCCCCCTTCCCAGTTGCCTCCCTGTTTGCTAAAGCTGAACAGGTACCCAGGAAAACAAAAGAAAACAAAAAGCAGTAAGCCCATTGAATGTACACTAGCCGAACCAAAAATGGAAATTCAGGTACTAACCAATATTTGTTTGAGCTGTGACAGGTATCTGTGGTGCTGTTGTTTTGTTTGTTTTTACAATGGATGCAGGGGGGTCTTTGCTTGATCATTTTGGTATTTCAGTTGGGTCATTTTGGCAATATTTCAAGTATTGCAAGTGCCATGAACAATTGCCAAAAACATTACTCTCATTATGATGTTCACTTCAGATAAACATACCATCCCCTTCAGGTACCAGTTCTTCCTGCATTGCAGTCCATAGACTGTTATTTCCCATTTATGCATGAGCCCCTTGTGTATTGGGTGGGCTGATTTGCTGTGCATCCTGCATAGACAGAGGTTAGGGTGAAGCAGATTTTTCACCCAGAGTCTCTCTCGGACAGAACCAGACGTCTTGTTTTGACCGTTCAGAAATCAAACCAATCTTGTGCAGCGGCTGCCGTTTTTTGCACGCGTAGAATCGCGACAACCATGCATGTGCAAACCATCCAGTCGGAGGAAATTGGAAATTTATTCCGATCGGAATTCCAACAGCCGTTCTGATTTTGTGGAAGTTCTCCACAAAATCAGAATGGAGGTATCAAACCTGCCCTAGTCAGCAACTCCCCATATAGGAGGGCCCGTATACTTTGCACCAGTGTTTCTCATACTCATGTTGTCAATTGGGGGTTTATTCCTGAACCCCCATGGATTTGGGGTTCCTAAACCACTACTACCACCCCCCCTGCTCAACACAGGAGGTCCTGTGTGGTCCCACAGTCCACACTTGCCTGGATCCAGCACCATGGCTATTTCTCCTCAAAGGCATGACTTTTAAAACAAACAATTTATTATCAGTTGCTGGACTCTATTCCTTGAAGGCGTCCGGGGATACATCTATCCATACTGCAACGGCATGATAAACATTTTAAGGTGACCTATTTTTCAGCTGTAAAAGAAAGTCACAATCAGTTCATACAAAGGGGGGAGGGGGAGGCTGTTGCCAGCTGGAAAGGGACATGAACCAGAGAGTCAGAGCACAAACTGCAATCTCGGCATTATTTCCAGCCTTTGCATGCCAGGCTCACAGGTGTTCAAACTACCCATGAACTGCTTGGCCCATCTTTGTGGAAAACATTATTAAAGATTGAAAACAACAGATAGGGAAGGCATTTGATCCAGCAGCTGCCACAGGATGAGGCGACAGATTGGCCATGCCTTTGAGTTCGCAAGCTCGCACCTGCACCTTGACCCGTCAGACATCTCTTGGCCTGTTTGCATCCATGTTTGGGGGAGAAAGGTTCTTCCAGTAACTAACGAGTTTCTGTAGCCCAGCATAAACCTGCCCACAAACACAAAGACTGGGGAAAGACTTAGCTTCAATGTAACCAAGCCAAGCACGTGCACCTGGGACCTCGCATCTTCGTGAATGCTACACCCCTTGTCTCTCCCTCTGTTCCCCTTCCTTCATCTCCCGAGGCAAACTCATTGCCTCCCATGGCTTCCAATATCACCTCTATGCTTCTCTCCCCCCCCCCCACCTCCGCATCTCTCCGATTGTAAGCCCTAGGCAGGGACCGTGTCTATTCCATTACTTTGTAAAGTGCCAGTTACATTGTTGATGCTATATAAAGGCTTGCTAATAATAAATAAATAAATAAAATAAAATCTGAATGCAAGACTGGATATATACTTTACATGAGGGAGGGAGAACCTCAGACCCAGGGGCCAAATCCAGCCTGTTGTGAGTTTATGTGGCCCTTTCCAGTTATTGGGTCAGGCTCTTATCCAGTTCCTACCTCCAACCAGTGAAAAACTGTGCTCAAGATGAGGGAGCAGAGATGAGGACATGCACACACAAGGACAGGGAAGAGATCTGGGCCTTCCTCCTTTTCTTGACCACACCCCTAAAGCACCCCATGCCCAACTTCCATGTGGCCCTTGGAGTTTGTACTAATTTTTCAAAGTGGTCCCTGGAAGAGAAGAAATTCCCCAGCCCTACTTTACATGAAGAGGGTGCACATGTCAATTAAGGCATGTCTACTCATCTGGATCAAGTGTTAGGAAGACCAATGTTCAAATCCCATCTTAGCCATGAACTCAATGAGCGGCCTTGCGTAAATCTCTCCCTCTACGTCAGTTCCCCATCAGTAAAATGAGAATAATGACCTACTTCACAGGGCTGTTGTGAAGGTGAAGTGATTAGGGATTGTAAAGAACTTTGAACACTAAAAGTGCTATGTCAGTAATAGCATGGGTGTGGTGTTATTATGAATATATCATTTTCAGTATTCAAAGTGCTTTACAATACTTGACCAGTTCACCCTCACAATAATCCTGTAAAGTAAGCCATTTTTATTTCCATTTCACAGATGATGAACTGAGGCTGAGAGACAGTGACCTGCACAACACTACCCAGCGAGTTCATGGCTAAACTAGGATTTGAACCGGGGCTCCTAAACTAGGGTCACAAGCCACAGGAGTCCTTAGTCATGTGCAACTGATTCTACCATGTACCACGTAAGGGTGTCCGAGTGCACTAATTCATAGTCTTAAATGAGGCCTTGCAATTCCTAAAGCCACCCCTGCCACAGGGTGTTAAAAACGAGACATTGCCCCAGATTCACCTGCCTGAATGGTGGCTTCCAGATATTTTGCACAGGGCCATCCTGGGGCTGCCACCCCATGACATCATCACAGGAAATGTAGAGCATATCATCCAGGCAAAACATGGGCAATGGGTGCCCACAGTGAAACTGCATGTCTGTTGGGGTGGGCCATGGTGCACTCAGGAGGCCTGTCCCATGTGTTAGGATACGCGCTGCCTCTGTGCAGGTTTCACACCATGAAGTCACGGGTGACAGCCTAGAGCATTGCTAGAGCAACCGCAACTCAGTGGTGGAAATGGTGGAGGCGGCATGTGGCAGAATGCTGGCCCATCTCTGTGCGGTCCATCACACGGCAACAGCAAGTGGGGGCTCCACGGAGCGACCCCCGCGACCCAGCCAGCTCCCATCTTGGGTGTTAACATCCACCACCATCAAACCATTGAGGAGTTCCACTGAAATCAATGAGACAACTCCGGAGTAAGTAGTTTGAGAATACAGCCTACATCTCTGATCTAGCAAGGCTGGCAACCTGCGTAGCGTACCTCTTTGAAGACTGGGTATAGCAACGGATGCAGTGGTCAGTTCTTTAGTTGTGTTTGTAAGCATTACAAATCAAAACGATCAAAGCCTTCAATGCTTACTACCGAACATGTCGGTGTGCATTTATGGCAACGTTCCAGCAAACACAGGTAAACCAAAATAACTATATTGCTAGCATTCAGGCAGATAAACAATGTAAGCTGGAGAAACCACTTTGATTGAATTTCACTGAAGCACAGTAACTACTCCGCTTGGGTAATATTCAGACAAACTCAGTGCAAGCCGAAGTAGTTCTACCTCGTCCTCCCCACTAGCTGAAATGTAATGATTGCTGATGCATGGCCGCCACCCTCTCCCTGATAAGGGTTCACACCAACAGCTCCTTTAAAATAGAAACCAAAGGGGAGTGACTTTTCAAGAGTCGATATGTAGGGTGTTTTTACACAACAGCAGCAAGGAGGGGCATCTGCGGTCGGTACCTGGGGCAGGTGTGAATCACCCACACACAGGAAGTGCTTCACACGGGCGGCTCCCTGTATGGCTGCCCCGGCCACACACCAGCCACCCAGTCCCCGCACAAGGCACTGCAGCTTTTTCAGGCGTGCTCCATGCAGGGACCAGGCCCTGGAGCGGTCCCTGCGGTCGGCCAGGGGCGCCTTCCTGGAGGTCCCCCGGATATCCCGAGGGACGACTCCAGAGAGGGCATTCTTGGTAGTCGCACCTAGACTGTGGAACTCGCTTCCGGTGGAGGTCCGGTCGGCTCCGGACCTCCCTTCCTTTCAATGAAAATGCAAGACCTGGCTGTTCCTGGTGAGGGTGATGGGTGTCAGGTAGGGGTGGGTTAGGGTGGTAGCAGCTTTGATTATTCCCCCCAGTTTTAGTCAAATTTTAATTTGTGGTGTATTGTTTTAATCTATTTATCCATTGTTGTATTTTGTATTTGTTTTATTGATTGTTAGCCACCTCGAGCAACTGTGGGCAGAAGAGGCAGGATATAAATAAATAAATAAATAAATAAATAAAAATAAAATAGGTGACCGGTGCCTGGATCACAGGAGTGAGCCTCCCCATGCACTGCCTTCAAACAAGTGGTTTTTAACATTGATGAGGGGTGTGTGTGTCAGAGGGTGATGTGGTCATGTGTGGAACTATCTCATTTAAAAAACAGCCATACTTCTCTTCCTATTCCTGAAATAGTGTTGGTTTAGTGATCTATTTGCATGAATGCTTCTGTGGTAAAACAGAAGTCCCAACTTCAGCACACTGGCTGTCAGAGTGACATACATGTGTTCTCTAGAGCAAGGATGAAGAACTTCAGGGCCAGGGGCCAAATGTGGCCCATGGTCCATTTTTAATATGGCCCCTTCCAGGGCCTGGTTCTGGATCTAATTCCTAACCCTATCCAAGACAGAGCTCAGGGGAAGGGAACAGAAATGAGGGCAAGCACACAAGGAGAGGGGATGGATCCATGGCCTGGACCCTCTTCTTTGTGGGCACACCCCTTAACTATCCCACCCCTTCAACTTCATTGCAGCCCCTGGAGCTGGTTCTAATTCCCAAAGTGTCCCCCCTGCCTTGTGGCATAACGGAGCCCACTGGGGTTCGCCCCAGCCTCCCGGCACCCCATTACCCACTTATTACTGGCCTCTTAACCGCTGCCACCACCTCAGTGCTTATTAATCATACAGGTTCCTGCCTCATCCCAGGCTGAGGAGCTGAGGGAATGGCTCCAGGCCTGTATGGACTCAACTGAAACTTAAAGACTGGACCCCTCTGCTGCAAAGCAAAGGTGCACTTCAAGCAGTGAGTAAATGAATGTTAGATCTGAGGGACCAGTTTAGGCTAAATGCTTCTAAAAGGGCTATCATGCCTAAACAGTTCTGATCATTTACTTTGCTCAAGGATTCAAATTACCTCACACGGTTGTAACCTGTGATGATGAGTTTATGTTATCAGTAAAGTTTTCTTTCTTTTGATCTAAAGGATCTGTGTGTCTGTGTGTGTTAGCTAATACGCCTCTGTACGCTCGACGCGGCAGAACTTGGGAACTGTTTTTACTCCAGCTGCAAGCTGGACTGTTATAAGTACAAAGGGTCTCATTCTCCTCAGTGGGATGAGGCAGGAACCTGTATGATTAATAAGCACTGAGGTGTTGGCAGCGGTTAAGAGGCCAGTAATAAGTGGGTAACGGGGTGCCGGGAGGCTGGGGCGAACCCCAGTGGGCTCCGTTACGCCACATGCCTCACCCCCCAGGAAGGAAAAGGATCCCCTCTCCTAATCTATAGAGGGTGGTTGTCATAAGAACATAAGGAGTGCCATACTGGGTCAGACCAATGGTCCATCGAGCCCAGCATCCTGTCTCGGACAGTGGCCAATCACAGGGACCTGGGAGAAGCACCCAACAGGTCACCATGCTGTCCATTCCCTGTGGGTCATTCCCAGGCTCCCGACAGTAAAGGATTTTGTTCCCCAATTCTATCTGACTAATAGACCTATCTTCCAGAAACTTGTCCAAACGTCTTTTAAACTCAGCTATACTGCTGGCCGTGACCACCTCCTCTGGCAGTAAATTCCACAACCTAATTGTACGCTCAGTGAAAAAATACTTTCTTTTGTCTGTTTTCACTCTGCCACCTGTGAGTTTCATGGAGTGTCCCCTAGTTTTAGTACTAGTTGAGAGGGTAAATAACTGTTCCCTGTTTACAAGTTCCACACCACTCATGATTTTATAGACCTCTATCATATCTCCTCTCAGCCATCTCTTTTCCAAGCTGAAGAGCCCCAACCTATCAAGCCTCTCCTCATACGGGTGCTGTTCCATACCCTGGATCATTTTTGTTGCCCTTCTCTGTACCTTTTCTAGTTCCGCTATGTCTTTTTTGAGATGGGGCGACCAGAACTGCACACAATATTTGAGGTGTGGTTGCACCATTGATTTGTATAGAGGCATTATGACATCCTCAGTTTTATTCTCTATTCCCTTCCGAATAATTCCTAACATTCTATTTGCTTTTTTACTGCTGCTGCACACTGCGCTGTGGATTTCAGTGTATTATCCAAAATCACTCCCAGATCCTTTTCCTGAGTGGTAACTAGCTTAGTACTCAGCATTGTGTACTCATAATTTGGATTATTTTTCCCAATGTGCATCACTTTGCACTTGTCTACATTAAATCTCATCTGCCATTTAGATGGCCATGCACCCAGTCTTGTAAAATCTTGCTGCAGCTCCTCACAGTCTGCTCGTGTTCTGACTACTCTGAATAACTTGGTGTCATCTGCAAATTTGGTCCCAATTGGTCCAAATGTAAGAAGGAGACAAAGTAGCTGAGATGATCTCTTTGACTGGACCAACTTCTGCTGGTGAGGACATGCAAACGTCTGGACCGTAGACAGCTCACTTTCAGGCATGTAACAAGTCAGAACTATGTGGCTGTATTCTCACCAACAAAACTTGTCCAATAGAAGAGAATCAACTAAACAACCTTGTCTCCATCATATGTCTATTACACACACGCACTTAGGGTAGTCATACCTCCCCTTTAAAAGAGGCCGGTTCTGAAAAATACATGGCGCAGGGCTTCACTGGAACCAATGCAGCCCTGCAACATGTATTTTCCATAAGCATCCTCTTTTAAAGGGGAGGAATGGCCACCCTACATATACTACTGATGGCAGAACTGTTCAGGCAAGTTCCTAACTCACGGCCCTCAATGAAAGACATTTTTGAGCCACTTGGGGAGGTGGAGAGACTAACCTGGTCCACCTCTTCACACAATCTGGATGCCTGGGATAATATTCCCAGGTCTCTTTCTGCCACAGGCACCTCCCCCCCACCCCACAAACTGCATTGCTGCTATCAGGATGAATTGAAAGGGTTTGGTATCTCTAGGTTACTATTAAAAGGTACTAAGATCGAACACATAATGGTGTATAGTTCGTTTTGTACATATATTAAATCTTCCTCAATATTTTTGTTTAGTCTGCCAGGAAAAATGGAGAATAGGTTTTTTAAATTACATAGCAAGGAGCTAAAGAAATGCAATGACTTTCTTTTTCTTTTTCTTTTTTTTTTTAAACAGTACATCTAAGGGTCTTGGAAGTGGTGCGGCTACACTGTAGTCCCTTTGTTATGGCCCTGTATAGATTTATACAAAGGAAAGATGAAAGGAAGAGAGAGTGGTTGATATGGGTTGGGAGAAGTTGGGGAAGGATTAGATGTCAGTGGGGTCAGGTTACAGACAATGTAAGCCAAAATGGATCAAAGGATACAAAGCAAAGGGGCTAGATCAAAGTCTAAGAAGCCAAGTACAGGAATAAAAGAGTGATAATTGTTAGCAGGGAGAGAAAGTACTGGGATAGAAATGTGATAATAGTATGACCTCATGACTCAATCTTTTTTTTTTTTATTCAAGCCACCAGTTCTCTCCCACACCCCACATGGACTGGAGATGGCAGGGTGAATTTGAAGAATTTCAAATCCACCCTGAACATGGTGAGTTCATATAATTTCCCAACAGGATCATGTTTATTGTACCGACTCTTTTAAAAGTAGCTGGTGTGGGAAAGAGAGCTTGAATGACTCTGGTCAAGAGCTGAAAAGGGAGGCTCGAGAGCACAGTAGGAAACCCCCCCCCTGAAGTTGTGCGAGAGATACTGGATGTTGGAAGGAGAGTTAAAAAGGACCAATGGAAGAACACAGAGCCCGATTTTGCTCACTCCCGTAGCTCTCTTAGTGTCAGTGGGATTTCCCCCGATTTACATGGGTTCAACTAAGAGGAAAATTTATTATATCTCCCATTATTATTGGAGATTCCCCCTGGCTCACTGAATGTGGAGCTAGGGGTTTGCTCGCTGAAGTCCTTCTCATGCTCCCCCCGCCATCCCATAATATCTGCTCCTCAATTTGAGAACCATCGGCATAAACCACAGAAGCTGATGTGCCCTAACCACGTTAGCCCGAAGGACTACTCCACTGGCCACACACAGACGGCCCCCTCCCCCATGGTGGAAGATCTGGGAAGGAACCCAGAGAACTGCCTCAATAATGGGACTTTTCAGACTCCTGTTTTTGTTGGATGACTGAAGTAAAGCACAATCCTTTTTAGTATTGGTCTTGGAGATAAATGGGATAGTACTGATAGATTACCTTTGATGATAGACAAACCAGAAATGGATTTGACTACATTTTTATTTATTTCCATAGATTTTTACCCCACCCCTCCTGCCACGCAGCTCGGGGCGGCTTCCAAAGAATTAAAACACAATAAAATCAATAAAAATTGTCATAAATATTATAAAACATTAAAACAGGACTAGATACAGCATAAAAACCCCACCCTACCCACCCTCCCTCCCAAAGGCCTGGGCAAACAGCCAGGTCTTACAATTTTGCCAGAATATTAACAGGCTAGGGTCCAGACGAGCTTCCTCCGGAAGGGAGTTCCAAAGCTGCGGCCCCATTACCGAGAATGCCCCCGCTTAACACGGGGAACCTCCAGGAAGGCACCCCCGGCAGACCGCAGGAGCCGCTCTGGGGCGTGGAGGGCGAGGCGGTCCTAAGGTATGAGGGGTCGAGACCGTGTAGGAGTATGGAGTATGATACAGTACATGGAGTATGATACAGTACAATCAGATGGTCAAAATATTAATCTCTTTTCAGATTTATTAAAATGGATTTGAACTTAGAGCCGTGTTTATCTAAAGTTATTGGAATAGAGAATTAGTTACAAAACGTCACCTACATGCGCTGGATACAGTGGTATTAAGGGGCAAATGGGCCAAGGTTCCTTATCACAAGAGGTTATGTGTATGTAACCTTAAGGTTGTTGAGGATCTTGAACATTTCCTTTGGACGTGCTATTTATGCAGATATAAGGAAACACTATCTTACACCACTAACTTTAAATTAACCTTTTGAACGCCTAAAGAAAAGACAATTTGGCTTTTGAGTAATAAGTTGTCTGCTGTTTTATATGCGTTAGGAAGTTTTTTGGTAATAGCACAAAAATAAGAAGTAAATTCCCAAAAGAATGTGTATTATAACTTTTACTGTATACGTTTTGCAGTAAGAGTTCAAATCATTTTTTTTTTTTAATTATTTATTACATTTGATACCTTATATTTTTTAATACATTTTTAAGTCTCTTTATATTTGTATTTTATGGAAAGCTTTTTAGCCGTTTAGCCGTAAATAAACTTACCACTACTACACTTGAATAAATTCAGGAGTCACTGGACTGGTCGCACAAGGCACAGCAGGAATCTGGAGCTGTCCAGTGTCCCAGGCTGGTGCTGGGAGAATAGCAGCCTGTCTAGGGCCAAAAGACACAGCCTTCTCTCCTCTTGGGTCCCAAGCTGAAGTTGCTGGGAGAGAAGAAGTGGGGACAGGTGAGGAAAAGCACAAGCTTTTCCACAAACACTGGGGAGGGGCTGAGAGCAAGACTGCCCAGGTGAGCTTTGGACCCTGAGCTTAAACAAGTGCCCTTGGGACCTTGGCGGTGGTGACTGACACGGCTCATGCTGGCTGGGTTCCAAGCATTGTTTATGAAGGTCTCCCCAAAACGCTGGTCAGGCCACACCCCTCTTCAGTTGTGCTCCGTGCCCACAGCTTCCTAGGTTAAACACAGATGTGCAGCCGGTGGGACCGCTCCCTGGGCCACTCCAAGGCGGGAAATTGTGGGCAACATGGCCCAGGTCGGGGCACTGAACTGACATGCCCATGACCAGGGAGTGTCCTGCTGCCTGCACACACCAGATAGGGCTGGGAGCACAACAAATGTCTTGCTCCCAGCACCCTGCACCCCACCATGTTGGACAGCCATGGTGGTCAGTGAGGCATAGCCATGGCAGCCCCCAGCTCATGGCAGCTATGCCATGTGGGAATAGACATGCTAGCCCATTCTGGCCTGGGGTAATCCCGAGCCAACATCTGGCAGTACCTGCATGAATACGGACCTGTATATCCCTATATACAGGTCCGTTATCACTATATACAGGTCTGTATTATCACCAGTCAGTTCCTGGATCCCAGACACCATTCTGTTGCTGCTCTCTGCCTTGGTTCCTAGGTGTCTCCTGCTGCTGTTTCCAGTGCCTTGGACCGGCTCTGTTTTGCTCTTGGACTTAATGCATCTTTTGGCATGACTCCGTCAAATATTTAGGCCCTCTGCCCAGAAATTGCACCTACCAGTCCTTGCCCTCAACCTGGTCCTTCTGACCCTGACTGGGTATCTGCCCTGGAGCTGACCTGGCATCTGCTTTGATGCTCACTCTGCAGCTGCCACGGAGCCTGCTATATGACCACCTGTTTATTTTATTTATTTATTTTTAAAAATTATACCCCGCCCCTCCTGCCAGGCAACCCGGGGTGGCTAACAACATCAAAATCAATAAAATACAATAAAACATATAAAAACATCGCAACAATAGTAAGAGTAAAAGTGAGGAGAGAAACCTCCTTCAATGCTCACTCTGCAGCTGTCCCAGTGCCTTGCTAGGTTATGACTGTCAGTATGCCTGCTCTGCTGCAGGTCCATGAGCCTGCTTTTCCATCCATCTGTCTGTCCTACCCACTGGTCCATGTATCTATTCCTCACCATGCTGCCCTGAACATCTAGTCTCTTGGACTCCGATTATACTGCCATGACTCTCCATGCCCCAGCCCTGGTTCTAGCACACAACATGTCTCTATCTCCTGTGCAGCCTCCGTTGCTGCTGCCTCCCCTGACTCTACTTCCGTCTCTTCAACCCACATAAGACTGTCCCACTGATCGGAGCACCATTGCTGTAGCAGATAGTCTTCCCCGCACGATGGACCCAATGCAGCAGACAATAGCAATCCCCTTGGTTGGCAATACAGAGACTGCAAGCCATTCAAGGAGAAAAGCCAAGGCCTGTGAAAGCCAAGGACAAAACTCCCATTGACTTCAGTGAGGCCAGGGTTAACGCCACTGCGACCAGTGCTGTGCGTCTTCCTGGTTGTGTGGGGTTTTGTGTCTCTCTCTTTTCCCCAGCAAACCTCATCCATCATGAATGCCCAGTAATGAGGTATTTCCTGCTGTCCTAAAAGGCTGCGGGACCGAGGCCACATGGGGTGAAAGCTGCTTTTGTGAATTTGTCAATGTATTTCCTCCATTCTTGATGGACGGGGGCTGGACTGGACTCAGTCACAAATGGGACCAGTCAGTCATAGCAGGCGATCTCAATGACCACAGCACTGACTCCACGCCAAGGCCTGAGCCGGTCCCCCGGCAGCACCAGGAAAAACAACAAACAGTGGCCTCCGGGGAGGAGTTTTAAAAACAGCCTTGCTGCTGTCTCCCTCTCCAACAGAGACACGACGTTATGTTGTATCTGGCCTGCATGAATGACACCCTTCAGTCACTCTTTTCCCTACTGCAGCCTCCCCAGTAGGTCACCTTCCTTTAGCCGGTTAAGCTACAGACCCATCTCCTCTCAAGCTGGATGAATAAATTACAAGAGACACCATAATAAGAAGTCCAGGCATCTTTTTCTACTCTCAGAATGACCACCAGCAGAACATGGTTTCTTCGAATTGATTCATTATTACAATTCAGGTCCATCTTAAATCTAGTCATCCTCTGTGGTTATTTTATTTATTGTTTATATAGTGATTTCAATATTCAGAGTGCTTTATAAATCTTCTATAGTTCACTCTTACAACAAGCCTGTGATATAGATTGTTATTCTCATTTCCACAGATAGGGAATCAGGGCTGAAAGATAGTGATTTGCCCTAGGCCACCCAATGGATTTATGGCTTGGGTGGAATTTGAAACTTGGTCTCCCAGGTCGAAGTCCCACACTTTAGTCACTAGGGTACACTGGCTGTCTCCAATTCCCTCTAGGGATGGGCAAACAGAACCAAATTCAGAAATTCGGTTCGGTTCAGTTCAGAAATTTAGTTCGGTTCGGAAGTTCCATTCGGTCAACCGAACTAGTCGAGTTCGGTCCAAATTTCCAAAATGCATTCGCCAATCCCTAATTCCTCTTCGTGATCAAGATTCTTCCCTGACTAACTTCTGGTAGAGAACAGATCTTCCCACCTGTAGTGAACTACAATCTGGAAAGGACCAGTCAATTTATCTGCAACAAGGTTGCAGTGCCTAGTGGTTAGTGTTGTCAGGATCAGCACTCAAAGAGTCACACACGTATGGGAATTAGCTAATTCAGTTCTTTATTCACAAACATCAGCAATTTTCTGTCCAGGCGCTTAGCCCCAGTCCAGTCTCCAAACACAATTCAGTACAGTCCTTTCACAACAACTTCCACAAAGTCTCTTTAGTTGAGCAAGTAATATTACAGCCTTCTCTCCCAGTAACAAGCCTCAGGCTTTTCCCACTATCCAGGGAGTTTAGAGGCTTCACTCCCTCCAAGCATCTAGCACACAGCTTCCTCAGTTCATACCTCTCTGGCCTTCTACAGCTTCCAGACTTTCAAGCTCCCAGTCCTCCAGGCTAGAGCTCTTTCTCTTTCTCTAGCCAGAAGCAGACTTCTTGGGAAGAGCCCTCGCCTCTGCAGCAGCTTTCTGAGAGCACCTACCCCTACTGAGTCCAGAAGCAGCCTGAGCCTCTTCCTCTGGCTGGCTCAGTTTTATGGCTCAGAGCTAGCTCCTGCCACGCCCATTTCCCCAGCTGCTTCCACTTGAGCACTGTCCTGTGCAACGGATAGCGCCTGCAGCTTAGCTCGCGCTACTTCTCTGTTGGCGCTAGCTGTTAAAGGCACAACAGCCCCTTTAGGCTGTACTCTGCCACACCATCTTCCAGGTTTTGACCTGCCATGACATTTGTGGGTACTTCTAAAACCCCTTTGCCACAGATGAGGTCTTTATGCTTGCTTCAGAATACAGATTGGAGCATTAGGGGTGACAAGTTGTGAACATGGGCGGACCGAGACCATCTTAGGGCTGAATGCAAACGTTTTGCCTGGTTCCAATTCTGTCTGATCAGAAACTGGAACAAATTATCAGTTCAATTGTTTTGTTCCAATTTCCAATCAGACCAGCCACAAGAAACTGACAATTTGTGCATGCACAATGGAGTGACCGATTTTGGATATGGGCAGTGCCATTTTGTGCATGTGTAGTAGCAGATTTCTTTTCCTGGCCGTAATTCTGGGTTGGTTTTTTTTTTTAAAAAAAGTGGTAACTGTTCCATTTCCACAGAAATGTTCCACAAAAACAGACCTGTTTTGTTGTTTTTCAAACTAACCCTACGCTATCTCTGATACTGTAGAGGTCTGCCCCTTGACCAGAATGTCTGGAGCATTTAATGCACTGAGCTACCTGACGAAGAACACTTTGACGTTGACTTGGCCAAAATGCACTAGAACTGAAATAAATATCTGTTCCGAATAAATTTGATGATTGGGTGTACACACACACATCCACTTTAGCAAAGGGAACACCACAGCTGTATTTGGCTCCATTTTCATTTGTGGTTTCAAATCTTCATGTAGGGTCATTATCTCTTCCCGTTGGTATTTTGGTCCATTGTTTCTTTCTGTTGCTCATTCTTTGCTACTCATCACTTGGTTCACTTTGAAATTTCCGTATTTGGTACTTGGTGTCTTCAGCTGTATTATTTGGAGGGTTCTTTTTTAATTTTATTTTCCTTGTCTTTCAAGCCACTTCCTGCTTTGTATCTCCAGGATGCTCTCTTTGGAACAGAGCTTCCTACCAGCATATTGTTTTGCCCTTTGGTAAAATTTCCACCAGAGG
This sequence comes from Sphenodon punctatus, assembly GCA_003113815.1. Taxonomy (NCBI): domain Eukaryota; kingdom Metazoa; phylum Chordata; class Lepidosauria; order Sphenodontia; family Sphenodontidae; genus Sphenodon; species Sphenodon punctatus. Next base: position 4,000,582 of record QEPC01010859.1, read on the forward strand.
TTATCCACTGGCTCAGAGGGTTAATGCTAAAGATGCTGAGGAAAGAGCCTTGGACCTTGCAAGCAGAAGAACCCACCTCAATGCTACCACCAGTCCAGTAACTACCAAAGCAGCAGTGCGAATGGGGTGAGGATGGGGTGCAGATGGCTGGGACCAAAGGACAGGGCTCAAGGTTTGGGGGTAGATTGATCCCACCTCTAGTCCCAAGCCCTTCTTCTGAGAAGTGCCTAGTGACTCCCATCCCCTCCACACTGCACTGAGGTTATTTGCATGACATTTAGATCTGTGAGTTTCCCAGGGTGAAAACGTTTCTTTCTTGCACCTTCCATGAAGGGCTGGTTCTGTCTACAGGCCCTGGGTTATATAAGCAGGGGCCTGTGTTGCTGCAAATGGGGGGAAATGCAGGGAACTGGGGTCCTGGTATATAAGTAGAAGGTAGAAAGCAACGGAAGGATGGCTCTGGTTCAAGCTGGGAGCATAAGTCCTCGCAATGTTAAAAGAAGGCTGGATCCAATTCCAAAAGCCACTTCATTTCTCCATGCATCTCACCGCCTGGGTTGTCTTCTTGCTGACAGTCCAAAATCCCTCACTCCATCTGTCTAATTCCATCCTTGGACCAAAGCACCCTGTCAATATTTCTCAACATCTATTCATCAATGTAAACGCTGCTGACTGGCAGGGCAGAGAGAATTGCTAGATGCAAAGTAAAGTGCATTGCGTGGATGGACACAGAATGCTGTTTAGCCTCAAGTAAGGACACATCACTGGCGTCATGTTTCTAACAGAGAACATGGTTCTGGGTGTTCCCAGACGTAACGACAAATTCATGGAAATCCATCACACATTGGAATCGCTAACATCATCCCAATTCCGTAGCTGCTCCTACAGACCTTATTGACCCATGCTGTTGCATGTTCCAGTGACTATCCAAGGGTCTCCTCTTACCAGCCATTTCCCGAATGATATCCTCTTTCTATGGACTCTAAGATTACCACAGATTAGAAGTGGGGCAGTGCATTTATCTATACTTAATGCTAGCTTGCGTAGTCCAATGGACTAAGTGTTTTGACTTGGATCTGGGAGACAAGGGTTTGAATCCCATCTTATCTATGAACTTATTGGACAGTCTTGGGCAAGTTACTAATCGCTCAGTCTCAGTTCCTCATTTGTAAAATATGAATAGTAATAACCAACTGTGCACAGGTCTTAGCTCTCAACCATTCAGGGAGTCACAAGGGGAACCAGCTCAACCTGTCGCATAAAATCCACACCTTAACTTGGCCCCTCTCAAGGTTATTTCACAGTTTGGCCCCTCTCAGGGTTATCAATATGCACTGGCCCCTCTCAGACAATTTATATCAGGTCTCCCTACACCCCCTACAACTCACTCATGCCACCGGGTATTGGGCTTCTCCCAAACAAGACAGGTCCCCAAATAAACATAAACAAAAAGTAATTCTCCTTGACTGTGGTAACAAATCTCTGGTTTGTATCACCATTTACAGTAATGATGTCCTGTATCAGGCCTCAGCCTATTCACAACAATGTCCTGTATCCGTCCTTTTCTTATTCACTCTGCTTGGGACTCACAATAAAGCAAAATAAAGGCAAATCCCACCTGCGACTCCCATGCTGTCTGTTTGTTAGGGATAACAAACAGGTTACACCTAAGAACATATATGAAGATTTTTGCAACATAAAATAATTCAACTGCTTCTAAAATTGGATTTCTTTATCCAATCATTTTGGAATTTGGTACACATAATGCCTTCCATTGGAGGTTCAGCCAAATATAGTGAAAAACAATGAAACCAATGGAAAACGAAAATGAAAGCAAAAACAAAAACGACAATTTGATATTTATGAAAACGAAAACGACAGATTTAAATAACAAAAAGGAAAATGACATGGGCCCCTGGTGCACACCTCTCCATTCAGGAGTTTGGAGAGTTAGGCCTTTTAAGAGGTTCCTTAGTTAGTTTGGTTTGGTGGCCAAAAAAGGTCCTCTCTCCAGCAGCTCTCTCTTCAACTGCCTTCCTCTGACTTTCTTATACTCCTCCTCCTTCTCCAATTGGCTCTCCCCTGTCAGGAGGGTAAAATTACAGCCAGAGCCTGTGTTATCAATTAGCAATTAACTGGTTGCGCAGTAATGATGCAGCTGTGCGCTGCTACAGCACAGTTCACTTGTAGGCTTCCTGCTTACTTAAACTGAATTCTCGCTAGCCAATCTGCCACACCAACATCACAAGGTTGTTGTAGGGTGAACTAGATAAGAATTGTAAAGCACTCTGAACACTGAAAGTCCTCTATTAATAATAATAATAATAATAATTAATAATTTATTATTATCATCCATGGACAAGCAGCAACTGAAGGTGTCCATGTACATGATTGCCAGGATGCTAAACCATTGGTGAAAACAGATGCAACATGAGCTCACTATGGCTTGCCTGGGCTGAGGAACTCACCATCACATGAATTTCCGCGTCACCAGATGTGGGCCTGCTGCTGCCCCAGCCCAGGTAGGCAGCTGGAAGGGCCATCCAGGCAGGCCAACGTGGCCTCGCACGTCCGTTCCCATCACCATCCCCCACCGGGAATCGGCGGTCACCATGGCCAGCAGTCATGGATGCCCAAGATTGGCCGCCATGACTGTCTGTCATGGCAGGGGGCAGGGTGCTGGGGGCATGCTGTGGGTGGGGCTCCTCACCCATGCATTTGGTTTCTTCCCCTGCAAGAAGCATGGAGCGTGGGAGGGCTGGCTGGCCTGCTCGAGCGCACAACCATTCAGTGCCCCGACTGGACCCTTCCAGGGATGCCGCCCCCCGCCCCCCCGGCACAGTAGCTGGCACGCCGGCTGCACATCTGTTTTCACCCCATGTTAAGCATATGGTGGAAAGCATGTTTGCACAAACAAATGTGACAGGTGAATGTGTGCTTAAGCTGAAAAGAAGTGACTAGAATTATGTCTAGTAACACCCTTTATGGACTAAAGTAAGGCAATAAATGGAACCGAATTTCAGCTTTCTCTGACACAGCACAATCGCACACAGCTTTGTTTGCCACACCAACCGTACAGCACAATCCTGCCCCAGTACCGGAAGCAGGCATGGACTCCACTCTGTTTGGGTCCCTGACTGAGGGAGGACTTTGTTAAAGTACCTAAAGCAGAACAAAGGCAGATTCTTGGGGGAAGAAGCAGGAGCTTGCAGGCAGGGCTGGATCCAAATGTGTACAACTGAGCAATTGCCCAGGCCCCACAAGAGCTCCTCAATACATGGAGTCCATGAATAACCTATGATAACAGAAATGGTGTGCAGGGAATGGTTCACTCCATTGTGACCAGTTGGGAACTTCTCCAAAGTGACTGAGAATGGCTACTCAGAATGCTGGGTTTGATGGACCATTGGTCTGGCTGTTCTTACGTTAAAGTATGGGCCCATAGGCCCTCAAGCATGGGGAGCCCTGGCCTGTGGAATTCCTAAAACAATTCACAAGAAGGCTCATACCACCATATTACAAAGAGACCCAATTTCTCTGGATCTAGCACTACCTTCAGAGAGCAAGAAGAACAACAAGGAGTACAATTCAAGCTTCACTTAAGGCCTAGACGAGGGGTGGTGAATCTTTTCCCTCCAAGCGGCCATTTTGAAACTTTGTACAAACTCTGCATAAAGGTTGGACGCAAACGTGCTTAAGGGGTGCGCCCAGGAAAAAAAGGTGCAGATCATGGGTCTGTGCCATGGATCTGTCCCCCATCCTTGTGTGCGTGTCCTCCACTCTGCTCCCTTACCCTGAACTCAATCTTTCAGTGCTTGGGGGTAGGAACTGGCTCCAGGGACCATATCAACTGGAAAGGGGTAAATTAAAAATTAGCCATAGGCCACATTTGGTCCCTGGCCCTGACGTTCGCCACCCCTGACCTAGCCACAATATTCCTCTGGACATCTGAGTCCTGGGTACCTTACTGCTCTGGCTAAGGGAAGCCGGGAAGCCCAGACAGAAAAGACTCCTTTTGGGACACTGTTGTATCTTCAAGAAGCTTTTGGTTTGGCGAAAACAAACCTGCTCAAGATGGGAGTTATGCCAACAACTGGAATTGCCTGAATTTGACCTCAGGAAGTCAGCGCTGCTCTGCTGCACCCACAAGGGTGTGGCCTGCTGACTAAGGGGCCATGGTTGGGCCCCAAGACCCAGAGCAATTAGACAGAGGCCAGAGGCCACTCAACAAGTTACTCCCTGCCCATATACTATACCATCATGCCTTTGAATGGCCCTGAGAACCCACACATGCCATTCACTCCTCTCCTTCTCATGACTCAGCATAACTTAAACAAGCGTAACCTGACCTCAATGAGTTGCAGGTTACTTCGCCTTCTCTAAGCCTGAACCTGTCAGAAGGCAGCTATCAAGTCTGGCTTGTGGTGCAGAGAGTTCCTGGCCTGGTTGTGTCAAGATGTGCTGGCTAGAACAGTGGGCATTTTTATACACACGTTATTCTGGATTTTTCAATCTTCTGGTTTTACAAGTCTACAAGTAAGTTCTAGATTCATTTTTCACACACACACTGCCCTGAGGCAGTTCCTGGATGCATTCTTCACACAAACACTGCCCTGAGGCAGTGCCTGGATGCATTCTTCACACAAACACTGCCCTGAGACAGCCTAAAGTAGCCGCAGCTGTATACGTGAGGGGTTGCCATGGAAACCAAGTGACCACAGCTGCCTGGAGCCAAGCAGTTTACCAGGAGAACCTTTTACACACAAAAGTTCTGGGAGAAGTTCTACGCAGAAGTTCAACGATCCAAATGTTTAAGATCTGGGTGAGTGATTTAGACACACAGAACGTTCAGGATGTAACAGCAAACATCCAGGAGAAATGTGTGTGTGAAAACACCCAGTGGCTCAGCTCTTTACCTTCTTTTAGCTGCGCCCCTCTTCTGCTTGTCTGTGGCAGTTGAAATCCCACATCCCACCACACACAAGTACATACATGCATCTTGTTCCCTCTCTTCCTCTTCCCCCTCCCACCTGCCTATTCCATCCAATCCCTCTTCCCCTTGTCACCCCACTATTTTGAGAGTCCCCTTTGTTCATTCAGAGCGTGGAGCTGGCAAGCACAGTTTTGTACCTCTCCCCCGACCCTAGAATACCTTGCAAACCCTTCCCCCTGCCATTTTGAGAACCAATGGGCCTGAGCTAGAGAGCATTCTTCATCCATGTAAAGGAAAGGACGTAGGTTCGTAGAAGAAACTTCCACTAGGAAATAACGATTCGCTTAACCTCACAAAAAACGAATAAATACAGCACTCCATATCGAACGTGCATCTGTTGGGGAGGGGGAATCAATCCCATGCTAGAAGGAACTCTATGCCAGGCATCATCTGCCATAGGTACAGAGCTAGCCACACCACCTTGGACCAAACAAGCCCATCCAGACCATTTCGGTACGAATGAACTGGCTTTTAAAGAGGGCTGGTGGTTTCTGTCTCTCACGAATTGATACCTTGGCAGTGGCAAATGGAGCCTTTCGCCAATTACATCTTGTGCGTAGGATCTAGTCATATGTTTCAAACTCCGACCTGACCACCCTCATCCATGCATTCATCACCTCAAGGCTAGATTACTGCAACGCGCTCTACATGGGGCTGGCCTTGGTCACGACTTGGAAGCTGTAGCTGGTGCAGAATGTGGTGTCCCACCTCCTGACGGGGACGGGCCACAGGGAGCACATTACACCAGTGCTCCGGACTCTGCACTGTCTACCTATAGCGTTCCAGGCCCGATTTACGGTGCTGGTTTTGACCGTTAAAGCTCTACACAGTCTGGGCTCCTCCTATCTGAGAGACCGCCTCACTCCCCGGGCCCTGGAGCGACCTCTAAGATCTGCCGAGGGCACCTTCCTGGAGGTCCCCCAGGTGAACCGGGGGGCCACAATGGAGAGGGCGTTCTCGGTGGTCGCACCGCGGCTGTGGAACTCCCTCCCAGAGGAAGCTCGCCTGGCTCCCAGTCTGTTGACCTTTCATCGGGCCTGTAAGACCTGGATGTTTGTCTGGGCTTTGGGGGGTGGGGAGGTAAGGGTGGGGGATGGGTGTTTGCCAGTGGCTTTTACGTCTTTTGTGGTTTGTTTTATATTATTTAAGTAACCCTTTTGTATAGTATGGATTGTTTTAATTGTTTTATCTGTATTTGTGAGCCGCCCCGAGCTGCCATTTGGTTGGAGGGAGCGGGATATAAATTAGTAAATAAATAAATAAATATAAATAAATAAATAATTTCCCCACTGCAAAAGAGGCTAGAGCAGCAGGGAGCGCAGCGTAAGGAAGCAGAAAGGCTGGGCTAGCTCATGCTAACACCAAACCGCTGAATAGCACAGAGATGAGAATCTCAGTTCTTCTGCCAACACTACCCCGAAGTCTCAAAGGGAGTCATTATTGTCAGAGCGAGGATCAGGGCTCCAGAATTTCCTCTATCCCAGCCTTGCACTCAAACCCAGGCCACCAAATTGCTTATTCATAAGGGCTTACTGCTTCTTAGCCAACAGCCGGGGTAGGATCTCTTAAGACTCTAGTCATCATAAAAGAGGCAGTGGTGTAGCAAGTCTGTGTTGGGCCCAGGCTCATGCTCCAATTATGGACACACACACACACACACCAAAAGCAAGGGGGCAAGGTCTTCTTAGCAACATTTTCTCCCCCAGAAAATGTTGTGGTGCCATCCTGGCTCCAAGTGGAACCCCTCCAGAACAGCAGCAAACCTGCCAGGAAATAAGTTTGAAAAGTCAGTGGGACCAGTGCTCCACCTTTCCCCACTTCTTGGTGGGACCCTTCCCTCCTTCCTTCTTGATGGGACATAAGAACATAAGAACATAAGAAGTGCCATACTGGGTCAGACCAATGGTCCATCGAGCCCAGCATCCTGCCTCCGACAGTGGCCAATCACGAGGGCCTGGGAGAAGCACCCAACGGTCACCATGCTATCCATTCCCTGTGGGTCATTCCCAGGCTCCCGACAGTAAAGGGTTTTGTTCCCCAATCCTATCTGGCTAATAGCTGCTAATGGACCTATCTTCCAGAAACTTGTCCAACCCTCTTTTAAACTCAGCTATACTGCTGGCCGTGACCACCTCCCCTGGCAGTAAATTCCACAACCTAATTGTACGCTGAGTGAAAAAATACTCTCTTTTGTCTGCTTTTACTCTGCCACCTCTGAGTTTCATGGAGTGTCCCCTAGTTTTAGTACTAGTTGAGAGGGTAAATAACTGTTCCCTTGTTACAAGTTCCACACCACTCATGATTTTATAGACTTCTATCATATCTCTTCTCAGCCATCTTTTTTCCAAGCTGAAGAGCCCCAAACTATCAAGCCTCTTCTCATACGGGTGCTGTTCCATACCCTGGATCATTTTTGTTGCCCTTCTCTGTACCTTTTCTAGTTCCGCTATGTCTTTTTTGAGATGGGGCAACCAGAACTGCACACAATATTCAAGATGCAGTCGCACCATTGATTTGTATAGAGGCATTATGACATTCTCAGATTTTTTCTCTATTCCCTTCCGAATAATTCCTAACATTCTATTTGCTTTTTTGACAGCTGCGGCACACTGGGCTGAGGATTTCAGTGTATTATCCACAATCACTCCCAGATCCTTTTCCTGAGTGGTAACTCCTAGCTTAGTACCCAGCATTGTGTACTCATAATTTGGATTATTTTTCCCAATGTGCATCACTTTGCACTTGTCCACATTAAATCTCATCTGCCATTTAGATGCCCAGGCACCCAGTCTTGTAAGATCTTGCTGCAGCTCCTCACAGTCTGCTCGTGTTCTGACTACTCTGAATAACTTGGTGTCATCTGCAAATTTGATCACCTCACTCTTAATACCCTTTTCCAGATCATTAATGAATTCATTGAAAAGGACTGGTCCCAGTACAGATCCTTGGGGCACACCACTTTTTACATGCCTCCATTGTGAAAACCCTTTGCAAGTTGCCTAAGTGCTGCTAGAGAATTCTCAGAGTGGGTGGGGGCAGAGTGTGGGCCCCGGTCCCTCTCCTTCCAACTCTGGTCATTTCCTACCAGGGCTCAATCCACTTGAAGAAAGTCCCTGCCCCCACTCCGCCCTCCCATTGAGTGCAGGGCCCAGGCTCAACAGAGTCCCAGCCTAAATCATTCACACACACAGAGTAAATTCCCTTTCTCCTTTTGATTGCAGGCCACAGGACAAAATGGAAGGCAGGCTGCACTGAAGGCAAAATAAGGGAAGTTAGTTTGGGCCGAATGCAATGGGCTCACAGGCCAGAAATGGTCCACGAGCCATAGGTCCCTCATCCTTGCTACAAAGTATTTATTATTATTTTTATATAAAATCATTTAATACCCCGCCCCTTCTGCTCTCCAAGCAGACGGAGGTGGCTTACAATGCTAAAACATTTAAAATCAATAAAACATAATAAAAAGAAAAGGCACAAAACCAAACCGCCCCCCTCCCCCCATGCCACCCTACACCCCATCTCCCTCGCCAAAAGCCAGGCAGAACAGCCAGGTTTTACACATACGATGGAAGGAGGGGAGATCCAGGACCAGCCGGGTCTCCACCGGGAGGGAGTTCGACAGCGTAGGTGCGGCCACAGAGAATGCCCTCTCCATAGTGACTCCCCAGGCCACACAGGGGACCTCAAGAAGGACACCCCCAGAAGACTGCAGAGGCCGCTCCAGAGCACAGAGAACGAGGCGGTCCCACAGGTAAGTCAGGCCATGGCTGTATAAGGCTTTATAGGTCAAAACCAATACCTTGAATCAGGCGTGGAAGACTATAGGCAGCCAGTGGAGAGACCGGAGCACTGGTGTAATGTGCTCACGTCCGTGACCCATCCCTGTAAGGAGACGGGCCACAGAATTCTGCACTAGCAGCAGTCTCCAGATCATCACCATGGGTAGCCCCACATAGAGTGCATTGCAATAGTCCAATCTCGAGGTAATGAAAGCATGGATGATGGGGGTCGGGTCACTATCTGAAACATATGACTTAAGCCGTCACACCAGTTGTAATTGGCAAATTAGAATCAAGAGATGTAGTTGAGATCCTTCAGTACTTGCCAGCACTGTATGGAAATAAATTAAGGCAAACTGTCCTGGAGAACCGACACTTGCCTCTTCAGATTTTGCTCTTGTAGAAGAGGACACATCAGTATTCCTGACATATCCCTCCCAACACTTCAAAAGGTTAAGGAGTAGAGCTGAAACTTTCCCTTGCCATTCTCGATAATCGACTTCTCAATGAGATTTTCAGAGTCAAGAATCTTGCAAGAATCGGGCTCCCCACCAGCATTCTCGCAAGATTCTCGGAAATGGCTGCCGGACAGAATGGCCGTGGCAGCCATTTTTCAGATGCGCAGAATGTTTTGGGGTCTTGGGGGGGGGGTAAAAAACACTTTACGTATGCACAGAATGGCCGCCAGGGCAGCGTGCATGCACAGAATGGCCATGGCTGCCATTTGCGCATGTGCAGAGCATTTGTTTAGGTTCTCGAAACTCGCAAAATTCTCAAAAACGTTGGTGAGAATGCATGAAATTTCACCAAGGCTGCAAGAATCTCGCACGTTCTCATGAGAATGCAAAAGCATTGTCATTTCACCTCTACCAAGGAGTAACAAGCCCCACCCCTAAGGCCCACTGCCTCACACACTTGCATGCACATGCACATCTGTCCCAAGTGCAGAAACTGAGGAACAGACCCTCTCCTGCTTCTCGTTCCATTTATTTTTATTTATTTTATTTCTTTTAGGATTTTGCTACCCCGCCCCTCCTGCCACAGGCAGCTCGGGGTGGCTTACAATTTGCAAAATTGTTTAGCAAAATTGTTACAATTTAGTTTCTTGTCATTCCACCATTTCCCCCATTGTCCTCTCCTGGGAGGAAAGAGGTTCCTGAGACTTGAATACTTGTCCTTTTGTCTCTCTCTCCAGAGGGACTTTGACCCCCCTGAAAGAGGGACAGTGGGATTCAGCACCCAAAGAGGGACTGTCCCTCCTAAATAGCAATGGCTGACGAGCAAGAGTTGTGGGTTTCCTTTCTGTGCACATTCTTCCCTGGAAAAATCTGAGCTTTGCAGGCTTATTTGTATTTATTTTCTATGCTGGTTCAAGTCTTTCCTTGATAGTTCCATGACTCGGGGAATTCTTACTCAACGTATCTCTCCATGTGGCTGCTGGTTTCTTAAATAAAACATATGGCAGGAACGAGTGATTACACTACGCTTCTGTCTATTGACAACAAAGTTCCTTTTGCAATAGGCTGTAAGGAAATCCCCGCCGTCTCCATTCACAAGGAACACTGGGCAACTGTATGTTGAGTTTGAGTCATCTGTAGGAACCAGCCCCAGCCAAAGCTTGGAAAGGTGCCCAAACCAAATCTGAACTCTTAAAAGTTGGTGACTGGTTTGGACAACAACAACAAAAAAGCTTTATAAAGTTGATCCTTTTCTTCTTGCCCATTGACAGAAACCACTCTTATCCCCCCAGCCCTCCCAGCCCTGAGAGGTGGCCGCCATGTCGGTGGTGCTGGCAGGAACCAGAGTGCATGCTGCTGAAGTTGTGACTGGGTATGTGGACCAGCTGTCGACCAGCATTTCTTCTCTGACTTTCTCCCTCTCGTTTTTCCTCAGCACTGAACTGGAATCCCCTAGAGGAAAGGACAGAACTTCAAGTCAAAGGAGCAAACCACAAGTCTGTTGTGAACACAAGGGTGCAACTAGGGTTACCGCTTGCCTCCGGGCTTTCAGCTGGAGGCAGTGGGATCACATTGGTGAGCGCCAGGTCAAAGGGCCTTTCACACTCTTCTCTGGCGTAATCCTCTTACAGAACATTGTGACATCACCACACTCCTCACCAAGTGGGGCCACTTTGAAAGGGGCAGAGCAAAGGAGCCATCACTTCTCTTTGTGGCATAACTCCTCCCCTTACAGTGTCATCATGACATCATGGGGCTCCATAGGGGCGAGGCCATGTCAGAAAGGGGGCAGGAAAGTCCCTATGACCTGGCCCCTTTCTGATGGGGCCTTCTCTTGCCAACCTTTGAAAATCCAGTTTCTCTGGGCTGCCAGGGACCCCCTGGCACAGAGAGATCGGGGCTCCCAATGAAACCCAGTGACTCTGGATCAAAATGAGGAGTCTCTGGCCAAAACTTGGAGAGGTGTGACAACCCTAAGTTAATTTATTTTTTATTTTATTTATTTAAATTTTAAATTTTTATCTCGCCCTTCTCAAATGGCTCAGGGAGGCTTACAAAAAGGATTATATATATAATAATGGGAAGCATCTTTATATATATATAAATCATAAAAAACCCAGACCTCCAACCTTTCCCCATACCTCAACCCAACAAAACCCTCCCCAGCCACCCCCTCACACCCCTACCCCAAAACCCCCACGCCCTATCCCTACCCACTAAATGCCTTAACAAACAGAAAGGTCTTGCACCACCTCCAGAAGGTGCCTAGGTTTGGGCTCAAATGAACCTCTTTGTTAAAGGCACATTTGGAAAGAAAAGTTTCAGGTTAGCAGATGTTAGCATGAGAGTCCCCAGGGGGTGGGGGAGGAGGGCCTGGCTTGGCTTCCAGAGACAAGAGGATAGATAACAATCAGATTGCGCCACACTTTTCTTAACCTCCAGTCCTTTTGGGATTCATCCACTGCTAATTCCAGCGTGCTGGGTGGTATTCCTGCAGTCGGATTGTCTACCACCTCTCCCGTAAAGCAAGTTCCAAACCCATATAGACAGGGACCCAGGTTTGTTGCATTTTCCCCATTGCTGCCAACGGAGGGGTGGAAATGCAGTGAAGCCAGGTCCCTGCATATAGGCTGGTGGCACTCGGTGGGGTAGGAGGTGTGTCATATTTGAATCACCAGATTTCCAAAAAGTGAATGGTAGGGGCCACTCCTGTCCCCGGTCGTGGATTTACTATGTCACAATCCAAGCCCTAATTCCACGGTGATTCCTACTCGTTAAAGTTCAATACGGCTGGTAGCTTCTCTTCGGCAGAGCTGCCGTCGCAGAAGTAACCTCATAGAAAGAATTCATCACTTGTCCCCTCAGGGCAGAAATGTTGCTTTCCAGCTTGACACCGCTCTCCTTTAAAAGCAGTATCCGCGGAGGACAGGCAGTTGGAAGCTGTCTGAGCCACACACCTGGCTTGGAGATCGTTTCAAAGCCTGCCAGGCAGTTTACCATCCCCAAATATTCCTCTTGGAACTGAAGTTTGCCAAAACGGAGGCAAGGGATGATCCACTGGAAGTTTGGGTTCAGAGATAAGGATGGGAAGCAACGTCACGGAATCGAGATTTAACTTTGGTTATTGGCCATGCTCAGGGGTGCTGGGAGCTCAAGTGTCCTTGGCTTGCATTTATCACTTGTGTGGTAACAGCCAGGAGCCATTTGCAACCACTTGTTAGTCACGCCAGCCCTGATGCAACAAAGGACATACGTACTTGAACAGCTTCACTGACCATGGTGAGAGGAAGTGTGGCTTAGTGGTTAAGGTTACTTAGTGGACTGGGGATCTTGAAAATACGGGTTCTCTTCGGAACCAAAATTGGTATTTTAAAAAGGGGTAAACCCATTGAGTCTGCACTACCCAGACTGAAAATAGCAGCTTAAGTAATATCCTATATCCATTTAAGGCACATATCTATCTGGTGGGGATCCGTTTGGATGGTTTGTTTATTTAATTTATTTATTTTGACGGTTTGTCTGTGTCAGCATTTCAGTCACTTTTGCACTAGTGTGCATGCACCAGTGCCAAAAATGTTGCAACTGAAATACTGAAATGACTGAATTATCTAAAGAACTGAACCAAAAAAAACCAGAGAGAAAAAGGGAATAGAATACCTGAAAAAGTTGGATGTGCAAGTTCCTGTTTCCAGTCGTGGATATTGTTTGGGTACTCAAAGGGCTACCAAAAATGTGACTAGTCGCTACAAATAAATATAAACCTACTGTCCTTTCAGCTCTTGTTCTCTTCCCATCTCTGCCACTGACCTGCTGAATGACCTCAAACAAGGCATTTCACATCTCTCCCCTCGCTCCCTTTGTCTCTTTTACCTGTTTGGATAGTAAGCTCTTTAGCACTGAGACTCTCACTTAATGCATGTGTATACCAAGCCTAGCACAATGGGTACTGAATGATTTCCCTAGTTGGTGGTGTTGACAATGGTAATAATAGTAATACCCACTTGCAGAATGATTTGCCCTTGTAGGATGAATCCCAAAGAGGATGAAGTCAAGAATAAGATTAAGGGATAAGGAAGCAAAGTCATGATCCTGCCAGGTGCTGAGCTCTCTAGCCTGATTCAGCAAACACTGAGAGCCAGTGTGGTACAGTGTGGTGTAGTGGATAAGATGTTGGACTTAGGGCACTTTCAGGGTCCAAATCTTGCCTTAGCCATGAGCTCACTGGGTGGCCTTGGGCAAATCACAACTTCTCAGTCTCAATTCCCCATCTGTAAAATGGGAATATGCATGTATCTGTCTATCCCCGTGTTCCCCTCACCTGTGTCCATCTAAGACCACTTTTACATGTGCGCGCTGCGCTGCGCCGTAAAATCATGCACCACGTCAAAAATCCCACGGGCGGGGTTTAGACGTGACGTCACACGAATGATTAGTCGCTCGTGCATGCTTTATTGCCACGGACTAAATACCTCGATATCACTAAATCATGCATGAGTGGCTAATCATGCACGTGACGTCACGTCTAAACCCCTGCGGTGGAATTTTTGATGTGGCACATGACTTAACGACACGGCACAGCATGGCGCCACACGTACGTGTAAAAGCAATCTTAGATTGTAAGCCCACTGGGCAGAGACCTATCTCTGAAAATCTGTGACTGAGGAGTATGCGTATCTGTGTATGCCTTGAAATGAGGAGTAGTAGTAATAAGGCTAGACTATTGCATTGTGCTCTACGTGGGGCTGCCCAAGATGGTGATTCGAAAGCTGCAGCTAGTGCAGAATTCGGCGGCCCGTCTCCTTACTGGGACAGGTCACCGGGAGCACATAATACCTGCGCTCCAAGTACTGCACTGGCTGCCTATTGTCTTATGGGCCCAATTCCAGTTGCTGGTATTGACCTTTAAAGACTTTCATGGTCTAGGCCCTTCCTACCTGAGTGATCGCCTCACCCCCTAGGCCCCTGGGCGGCCACTGCAGTCATCCAGGGGTTCCCTTCTGGAAGTCCGGCATTACCGATGGGTTTGGACGGACAGGAGGGCATTCTCGGCAGCTGCACCATCACTTTGGAACTCCCTTCGGTGGAGGTTCGCCTCAGCCCGAATCTTCTCGCCTTCCGATGAAATTGTAAGATCCGGCTTTTCCGCCAGGCGTTTGGTGGGGGAGGAGGGGAGGGTGGGATGGGAACATCACAGTAAAATTGGGGGTCTTTCTTTTCTGCACTGTGGGTGTTTTAAAGTTTCATGCATGATTAGAGTTTGAATACATTGTACATGCTTTATATTTTTACGATGTTTTAATTATGAATTGTGAGCCACCTCAAGTCACTTGTAGTGAGAGAGGTGGGGTAAAAATGTCCATATAAATAAATATAAACAATAAATAAATAGTTAACTGTGTCCTGTGTGTACATTTTTTTTAAAAGAGGCGGGGAGCACCAAGATAGTGGCCTCAGTGAAGACAAGGGGAATTTTTATTTGTAATTTGCTGGATGTGTTAGCCTTAAATCATCCAAATTAGTGGTAAAACAAATATGCACTTTTGTATTTTCCACATTTGAATAACCATCCAAATGTCCAAATCATACCTGCATCCGAGGTATACCTGCATATCCATTTATTCCATTATTCTGTTACTTCATTTCAGCACAGGGTATACTACACAAACAAACCAAATCAACTCAACAGCTAGAAACTGGAGTAAACAAAACACAGCATTTTCTTTTTTACTCAACACACCTTTAACTTGTGGAAACTGTTGTTCGAGAAGATGATCCAGTCCAGCAGCACGGGTGGGTTGTAAAAAGGATTGGATACGTTCTCGGAAGGTACGTCCGCTAATGGTTATTTATTAGGCAAGTAGGTTGGGGGACATAACCTCTGACTCAGGAGCTGGGCATGAACAGCGGGGAATGGACCTGTTGGGTACTTCTCTGAAGCAATCGAGATTGACCGCTGTCGGAGACAGGATGCTTGGCTCAATGGACCATTGGTCTGACTCAGTATGGAACTACTTATGTTCTTATGAAGAGAAATCCAAATGGATTTGGTTCGAAGCAGCAAGATTTGACTGATAACATATTTGTTTTGAATATTTGTTTTGCCTTTCATCCCAATAGATTTTTGGTACTCAGTCTTGGGCCCAACTCCAATCCCATGACTAATCCCATTGTGGGTGCAAGGACTTCCATGATGCTTAGCATCCTGCTGAATTCGTCTCTTGAGAATCAACATACCGCCTCTGGCCAGAGTTAGAAGTCCACACAGAGATGCAGCGTCCGAGGCTTTAAATAGTTTTGCATGCCTGATCCCCCATCTACCCTGAGATAAGAAGGCTTTAAGCTCTTTTGAGCTGATGAGACATCTGAGCCAGGTGGTCCAATTGTGAGAGACCCTTCCCAAATGCAAACCTCCCCCCCCTCAAAAAAACCCCACTTAGACAGCTAAGCACTGGCTGATAAAAATGAAAGCAGCCTCCGGCAGCAGAGGCCCTCAAATCTCTCCTCTTCATTGCTAACATTAGCACTAATTATGTTCATCCTAAATCTGCTTCCAGTCTGATTTCATTACCTTCACTCTAGTTGCTTCACTACTGCTTGCTCCTTCTTGCAAGTCACTACAAACATATAGATTACAATGCAATCTATAAACAAGGGCATAAAAAATTAGGGCAGGGAGGCTCATAAGCTGAGGTCCAGCAGATGGTCCTCTCCTTAATGTTGGTCTTCCATAATGGAAAGCTGTCCCCTGGACTCCAATCCATAGCCAGACACTAGCAGAGTGGGTGAGGGAAGTATTCTATGTGTATCGTATCACAATAATCACAGAGCCAGTGTAGCCTGGGAGTCCAGAGTTCAAGTTCCGTTCTAGCTCTCAACTCAAGGGTCGCTTTGGAGAAGTCACTCTTTCTCAGCTTCAGTTCCCCATCTGTAAAATGGGAATAATAATGACCTCACCAGGGTTGTTGTAAAGGTGCAGTAGGTAAGGATTGTAAATCACTTAGAACACTGAAAGTACTATGGAAAATATAATAGCAAGGGCTGAAATTAGCAGCTAAATTGCTGCTCACAAGAAATTTTGCCATATCAAGAACCAAGGGTGATTTCAGATGTGCCGGGCCTCCAGGTCCAACACGCTGAAACCCAGACTGGGATCCATCTTGGATCCCGGTCTGTGGTGAAGCCGGCCGTCCTTTAGATGTCCCGGCTTCATCACGCAGCAGAATCTTGGAGGGGGTGCGGCCATGCGGCACAACATGCCCCCGTGCTCCCACATCCGCCTGTCCTCAGGGAGACGGGCGGGCACAGCGGCCAATGCGGCCGCTCCGCCCAATCCCATACCGCAGTCTGGACCACGCTCAGAAACAGGACAAGGTAATATACATTACCTGTGCCCCTTTCCTGATCGTGGTTCAGTTAACCATGGTACTGGAGGTGAGGCCAACCTCACTCCAGATCCGTGGTTAGCTTTGAACCCCGCCAGGAATTCACCATGGTGAATATCTGGCGGGGCTCAAACAGACGTGCCACCCATCACAGCCACCACACTGGATCCACTGTGATCCAGTGTGGTTGACTGTGGTGGCGTCACGTCTGAAATTACCCCAAGATCGATTTCCCGACTGTTTCCCGATACGATTTCTTGATTCTCATAATACCATGAGATATCATTCTGATTTACCAACTTTATACATACCATTCCTTTAGAGCAGACTCCTGGCAGCCAAACTCATGAGGAGCTCTGAATGCGGGCAAAGGGGTAAAAAAATCAGACAGGTCCCACAGTGATTTCTCTTGCAGATCTTGGATTTTGAGCCCTGTCATCCATGAGAGAAGTCCCCGTCGCCGTGCAGCACTGCCCGGTACAGGCGGTGGCTTGCCGGCAGCTGTTGTTGTCCCTCCCCACCACTTTGGAGAAAGGAAGACGGGGCGGGGTGGGGCGCATGGCGGCACATAAGTGGTGCTAGACGAAGTCTTGTGTGAGGCGGGACTTTGCGGCCGCCACCTTGGTCCAGGTGCGGAACCCGCCATTTCGTGCCTGAACAGCATCGGGCGAGCAGTGTAAACTGCTCGCTCCCACGAGGGATTATAGATCGGCCTGTGGTAGGGCGGGATCACGGGGCTAGGGGCAGGGGAGGGCCCTGCGAGACCCCGTGAGGGAAGGTTTACCTCGACAGCAGCCCCTGGGAGCGGGTGCATACAGACGCGGACGGGGGGAGTCGGCGGGAGCAATCACAAGCGCCATTTGCATGTCTGTAGTGTGTCAAATCCATTTGTTTTAGACAACTTATGATTTGTTTCTTAGCAGAGGCCATACGAAGGAACAAAATATTGACAGAGGTGAGGGCTCGGTCACTCTGTCTCCTCTTGGTTATGAGCCTGCCAGCAGCCCAAACTCAGAATGTGTTGACCCCTGAGCATTTCCCACTCTACTGGGTAATGGGGGAGGAGGGGGGGAGCAACATTTTCGTGGTTCAGGGGCAGGGCTCTTCAACGCTTGCTGTAGTTTGTTGCTACTCCACGGGTGCCAGCTGCAGAAAATTCATGTCTCCCATCAGCTCAGTAACCACTCTTGTACTTAGCTTCATCACTTTTCCAGGTTTTGAACCAGAGTCTCCAAGCTCTAGGGGAAGATCCAATTTCTCCCAACTGTGTTAAAAAATTCTCCTCCACCTGTTTCAGCCCCACTGAGGCTGATCAGGAGAACAAACATAACCCCTTGTGTGTAGTTTGAGGGCAGTTATCGTCTAGGCTGTAAAAACAAATAGGGTGCATGTTAAACACAGAAGAGTAAATACTGGGGAATCAGAGTGTCCACTCACTGGGAAGCCTCTATGTTGGATTTCCAGGCCCTCCAGTGGCTAGGAGTCCCCCCTCATAAAAATATTATTTGTTTTTACTAAGCTGTACACTGCAATTCACTGATCTTTTGAAGGCCTAGACAAAACACTGATGTAAACACCAGCGGGAGATGACAATATAGCTTTTATGTCGAGGAGCTTATTCAATATTCAGCTTGAGCGAAAGGAAGAAAAGTGCTTTGAGCTGTTACTAGAGGTAGTGAACTTTAGTAGTTAGACGAGGAAAGGTAGGCAGGATTTCTGGGCTTCACTCTGGACGCTCCCACTGACTTAGTAGGGGCTTGGTTACGAGAGGTATGTTAAAGGGGGGATGTCCGTGTGTATAAACGTAGCTAATAGGCAGTTTGGGTAGGGTATATGGAGATTGAGGGATGGGTAAGGACTGAGGGGAATATGACTCCTTCCCTGAATATGTGGGGGACAGAGGGACTGAGTTGGGGAGGGTTGGGTATGTCCCCCCGGTGTGAGGGGGGGGGGTGTTGACCCAAGAAGGGTGGGTGGTTTTGGCCTCCCTGAGGCCAAGAAAGAGTTCTTTGCTGCCCTTATTGCATCTGCAAAATCACATCCAGCGGAGCTTTTCCAGGTGGTGCAGAGGCTAGTCAGTCCGGCCTCTCTCCGCCTGGAACTAGAATCTTCCAGTGCCCGCTGTGACATGTTTGCTGACTTTTTTGCAGATAGAATCACTCAGATTCATCACGACTTCGATGTTGCACTTGCGACAGTGGATGAATCAGAGGTAGGGAAAGCCCCACCATGTCTGTTGGTGTGGGATCAGTTTCAGTGGGTATCGCCCGCTGATGCGGCAGAGGTCCTTGGGACAACACGGACCACCTGTTGTGAATTAGATTTGTGCCCGTTCTGGCTGGTGAAGGCCAGCCAGGAGACATTAGGGCCGTTGCTGGCGGGGGTGGTCAATGCCTCCCTTAGGGAGGGCAGAGTGCTGAGCCGTCTCAAAGAGACGGTGGTGTGGCCTCTGCTCAAGAAGCCATCTTTGGACATCAACTCCCTGGCCAGCTATCGGCCAGTCTCTAACCTTCCCTTTTTAGGGAAGGTTATTGAACGGGTGGTGGCCTGGCAGTTACAGGGGCATCTGGACCAAGTCAGTTTTCTAGATCCCTCACAGTCTGGCTTTCGCCCTGGGTTTGGCACAGAGACTGCACTTGTGGCCTTGGTTGATGACCTACACCATGAATTGGATCAGGGCAGATCATCTATTTTGATCTTATTGGATCTGTTGACGGCATTTGATACCGTTGATCACGAGATGTTGGTGACAAGGCTGCGGGACCAGGCCGGGGTGAGTGGGATTGTTCTTGAATGATTCCGCTCATTCCTGGCCAGGAGAACTCAGCGGGTGGTTCTTGGGGAATGTACGTCATCTCCCCGGAACCTCACATGTGGAGTCCCACAGGGTTCTATTCTGTCCCTCTCCTGTTCAACATGTACATGCAACCTTTGGGTGAGGTCATAAGTGGGTTCAGCATGTGATGTCATCAGTACACTGATGATACACAACTCTACCTCTCTACCTGGACGGTCACTCTGTGGATGAGCTAGTCCAGCGTTGGAATAGCTTGCTGGAGGAGGCCATTGACAGGGTGGCTCTGAGACGCCCTCTGCCTCGGTCTCATCACTGCAGGGCCCCTTGGTTTACTGAGGGGCTGCGGTGTATGAAGCGTGTAGGCAGGAGGCTAGAGCAACGCTAGCGTCGGACTCGATCTGACTCCGACCGTCTTCTCCATAGGGCCCACTTGCGGTCCTATGTTGAGGCTATGAGGATGGCAAGGAAGGAGTTCCTTGCTGTCCTCATAGCGTCTGTGAAGTCACACCCGGCGGGGCTGTTTCGGGTGGTGCGGGGGCTGGTTAGTCCGGCCTCCCTCCGCCTGGATGGGGACTTGTCCCAAGCCCGCTGTGAGGAGTTTGTCAACTACTTCGCAGACAAGATTGCTCGGATTCAGACC
>QEPC01010859.1:4030329-4041792 GCA_003113815.1 Sphenodon punctatus
GGGCAGGAAGGGGCCCGGTACACCAGCAGCACCCCTAGCTTGCCCCCAGCCAAATCGAACACCACGTGCAGGACCTCTACACCCATAATCTCCGGAACTGGACACCTCCTAACAGGCCAGTCCTCCCTAAAAACAATAGCTACACCACCTCCCCAGCTGCCCGAGCGGGGCTGGTGCTGCACAGCATACCCAGCCGGAACAAGATCCGCCAAAGTTGGACCGGCCAGATCATCCAGCCAGGTTTCTGTGATGCATGCGAGGTCCACGGCCCCATCCGAGATTAAATCATGGATAATTGGGGAAAATGGGGGGGAATGAAAACGGTAGGGTCATTTATGGGGAAAAAACCCAAAATGAAGGGGGGGGGGGTTGTAAACAAAAACAAGAACTAAAATTAAAAGGATAGGGTTGCCTTTCTGCACACCCCTATATTTATTTATTTATTTATTTATTTATTACTTCGATTTCTTTGCCTCCCTCTCCTGCTATAGCTTCAGTAACTAGTTGGAACTAGTCCTCTTCAGTAACTAGTTGGATTTAAAGTGTAGGCTGCTGGGAGTCAAGGTAACAGAGTGTAAAGTATTGAGGGAAGAAGAATTCCAAGGCAGGTGATGCTGAAAGGGAGGGGAGAAGTACTGAAGAAAGCAGAAGCTGAAACGTTTAACTAAAAGTTTTAATTTACCTCTGTTTGGTCATTCACTTTTTTGACATATTTAATTACTAGTGATTGTTGACAGTGTCCTTGTAGGATCCAGAGTACACTTGTCTGTAGTCCTGTCAAGTTGAACCATTTTGCATCTTGGATGTTAACTTTTAACCACAATGGGGCCAATTCCATTGGGGCCACAATTCCACAATGGGGTCATGGTTGCATGCCTCACGCATGCAACCATGCAGTTTGCGTGGGCGCCATAGACCCCATGCTGGAAATGCGCACGGTTTGCATATGCATCGGTGCACGTGCTGCGCATGCTCCACGTGGCATTCTGCGGGGCATGGGAGCAGCTCCATTGTTGCCAGATATTTAGAAGCAAGGGTACGACTACCGGTGGCATGAGGCCTAAGAAAATGAAGTTACTTTCACAAAAGTAAAGCTGAAATGGGGTCCCCATGAAAAGACATAGACCCATGGAATTTGCAGTACCCAAGCCATTTTGAGCAGGCCAGGTATTAAATAGTGCCCATTTAATGCCTGACAAGTTAACTGAATTCTCCAAATACTATTACCAACTTTCTGGCTTTCTATTCAATCAATCAAAAGTTTTATTGTTTGGCCATAGGTCGTTACAAGTAAAAAAGAAAATAAATATCAAGCCAAGTCAGTCATATATTACATACCTTCCGAGCCAAGACCACAGAAACAGCATATACAAGAAAATTAACACCAAATACAAATCCCAAGATCTAAGCTCCTAATTAACACTTAATTTAAACCACGTAGTAAGGGAAAATAAATCAATAGCCCACATAATAACTAGATCCTATCACCACCAATACAGCCGTTGTCATATAATGGATATTATGGATATTCCACTATGTAGACACACTAGGGAGCACTATCTGAGCCCTATGATATTTAAAATGTATAACACCAAGGAGAAACCTAGCCACTCGCATGGTAACTCCCTCAATGCTACCAGAAAGAAGAAATGCCACAGTGTAGGTGAGGAGTCTACCTGGGCATCCTTCCAATAAAGGGGCTAGCAGTTTCTCCTGGGCTCCAGAGAAGGATTCACACTCTAACAGGATATGTTCTATGGTATCTACGCAAGCTAAAGGGCAACTACAAAGCCTCTTAGCAAATGGGTCACCGCGCCTACGCCCCTCCATTAATGCAGAGGGGAATATATTCAGCCTGGCCATAGTAAAACATCTTCTAGCGTCTAACTCCAGATTGTATTCTAAATAAGACGCGGCATTTAAAGGACTATTGGGCAGCCCCATATAAAGATCTAATGTCTTTTTGCTTCTAGCTGCCACAATGTCCTCCTGATAAGATATATCAGCAATTCGCTGTTTAACAAGCCTCTTAGCTCCAGCATAGCCTAAAGTTGACAATATAGCAGGTGAAAGGCCTATAGTACACAGTTTCCTAGTCACCAGTTCAACCCAGGGATTATTGTAATGATGGGTATTTTCAGACGTGACGGGGCCACGCAAGCGGCCGAAGTGGCGGGACCGGCGGTGGTCGCGTGGCGAAGGCGATTCTCCACCGTGATGAACCCCGCCGCCCGCCCGCTGGGGAGACAGGCGGCCACCGCGGCCAATGCAGTCGCAGCGCTCGCCCGATTTGGCCACGGTCCGGAATCCCTGCGGGGATTCCCTGCCGTGGCCGCCGTCCAGAAGTGATGGTGGGGTTCATCACGGCGGAGAATCGCCTTCGCCACGCGACCACNTGCCGGCGGCTCCCAGCGGAGAATCGGGGAGGGGGCGGGGATGTGCGGCGCAACGTGCAGCCGCACGGCCCCGCCCCCCATGCTCCCCTGCTGCCCGCCCGAATTGACCACGGGCCAGAATCCCTGTGGGGATTCCGGGCTGTGGCCGCCGTCCAGACGGTTCATCACGGCGGAGAATCGCCTTCACCACGCGATCACCGCCGATCCCGCCGCTTCGGCCGCTCACGTGGCGAATGTGATTCCCCGCCGTGGTAACATCTGGCACCAATACAGCCCTGCAACATGCATAAATAACCACCAAGGGTGGTTAAAGGGTGGTTAGCATCATGTCTCTTTTCACCCATAGACCCATGGAATTTGCAGTACCCAAGCCATTTTGAGCAGACCAGGTATTAAACAGTACCCATTTAATGCCTGACAAGTTAACCGAATTCTCCAAATACTGTTACCAACTTTCTGGTTTTCTGTTACCAGCTTTCTATTTTGCACGACTTACTGAAACAGGAGAAGGGTTAGGCACACTCAGAAACCCATAAAGACAGTTTAAACAGTAAATTGGAATAAATGTGTGAAACAGAAAATCAGCAGTTCAGTAATGGTAATACCTGATATTTAAGGCATTTGGGTTCTCGTTTTGGTAACTGGGTACCGATTGGGTACCATGAGGTTACCCAAAATTTCAGGTATTAGATATGGGTACAAAATGAACTACCCATTTCACCTCTACATAAAAAGATTAGCATTTTAAAAAACCAGCTAGTTTAGAGGGAAAATTTGGCAGACAATATAGGATTACAAGGGTTCGTGAAGACAAAAGTAAAAAAATTCTTCTAGCTCAGACCAATGAGGTGTGTGACGTTCTCTATTCAGTTTGCATACTTCTGTGTGAATGTGTGTCTGACAATTAGCTGGAGGATGTTCATACAGTTGCTTTTACAAGCCTTCACACTTGACAGTTTTATGGATGTTTGCACTAAGTAGCTTTTAGCAGCCTATGTTGAAACCAGGCATCTTGCTTTCCTTTCTAAAAGCCCTTGGTTCTAATACCTACAAAGAGTAATCCATTTGCCTCAGCTAATCCGGTCAAAAAGTAGTCCAGTGCACTTGAAAGGAGAGCCCATAAGGAAAACGTCTCACCTTGAGAATGGGGGGAGGGTAAGAAACTTCTTCTAAACTCGAGTTTCCTCTGAAGCTGCAGCTCCAATTGGCTAATCTATTTAGCAAAATTAATTAGAAGGGTACGGATTGAGTTTCACGGCTCAGCTTTTTAAGAGAAAAGAATTCATTGTGGAGCCTTTGATGGTCTAAATGAGAAGAGGTGCATTCATATGTTGTGGGTAACTCCCTCATCATTAACAGGACAAATTTTGTTTTAAAAGGTTTTACGCTTTCTTTCACATATTGCCCCACAAGTTGGCAATTATATGGGATTACTAGTATTCCACAGACCTCAACTATTTTATTCACCCATGGCATGCATTTGAGGGCAATAACAAAAGAACCCTTCAGGTTATTTAATAGTCTATACCGAGGGGGGGGGGGTTTGAGTGGGGGGGTGTCTTGTTTTTGTTTTGGAGGGGGTGAAAGGGAATTGCTTTGCCAACAAATCAGCATGGAGGAATGAAATAAAATGGTTCAAGTCTTGTTCTGTTCTAGTCTAATCAAGTCTAGCTTCAAATTAACGAGTGCTCAAGGTGGGAGGAACGTCATGCTCGAAGGCAGCAGTGAGCTATGTACTTTTATTTCAAAAAAATGTAAAGCAATATCCTTTTTGGCTGTAGATAAAACAGCGGAAGCAGCATTTTTTCATATTTTAGGGTTTGATTTAATACGCCGCTGACTCGCTGGTTTTGCGTTTATTGGAGACATTCTTTTTTCTAGAGAGCTGAAGAAATTGCCAATAATTTGAGGATTAGTGTTCTGGTCTACCTTGGCTCACAATGAATGAAAAATAGAGGGCAAGAAGGACTATCAAAAAACAAATCCTCCTTCTCTTCTATTATTGGATTCCTCAAACTTCATCAAGTCATAACAGGCCTTCCTTAGTTACCTTTTCTATTAAAACTTTCTATTCCTCCTGGCCTATATGGCTGTATGTGGTGTTCCTGGGCTCTGCTAAATGTGCACTGTCCTCATAAGAAAAGAGGCGGAAAAGACCAAAATTGCTTACCTTGGAAAGAAAACAAGTAAGATGCAACATGATAGTAAGATATAAAATAATGAATGGTATGGAGAAGACAAATTGGGAGCTCCTGTCTTTTAAGCAAGGAAGAGGCATTCAATGAAACTGAATCATGGCAAATTCAAACTTACAAATGGAAGTATTTATTTTTTTCACACAAATTTTAGCTTCCTAACCCAAAGTGGCCTATAATTCCTTGGGTTTTCCTTTTTTCGTTTCTTAAAAGTAGGTACTGTGTTCTTCCCGAGTCCTCTGGGATCTCGCCTGTTCTCTATGAGTTTTCAATGATAATTGCTAGTGGTTCTGAGATTTCTTCAGTTAATTCCTTCAGACTTCTCGGGTGCGATTCAGCAGGCCCTGTCAATCTGAATATAGACAAGTTAGCCAGGTGTTTGACATCTTCTTTACCTAGCCTGACCTGCGTCCTGCCATCTCATTGTCCATATCTTCTTTGTTAAGCATCTGGTTACAGTTCATCTCTTTTGGAAGACTGAGGCAATGTAGCTATTGAGCAATTCAGCCTTCTGTTAACTCCACATCTTCCCTTTTGAGTAGATGGTCCCTACTTTCTTTTGTCTTTCTCTTGCTTTTGAAGTACTGATAGAATGTATGTTTATCACTATTTTTAAGACATAAAATGTCCCCAACTGATGAAATGGCATGCTGGAAATTCATTTGCATTCATTACGTTTCCATAATTTGCCCAGTGTAGTTAACATGGCTCATTTGTTTTACTCGCAGAATCTGGATTTCCTAGTTGCAGAATTTTGAAACAAAAGTTTGCAGACTACATAGTGCTCTGGTTAGAAGCCATTGAAAACAAAGGCTTGCAATGGAAACCTTAGCTAAAGAGGTATAGGTAGAGTATATCCACCTATAGGTATATATAGGCATAGGTATATATCCACCTATAGGTATATCCACCTATACTTGCATGTAACAATGGCCCTTTTCACACAGACACTCAAAACACTGATAAAATGTGTGTTACATTTTATTGTACATGTTGGAGGGCTGTAGGTGGGCTCTATGGGTGCATGTATAATAAAATGTAACACACATTTTATCAGTGTTAGAGTGTCTGTGTGAAAAGGCCCAAAGCTTACTAATAACATGTGTGCTATGACAACTTTGCTCATAATCAAATGTTTTTAAACAGTAAATGGTAATAAGTTACAACTGAAAAGACAGGTCTGGGAAATCTGTCCGTGGGTGAAAACAGACATGATACTAACGCCACTTTAACATTTCTTATGCATGTTGCAGGGCTGCATAGGGTACCAATACAGTCCTGCAACATGCATAAGAAGTGTTAAAGTGGATTTAGCATCATGTCTGTTTTCACCCCATAACTCCATTGGATACCAAAAACAATAGACTAAATAAAGATATGGACTTCATAAGCTGCTATAAAAAGATATAACATGCAGCCTGCTATTTATACTTATACCTGCTGTGTTTCCTATATCATACCCAAATGTTTTTAAATGCTAACTACCTTTTTCTTTGAAGTTTTCTAATAGCCCCTTCCTGGTGTATCCTAGCATACATTTCCTTTAGTTATCGTCTGATTCTTTGTTTCCCCTCGTTGCATTTAAATGTTTGAAATGCAAATGACTTTCCCCCAACAGCTGTCTCCCAATTAATTGCATTCATATATATTAAAGCTAAACAGAGTAGTGTGTTTATTATTCATGGATATGATTCACATTCTTGGAGAGCTCTTCAAGTACCCAAACAATAACCATGACCAAAGTGGATACTCGTGTATCTGATTAATTTTTTTTAGTATCCCATTTTTGGGGTTTTGGTTTTTTTGGTTCAGTTGTTTCTGTTTTTGGGGTCATTTCGGTAACTCGTCTGCATCATTTTCGGCAATTGTGTGTGCACAATAGTACAAATATTGCCAAAATAATGGAATGGAAATACTGAAATGACCAAAATTAACCAAACTGAAAAAATTGAATAACCCAAAATAGATACCAGCGTATACATACAGATAGCAAGTACTACCCGAGCTGCCATCTGGTGCAGCAAGTTTACCCATTTTGGGGGTAGATGTTTCATCTCTAATATGTGTATATGAATGGCCTCATGTGGCCAAAATGCTTGCATACTAAACTTCTCACCAACAGAAATAAGTGATCATCTGAACTACTTCGACTCTAAGTCATTTTAAGGAGGTTTTTTGTTTTGTTTTGTTTTGTTTTGTTTTGTTTTTACATGCATATAGAGCTGAATCAGGAATGACTGGGTGTTTTCAGACATGACGGGGGGACTTCGCCCCATCCCGAAAACAACCCAGAGATTCCCCGCCGGGATCATCCAGGCACGGCAAACAGACGTGCCAGGGATCCCGGTGGGGAATCAGGGAGGGGGCGGGACCGCATGGCGCAACGTGCGGCCGCATGGCCCCGCCCCCTCCATGCTGCCTCGCCACCTGCCCTCCGGGGAGATGGGCAAGCGGCGAGGCCAATGCTGCCGCAGCGTCTGGCCGAGTTCACCACGGCCCAGAATCCCGCTGGTGATTCCGGGCCGTGATAGCCGACCAGACGTTACTTTTTTAAATGCCCGCCTGGAATTACCTTCAACACGCTTCAGCTGATTTCCACGCCGGTAGCCCGGGAAGCGTGGTTGAAATTGACCCCATGTGAGTATTCAGCGTGGCGAACATCTGGCGGCCGCTGAACAGACGTGCAGTGCGCTTTGGCCCCATGTGGGTATTGACCGTGGTTCACTGTGATCTCGTAACGTCTGAAAATACCCAGTTTCCAAACTGTCAGTAAATCCAAACATTTGGGGCTTGTTGATGAACATTTGTTGTTATTTCCATGCTCCATATTATTATAGCGCATTCTCTGAAATCAGCAGTGCTGATGGCAAATTGTTGTCACTTTTTGTCACTTTTTTCATTACTTTCCGCCACTTTCTAGCATCTGTTTTATCATTTATGGTTCAAAGGAAGTATATGTAAGGGCTGGCGGTTGGTGGGGCCAAAGTCATAGTGCATGTCAGAACCGGGCAGGCAGTTAGCACAGGTGTCAGCTGATGGGAGTCGGCAAAGTCATGTTCAAATAAAAGCACAGGTCAGAACCAGGCAGGCAGTTAGCACAGGTGTCAGTGGAACAAGGAGCAGTGATGAGCAGGGAGGACAAGGAGGCAACGGGGTTGCAAGGGCAAGGCGAGGAAGAATAAAGAAGGCTTAGCCGGGGGAGTGAGTTGGTAAGCCGCAGGCTGCTAGGCGGTATCTCCCTTATAGGGAAAAGGGGAGGAAGTGCTCAGGATTTCTGTCCCACCCCAAGGCGTCTGGAACCAACTGTGATTGGCCAAGGCCACAGTCTCAATGGTAGAGGGGCAGATGCTACATGAGGTTCAGTGCTGGTTTGGTCAGTAGAGCCCTCATTAGCTGGAGCAGTCACTGTGGGTATTTTCAGACGTTACGAGATCACGCTCAACCACAGTGAACCACTGTCAATCCCGCGGTGGGGCCAAAGCACCCTGGACGTCTGTTCGGCGGCCGACAGATGTTCGCCACGATCAATACCCACATGGGGTCAAAATCAACCACGCTTCCGGGGCTCCCCGCCGGACCATCTCTGAAAGCATAGTCAAAGAGATTCCCAATGGGAAACAACAAAAAGTAACGTCTGGCTGGCAACCACCGGCCGAAATCAAAGGACATGATTCCCAGCCGGGGACAAAGCACGCAGCATCGCTGCCAGGCAACGAGCAACAACACAGACTGGGGAGGGAGATTTAAAGGGCACACATAGCAGCCGGGACGAGCCTCCCCGGCGCCTTCCGGGTGCTTTGACCACGGCCCGGCCCGGGATCGGCGTAACGTCTGTTGCGCTACCCCGGGCCGTGATCTGGCGGCCCAATTCCCTGCCGTGGCCTCGGTCCCGTAACGCCTGTTCGGGGATTTTTTTGACCACGGGGGGTGGTTGTTCGGTTCACCCCCGCCAGGAATCCACTGTGGTGAATCGGGACTGCGTAACATCAGAAATCACCCTGTCTGCGGCCCAGTGCTATTATGGCCTGAGGATCCCTCATCTGCAGGGGCTACCTGTGGGCCTGTAGCATTCCCAAATGGAAACTGACAAAAGCAGTCAGAAATCAGGAAGTTTTCTAATTGCGCAGAAGTGACAAATGGTCCATTTCCAACAGAAGCAGTAATCACAGTGAATCTTTAATTCACCTCTACATGCATACAACAATTGGCAAATTCTAAACTAACTTTGAAAGCTCAGTGGAAGCAATCCTTGCTAACGACAGCAAAGCAGCTTGTTAAAAATCAAACTAAGGTGGCAGCTGGCTAAGCAAGATGGCTGACATGTAGAATTCTGTTCTGTGTCCAAAGCAGGAAAACTGCTACCATTTTGTAAAAGTTTATGGATACAAAAACCTGCTTATCTGACTAAGATAATTGAACCTCAGCTTGTCCCCACTCAATTCACATTTATTTCTGGCCTGCCAGATGTGACACATGCACCCCACACTGGTGCCCCAGCCCAGGTAGGCGGCTGGCCCAGATGTGGTCCCCCAGATGATTCCAGGCCCACAACCTGCACCAAGGACCAACCAGGTGGGCTAGTGCGGGCCATAGTGGGCCTGCACATCTGTTTGCAGCTCCATCCCCTGGCAGTAATCAGGGGTCGCCATGATTGGTAGCCATGGCTGACCATAATTGGCCGCCATGTCTGTCAGTCATGATGGGGGCGGGGCGCTGGGGGGCACCATGGGCAGGCCACCCAACTGCGCATTTGTGTCGTTCTCCTGCTGGGGGGGGAGGGCTCATTGGTTGGCCTAGGTGGGCACATGTTTGATCTGTACGCCAACCTGACCCCCACCAGGGCCAGCCTTCCCTCCCGGAACATGTAGCTGGCATACTGGCTCCACCTTTATTTTCCCCCTCTGTTTGAAAAGGTCTATCCTAAATCAAATGATGCAGCCAAGTTATTGAACCTTTCATAATCAAGAAGAGGCCAAAACAATCTCCCATAAATGATAAGGCTAAGTTGAAGGTGTGGGACCAGCTGCTTTCTAAGGTCAACCGGTAAGGTATTTATTAAATTCCACATAGAAAAAGGTGTTAAGAGCCATCTGAACTATATTTTTCCTAATGATACTACTGTTGTCCCAACAACACTGGCCATAAATACACCCCTTGAGGCTACCACTGCTGCCTTCCCCACTGTGGTGTTTAATGGCAACCTCTTGTGAAGGAGTATTGATAGAGCTGTAGAGAGAGAGGTCTCTTTTGGATTTAACCAGACTTTTGTCTAGAGCCCCTCTCTCTCTTGTTGTCTTATGGAGACCGCCCATTGCGGGTAAAATATAATAACGTGTATGTCTGCAAGGCTAGAGAAAGCTGACAAAGAAGTCGACTAGACTCATAAAGAGATGCCCCTCACTCTAAACCTTTCAAGCCACCCTATCAGGATGTCCCCTCCCGTTGCCCTAGATACCCTTGACCACTATGAACCATCTCCGTTGTGACATCAGTAGCAGCTGACCCAATCAATTTTCTTCCTCTCTAGCTCATTTTCATGCGAGGAGTCTATTTGCTGGGATAGGCTGTGGGAGGTCACATACACACATGCATATATACTTATGCTTGAGACTATTTATAGGGTAACGACAAATTTGTGAAAAGGTATGAGAAGAGCACACCCAGAGAGGTCAGGTGTCAGAGAAATTTGAGGACAAGAATCTATTTTAAAGTGGATTTCAGCTGTCAACACAGGTCAACATGACAGCGTAAACACGTAGGATGGGGTGAATCAAAACCTCTTTCATCTATAAAGAAATCCTGCTAAAAAGTTGCACAAGCGTTATTTGAAAAGAGCACCCTCCTGCTCACCCGGTTACATATTGACCTCAGATGCATAAGCTTTTAATTAGGCAATAGGTCCAGCCTCACACACAGCCCACCTGAAACTGGAAAACTCCCAGGAGGTTTCTAGAAGGAACTGCATATCTATCAAAACACCCTGGTTCACCACAGCATACGCTCTGCCAAGAAGCTGGAAAGCAATGTTAGGAACTTCAGAGACACGTTTTGGCTGCAAAACATCAAAACGTCTGGAAATGGCTTAATCATTTCCAGGGACCTGTGTTCATCACTGAGTTTTCCCCATTGCCACCAATGGGGAAAATGCAGTGAGCACAGGTCCCTGATCATTTCGAAAACTGGCCAACAAAATCCCTTTTGCCAGAACATCGGCAAAGCAGACAAAGAAAACCCACTGGCCTGGCTTTGTGTAAACCCCCTTCTGCTTTGAGTCATAGGGCCCAGGGGCAGAAGGGACCACAAGACCATGGAGTCTGTGTCAGACAGGACTCTATGGCCGCTTTTAGACGAGTGCCGCCCGTTCGCGCCATGAAATCATGTGCCTTGTAAAAGTGCCATGGGCAGCTTTTAGACACGGCTAGACACGCCGTATTTCCGGCCGCGCATTCTTTAACGGCGCAAATTAAATACCTTGATATCGAGGCTGGGAGTGGGGTGGTGGGGCTGGAGGAGTGGGGGGGTTGATCAGCTCCCTGTGTTTCAGACGGTTCTCTTTCCCATTGAAGTCAATGGGAAAATTTGACCGCTGCCGATATCAGAACCAAGACACAGGAGAACCAAAACCAAAATAAACCAAAGCCAAAATTTTGCCCATAGTCCCAGCCCTATTATCCACTGCTTCACACTGGCTCTCTAGGCTGAAAAATTGTGACATGCCCAAGACCAGCCGGTGAGTTGATGGCAAGAGCAGGATTCAAACCCTGGCTTCACATGTCCAAGTCCAGCACCTTATCCACTACACCGGTGCTCGCGCGCTCTCTCTCTCTCTCTCTCTCTCTCTCTCTCTCTCTCTCTCTCTCTCTCTCCCCGCG
>QEPC01010859.1:4042102-4064523 GCA_003113815.1 Sphenodon punctatus
CTCTCTCTCTCTCTCTCTCTCTCTCTCTCTCTCATACACCACCACCCCCATCCACGCATGGGGCACTCCAGAAAAAGCTGAGTGTCCCATGCAGTGGGCAGTGCATGGACTGGGTAGCCATGTGTGGGGCCACTTGTTTGAAGCACCCCCCCATGCACCAACCACAGACTCCCCCCACCCATCTTGTGTAAAAACACCCAAACACCACTCCTCTTCCTAGTACTTAAGGACTGCTCCTTAGGTGATCCTTTGGGGAATACCTACGTTTTAGGTCAAGCTCACTCAACCCTGTGATTTCCGTACGTTTACACTGGCTCCCATCTCTTCAATGGGTGATTTCAGACGTTACGGGGCCGCTTGGCCCCGTACCGAAATCACAGAATTCCTTCCCCACTGGGATCACCCCGTCACACCACAACAGACGTGCCGGGGGATCCCGACGGGGAATTGGGGAGGGGGAGGGGCCGCGCGGCACAACGTGCGGCCGCACGGCCCCGCCCCCTCCACGCTCCCCGCTGCCCGCCCTCTGGGGAGACAGGCGGGTGGCAGGGCCAATGCGGCCACCGTGTCAGGCCGGATTCACCACGGCCCGGGGTCCCGCCGGTGATCCCGGGCCGTGGCGCCCAACCAGACGAGACGCATGGGTTCACCCCGGCATGGGATTGCATTCGACACAAGGCGGCCTCCAGTCCCGCCGCTTCGGCCACTCGCGTGTCGAATGCAATCCCATGCCATGGTAACATCTGGGGGGAAACATCCATTTCCCCCAACAGACGTTACGCGATCACAGCCACCACGCGGAATTGAGCGTGGTTGACTGTGATCTCGTAACGTCTGAAATCACCCAATGTTATCCTTCCGAGTGGCATTTTGGTTACCTCGTGGGATGAGATTTTACGATCCTGAGACCAGACACATCCACAGAACTTTGATACCAGTAAACCGTACAGTGTGTGATGTGCCAAGAAAAATCAATATGGAGTTTGCCTATCATTAAAAAAAAATGTATTTTAAAAAAAAAATTCTAGTCCATTGGGTTACTGAATGTCAAACTAGACTTCAGTTTTATAAAATCCTAGCAGGTGCCTGTAGCAATGAAAGAGTTAAGGAAGAGGCCTATAGAGTTGGAATAACTGTTTCTGGAGCCTGATTAGTCACTAAGACAACTTTTATTTTTAGGAATGGAGTATATAATAAGAGGCCTGTATTACTGACCATCTGAAGCACACTCCTGGCTGAAGACGGTCTAAAAATGTTCACCTGATAACATCACTCTCCAAACAAAAAATCTCAGTGAGAAACCTATCCAAATATTGCAAGCGGTAACTTTTGGGGCTATGCACCAACCAGGCATAACAGCTGTGAAGAACAACAAGCTGTTGTGATTCACTCTGTTCCTGCAAACAAGACGCAATGGGGAAAAGACGACATAATTATCCTCCTGCCCTGAGTAGACTGGATCTAATAAACCCATCTATTGAAGATAAAAATTGCTCTCCGAGCCAGCGGTTTTGTTTTCCTTTTTCATTTCTGTTCAAAGCAAAAATAAAATTGTGTCCTCACCACTGCCCTGGGCACCAAAACTAGTGGATGAAAATGTTTGAGATTAAGAGCTGAAACAGGCACCAAGTTTAGTATTTGCAGGTATTATTCTCATTTGTGGGTCGTCCTTTGGTTACCTGAACGCTACCCATGGCCAAAAATAGGCACTTGCCCCTTACTCAAACCCCACAGCTCCATAGAGTACGACGGGTGTCCCTTATTTCAGAGCACCACAGCTCCATCGTTTCCATTATTTCTGAAATTATGATCTGGGAATGGGAACCCTACTCCAGTGACTCTTGAAAAGCTCCCGGTGAAAAGTTACATATTCAAGGCAACTGTGGATGTACCCTAAATATGAACTATTGAGGATCTATTTAGGAATATATTTATGAGGTTTCATAATTATTATTTGTCTGTATTGGGTAAAATTCCATAATCTATATTCATGAATACTGGGTTTTTTACACAATTATCCTTATAATTTTGTAGTGAAGGTGTTATGGCTACATTCACTGTGTTTGTATCCCTAATACGATCTATTTGAATGGTTCCGTTCATTCCTCTCGGGGAGAAGTCAGCGGGTGGTGTTGGGAGCTGAAACATCTTGCCCCCGCGCCTTATCATGCAGCGTTCCGCAGGGTTCTATTCTGTCTCTGTTATTATTTAATGTATATATGCAGCCCTTGGGGGAGGTCGTGAGAGGGCTTGGGGTGCGGTGTCACCAGTATGCTGATGATACTCAGCTGTACCTCTCTTTTTCAACTGACCCAGACCCGGCTGTCTCGTTGCTATCCCAATGTTTGGAGGCCGTGGTGGAATGGATGTGGCTGAGCAGACTGAAGCTCAACCCCGATAAGACGGAGGTGATGTTGGTGGGGAGAGCGAGGGAGGTAGTGGCCCCCCTGGTTGGGGGGGTTCGCCCTCCTATAGCTCAGCAGGTCCGGAGTCTGGGGGTGATACTGGATGCAGACCTCCGCCTGGAGCGGCAGGTGGAGGCAGTCGCTAAGGCTGCCTTCCACCAGTTGTATCTGGTGTGTAGGCTGCGTCCGTTCATCTCCGGCCAGGACCTGGCCTCCCTCATCCATGCTTTCGTCACCTCGAGGCTGGACTACTGTAACGCGCTCTACGTGGGACTTCCCTTGTTCCTGATTCGGAGGCTGCAGCTAGTGCAGAATGCGGCGGCTTGGCTCCTTACGGGGACGGGCCATCGGGCGCATATTACACCTGTGCTCCGAGCTCTGCACTGGTTGCCGATAGCGTGCCAAGCCAGGTTCAAGGTTTTGGTGTTGATCTATAAAGCCCTTAACAGTCTGGGCCCCTCGTACCTGAGGGACCGCCTCGCCCTCCGCGCCCCAGAACGGCTCCTTCGGTCCGACGGGGGTGCCTTCTTGGAGGTCCCCTGTGTTAAGCGGGGGGGCCACAATGGAGAAGGACATTCTCGGTGGCCGGGCTGTGCCTTTGGAACTCCCTTCCAGAGGAAGCTCGCCTGGCCCCAGCCTGTTGACATTCCGGCGAAGTTGTAAAACCTGGCTGTTCGCCCAGGCCTTTGGGGAGGGTGGGAGGGTGGGGTGAGGGTTTTTTTTAGCTCCCCCACCTGATTTATTATTTATTATGTATTATTGTTTTGAACCTGAACCCTGTTTTAATAATTTATATTATTATTGATGATTTTAAATTGTATTTTATTGTATTTTAGTGTTGGAAGCCACCCCAGGCTGTTCACAGGAGGGGCGGGGTATAAATTTATAAAATAAATAAATAAAAATAAATAAATATTTCGGGTCTATTTGGGACCATATTGTATGAAGTTTCATAATGATCATTTGTTTGTATTGGTACAATTTGATTATTATTTTTTTCTTTGTGTTTTTATTTATTATTATTATTATTATTATTATTATTATTATTATTATCCTATTGGGGATACATTTTAATTGTTGTAGTTTATTGTATTTTATATGTATATTTATTATTGTTGTTAGCTGCCCCGGGCTGCTTGTGCAGTAGGTGCAGGATACAAAATCTGTAAAATAAATACATAAAATAAATCTTTATACATGAACATTAAATTTGTATCCATATAATTGCTCTTATAGGATTTTTGCAGTAAAGGTGTTAATTATAAAAATGTATGTTGTTTTTTGTTTTTGATCAGCAATTCCTTTTTTCTTATATTTGCATGGAGCTGGTTGTGCTTCAATAAATCCTTGGGGGGGGGGTCATGTGAAAATTGTTACAATAAGAATGAAATGCTAACCCTGACTAGAGCAAGTTCTCAAGTCTTCTCAATCTGAGTTTTCAGGCATAGTGTTTCTTTCATTTGGGCTCCCCCCCACCCCCGCTTTTTGGTCATTTTGGTACTTTGGTTGTGTCCTTTTCAGCCATTTTTGGTACTTTGGTTGTGTCCTTTTCAGCCATTTTTGGTTCAAGTAGTATAGATTTCACAGATTTACCCATCTGAGACACGCATTTCTACTCTAGCTGTGGTCCAGTCTGGTATGTTATGTGTCCAGCAGATGGAGGAGCATTATATCATTGTTTAAAATAGCAGAGAAGTGATGGGGGAATGGCTGTTAATGATAATCTAATAATGCTCAAAGACAAGAAGGAGGGAATGAGGAGCACAGCTGGATGAACTGATAGTGAACGAGGGGTAGAGGAAGTCCCATCATGTCAGTATTTGTGAGATCAGTTTCAGTGGGTATCGCCCGCTGACGCGGCGAATGTCCGTGGGACAGTGCGGGCCACCTGTTGTGAATTAGATCCGTGCCCGTCCTGGCTGGTGAAGGCCAGCCGGGAGACATTAGGGACATTGCTGGCGGGGGTGGTCAATGCCTCCCTTAGGGAGGGCAGAGTGCTGAGCCGCCTCAAGGAGGCAGTGGCGCGGTCTCTGTTCAAGAAACCATCTTTGAGTGTTAACTCCCCGGCCAGCTATCGGCTAGTCTCTAACCTTCCCTATTTAGGGATGGTTATTGAATGGGTGGTGGCCCGGCAGTTACAGGGGCATCTGGACCGGGTCAGTTTTCTAGATCCCTCACAGTCAGGCTTTTGTCCGGGGTTTGGCATGTAGACTGCACTTGTGGCCTTGATCGATGACCTACGCAGTGAATTAGATCAGGGCAGATCATCTATTTTGATCTTGTTGGATCTGTCGGTGGCGTTTAATGCCATTGATCACGAGATGTTGGTGACAAGGCTGCGGGACCGGGCCGGGGTGAGTGGGATTGTTCTTGAATGGTTCCGCTCATTCCTGGCCGGGAGAGCTCAACGGGTGTTCCTCGGGGAATATACATCTTCTCCCAGGGACCTCACGTGTGGAGTCCCGCAGGGTTCTATTCTGTCCCCTCTCCTGTTCAATGTGTATATGCAACCCTTGGGGGAGGGCGTGTCATCAGTACGATGTTATCAGTACGCCGATGATACACAACTTTACCTCTCGTTTTCTGAAGATCCAGGCCCGGCAGTCTCGGTGCTTACCCGGTGTTTGGCGGCTGTGGGGGACTGGATGAGGGTGAATTGACTGAGGCTGAATCCCGATAAGATAGAGGTGATGTTGGTTGGTAGGGCTGGGGGGGGGTTGTGGCTCCCATTATTGGTGGGGTCTGCCCCCCTCTGGCTGCTCAGGTCCATAGTTCGGGGGTGCTCCTCAACCCACAGTTCCACTTGGATTGTCAGGTGGAGGCTGTGGCGAGGGAAACATTTTGCCAATTACATCTGGTGCAACGGTTTCGGTTGTATGTCTCCAACTCAGACCTGGCAACCATTATCCATGCTTTCATTACCTCTCAACTGGACTACTGTAACGCACTCTACGTGGGGCTACCTTTGAAGACGGTTCGGAGGCTGCAGCTGGTGCAGAATGAAGCAGCTCATCTCCTAAAAGGGACGGGTCACCGTGAGCACATTACACCTGTGCTCTGTTCTCTGCACTGACTGCCTTTAGTCTACCAGGCCCAATTCAAAGTGTTGGTAATGACCTTTAAAGCCCTCAATGGCTTGGGACCTGCTTATCTATGAGACCGCCTCAGACCCTGGCTCATTTCGCAGCCCCTGTGGTCGGCCGGGGGCACCCAACTCGAGGTCCCCCAGGTATGCTGGGTAGCAACGGCAGGGAGGGCATTCTCGGTAGCCACACCTAGGCTGTGGAACTCCCACCCGATGGAGGCCCGTTTATCCCCAGACCTCCCCTCTTTCCAAAGATCATGTAAGACCTGGTTGTTCTGTCAGGCCTTCAGGGAAGGTGGGGGGGGGGGTATTGGGAGGGTATTTTTATTGCCTTTTAGTCATTTTAATATTATAATACTTTAGTTTTATGTATTTTATTTTATTTTTATATGTTATTGCCGCTCCGAGCCGCCATTGTGCGGTAGGATGCGGCGTAAGAATGTAATAAATAAATAAATAAATAATGTATGTCAAATTAAGTTGAATGCAAAGAAAAGGAGACATGTATCAATCTATAAGGATGATAGAAATTGATTTTTTAGACTGATGTTGCAAAAACTCCTACAATGAAAGAAAAGTGTGGATACAAATAAACATGAAGCCGGCATGCCGGCTACATGCTCAGGGAAGGGAGTACAGCCCTGGTGGGGTCAGGTAAGGGCATGGAACTGACATATACCTGATTGGGCCAGCCAGAGAGCCCTCTCCCACCCTACCCCCAGCAGGGGAACAGAACAAAGGCGGCTGGGCAGCCCTGCCCCTGGCACATCCCCAGAACCCCGCTATGACGGAAGCCATGGCAGCCAATCATGGGCACTCATGGTGGCCACGAATCCATGGTGGGAATGGGGCCACAAACAGACATGTTGGCCTGCAATGGCCCACACCCACCTGGGTAGCCCTTGGCCTGGGCTGTGGGCCCGGGATCATCTGAGGGACCAGTTCTGGACTAGCCACCTATCTGGGTCGGGGCAGCAGTAGGTCCACATCTGGCGGCCCAGAAACTGACATGACAGTGAATCTATGGCCCAGACAGACCACAGTGGACCCTCAACATGTGTATTTTCAACTTGTGTGAAGTGTCTTAAGAAGCAGTAATGTATAAACTGTTGGGCTAGCTGATGAAGGCTTGAAGGAAATGCCATTTGGGGCATAACAGATGCCTCATATCCAAGCTATGGGAAGTAATGGTGCCATTTAACTTGGCACTGGTGAGACCACACCTGGGCTATTGTAGTCAGTTTGGGGCATCGCCCTTCCAGAAGGATGTCAACCAATTAGAGAGGATTCAATAGAAAGCAACCAAGATGATAAAAGATCTAGGATGCAAACCATATTAGGAATTATGTATGTTTAACCTAAAGAAAAGAAGACCGAGGGGGGATATGGTAGCAAATTTCAAATGTCTAAAAGGATGCCACAGAAAAGGTGGGGAACATTTGTTCTCCATGGCCACAGAAGGTATAACAAGAGGGAATGGGCTCAAATTGCTGCAAGCTAGATTTTGGTTAACTATTAGGAAAAGCTGCTAAAACTGTAAGAGATGGGTCTTGAAGCAAGAGGGGTGGACTAGATGATTCCCTCAGTCTTCTTTTCTCTAGGCTAAACACATGCAGTTCCTAATATGGTTTGCATCCTAAATCCTTTATTATCTTGGTTGCTTTCCACTGAATTTGCTCTGATTTGTTAGACTAGATGCCCCTAAATTTGATGATTCTAAAACTGATGGGTGTCCATTGCCTGTGAAGATTAAGCTGTAGCCTCCTCAATTTGGATGCTTGCCCAGGCTTCTAGGTCTTCTCACAGTATGTGATGTTACACTAATGTCTGTGGAAAAAAGACAGCGCAGAATGAATAATTCTTTGCAGGACTGAACGGGAGTTCCACAATACAGTCAGAAAGCACTACAACTTCATTCATGTTATTTCCCCCTAGCCTTCCATGTTCTTCTGTTTCCCTCTTAGCCAATCCCCTTGTACTGTGTGATATGGATGGCCCAATCAGGACTTGAACAGATTAAGAACACAAGACGTGCCATGCTGGGTCAGACCAAAGGTTTGGAGTAAATCCCTATTTGTTCTGCAATCTTAAATGTACTTGTCCCAGCAGAGATCTATTGGCTTCCATGAGGATTTGACAGTGCAATCTATATTTCCTGGCAGCATCAGCTGATCCGGTTGCTGTCACACATTTATTCCAGTCTTGACACAGAGAGACCACCCTCTCCTATTTATCTCTCTTCTGGCTGTCACTGTGAGTGCAGGATGCCAGTCAAACCAAACTGTGCTGGTGGTTGTGACAGCAGCCCTCTGGAAGCGAGGAAAAAGTCTCTCTCTAGGTGGTCTCTTTAAAAAGGTGGATTCTGTGGTAGGCGAAAGTATGTTTGGCATCTCCCAGGCCGGAATGACTGAATTATGTTTAAGCTTGCTCTTTTTAATAAAAAAAAATTTTTTTTAAACCCACTCTGGAAAGTGCAAAAGTACAAATAGCAAATAATGCTCAGGGTAGCAAGGGAGGGATAATGAACTCTGAGAACGTCCTGCCTAGAACTGAAACAGGTAGCACATCTGTTACCTACATTTTTGAGTAGACAATTAGGGGCCTGATCGTTCCCTCAGTACCATGGCGGGTACCCGATTACCCCAAAAATACCTGGTTATTGTCATTATACAGAGTAACTGATTTACCCTTTTACCAATCGGTAAAATGATAAATCAATTTAAAAAATCAGGACAGGACGTTGGAAAATCGGTACTGGAAGTTAGAAAATCGATACCAGAAGTTGAAAAATTTGGAGAAAGAGCGGCAAATCAGTACATCGGGTAGCTCATTGGCTTGAGTTATTGAGCTGGGTTGAGTACTGCAATTTTATTTATTCATTTAAGTTATAAGTTTTTAATTAAATACATTTATTTTAATTATTCTAAATTTTACTCTGCCCCTCCCAATTAGGCTCAAAGAGGCTTACCAAATATAAAATCATATAAAAACAGCTGGAAAATCACCTAGACCCACCCACCCACCAGCCCCTCCACCAAATCCTATCCCTATCTGCCAAACGCCTGGACAAACAAAAAGGTCTTATATCTCTTCCAGAAGACGAGCAGGCTCACGCTTAGGTGGATCTCCAAGGTGAGAGAGTGCCATAATTGTTGGGCAGCCACCGAGAACACGCCTCTCTGCGTGCCCTTATTGTAAAAACGTCAAGGGCAGATGGTACTCGCAAGAGGGCACTCCCGGCCAATGTGAGAGGATGCACCAGAACATAAGGCAAGAGGCACACATTCAGATACCTGGAGCCCAAAACGTTTAGGGCTTCATAGGTCAAAACCGGCACCTTGATTCATGCCTGGAAAGCTATTAGAAGTCAGTACAGAATGTGGAGCACTAGTGTAATGTGTTCCTGACAACCCACCCCAGACAGAAGCCGAACCGCCACGTTCTGCACCAACTGCAGCCTCTGAATTGTCATCCAGGGCAGCCCCACGTACTATTCTAGCCTCAAGGTTACAAAGGCATGGATGATGGTGGCCAAATCCGAATCTCATCAAGAAAAGGTCACAGCCTTCTCACCAGATGAAGTTGTTGAAAAGTGCCGTCCTGGCCATCACCACAACCTGGTGATCCAGATGCAGCAGTGGATTCAAGAGCAACCCAAAAGGTGCAAAACTGAATGACCAATTGAGGTTGAATCCCATCAATAACAGGGGTTTCTTTATCTCCCAGGTCACATGGCCAGCCAACCTTCATCACCTCAGTCTTGCTTGGATTTAGCTTCAATCGGCTCGCCTGAATCCAGTCCTTGATGGCAGCCAGGCACCCACCTTCCCTTTTTAGGGAAGGTTATTGAGTGGGTGGTGGCCCAGCAGCTTCAGGGGCATTTGGACCATGGCCGTTTTTTAGATCCCTTGCAGTCTGGGTTTTGGCCAGGTTTTGGCACTGAGACTGCACTTGTGGCCTTGGTTGATGACCTCTGCCATGAGCTGGACCAGGGTCATTCGACCCTGTTGATCCTGTTAGATCTCTCGGCTGCATTTGACGCTGTTGACCATAAGTTGTTGGTGGCCCGCTTGCAGGACCGAGCCGGGGTGGTTGGGACAGTCCTTGAATGGTTCTGTTCCTTCCTGGCCAGGAAAACTCAACGTGTGGTGCTGGGTGATTGTTCATCTTCTTCCCAGGACATCATGTGTGGAGTCCCGTACGGTTCTGTCCTGTCCCCGCTCCTGTTCAACGTGTGTATTCAGCCTTTGGGCAAGGTCGTCAGAGGGTTTGACATGCAGTGTCATCAGTATGCAGCTGACACCCAGCTTTACCTCTCTTTTTCAGCTGACCCAGGCCCCGCAATTTCGGTGCTTACCCAGTGTCTGGTGGCTGTGGGGGACTGGATGAGGGTGAGCCGTCTCAAGCTGAATCCCGACAAGACGGAGGTGATGCTAGTGGGGGGAGGGGCGCTGAGTGTGTGTTGACTCCTATCACTGATTGGGTCCGCCCTCCATTGGTCCCATGGGTGTGGAGTCTTGGGGTGCTCCTTGACCCACACCTCCGCCTGGATACCCAGGTGGAGGCGGTGACAAAGGGGGCATTTCACCAATTACATCTGGTGCAATGGCTTTGGCCGTATGTCTCTAGCCAGTGCCACCATCATCCATGCTTTCATCACCTTAAGACTGGACTACTGCAACGCATTTTACATGGGGCTACCCTTTGGGACAGTTCAGAAACTGCAGCTGGTGCAAAATGCAGCGGCCTGTCTTCTTACGAGGACAGGTCGCTGTGATCACATTACCCCTGTACTCTGGTCTCTGCACTGGCTGCCTATAGTTTTCCAGGCCCAGTTCAAGGTGTTGGTTTTGACCTATAAAGCCCTTTACGGCTTGGACCCTGATTACTTGTGGGATCGTCTCACCCCCCGGGACACAGAGTGGCCCCTGTGGCCATTGGGAGATGCCCTCCTCAGAGTCCCCCAAGCTTCATGGGTGGCAACAATGAGGTGGGCATTCTCGGTGGTCACGCTGAGGCTGTGGAACTCCCTCTCAACAGAGATCTTCCTGGCCCCGAGCCGCCCCCCCGCCCCTCCTTTTATAAGAAATGTAAGACCTAGCTGTTCAGTCGGACTTTTGGGGAGGGAGACAGGTATTGGGGGGGGAGGGGGGTATGGGTAATGGGGGAGGGGTATTTTGTTTTTGTATTAAATCTTTTTAACTGCCTTTTTGTAGTTTATTAACTGTGATTTTATTGGTCTTTATTGTTTATATATATATATATGCATCTTTTAAAGTTGATTTATGTTGTACGCTGCTCCGAGCTGCATTGGCAGCAGAGGATTGAATAAAATATATAAACAAATAAATCAATAAAGCTACTGTAGCAGGCTCACCCTTTTCCACCCACCCTCCACACCAGTGCTTGGTTATTCAGCTGTCGGGACAAGTCCAAACTCCAGCCCCGGTCTCCTAGACTGTCACTTGTTCTCACCCTTGCCGTGGACTGACTCGCGGTGTCTCTCTGGGGAACAGCTTTACTCTCTCCACTGTCCCCGTCTCAGCGTCCTGCTCACCAGCTCTGGCCATCCCGCTGCCGGTCTTGTTCCTTTTAAATCCCGCCACTCTGCCGGCTCACACTCTCTCCTCCACCCTGGTCTGTTTCATCTGCTGCCTGCTGTTAGTTCTCTCCTTGGGCTTTGCTAACTGGCTCAGGAGCCCACCAACCACCCTAGGTGTGTTCTCCCTGCACCTGTCTGTTGTTCACCTGGCGGCCTTCTTAATGACCCCGGGAGCCCGTCTTAAAGGGGCCCACTAACTCAGCCCCGCTTCGACTCTTAAAGGGGCGGTTGCTCTTTCCTATCCAGGAGTAGGGTGTGCCCCATTCACCCTGCTACAGCTACCCAGTGAGTTCATGACTAAGGTGGATCTGAACCCTGGCTTCCCAGGTCCAAG
Source organism: Sphenodon punctatus (assembly GCA_003113815.1). Taxonomy (NCBI): domain Eukaryota; kingdom Metazoa; phylum Chordata; class Lepidosauria; order Sphenodontia; family Sphenodontidae; genus Sphenodon; species Sphenodon punctatus. The sequence continues at coordinate 4,053,529 of QEPC01010859.1, forward strand.
TCCAACACCTTTTCTGTTAGACTGTAGTGGTGCTGGAACTTGTTATAAACGAAAAATGTCACCAAATCCATAAGCTTATGGTCTCATTCACTGACACTTCCACACCTCTGTGTGAATCCTGTCAATTAAAGCTATGCGTTCAGTTTTCGATAAAATACAAATGAATGCAAAAAAGTCCTTTGGGTTTCCATATTCAAAACACAAAAATACTAGGGTTGTGTATTCAGGTTCCAAGTGAACCCCATATTTCCTGGGAAACGTGGTATCTGAGGTCTCAAACTGGACACACACACACACCCCAAACAAATGCAGCACATAGCCAGCTTATCTGCGCTCTGATTTTCAGCTTAGCTACCTGCTTGGAGAGTCTGTAGTGAACCCTCCCCACGTGCAGGGGCCACTGCTGTCTCAGAACAGCAGTCTCCAGCCCTGAAGTCGGTCCCAGCACAGGAGAGACCAGCTAAACCAGGGAGAAATGGTGAATTTCCAAGCCAGCAATCTACCCACCCCCACAAGTGACACCTCTGCGCCCGCCACATGTCTCTTCCATTCCCTTTCCACAAGCCACCCACTTTCCCTGAACCTAGTCCCATGCCCCATTCCTCGTTCCCCAAGCCAGTGACCCATGCGAGCCCCAGCTTCAGGTCACCACCACTTTAGAGCGGCCCCGGCCAGGAGCTCCACTGCATGCTGCCAATGCACACAAACAGTCTGAGCATTGCTAGGAAATTTTCAGAGTGAGCAGAGGAGGGAACAAAGCCAGCCCTCTACCCCTGCCCACTCTGAAATTTTCCCAGTGGTGCTCAAGGCACTTGCAAAGGGCTCTGCCCCCAGAGTTGGGGTGGGCTCAACTGATCATCTTCTCTCCATGATAGCTACAACCCATGTGTGAGCTCCAGAATGAAACGGATAATGTTGATTACATTGACAGGTCTACATGGGGCTATAGCACAGTGGCCAAAAACAAGCAACATTTTGCTATAAAACAGTATTACGCACCAAGGAACTTTCCTCCATGCAGGACAGAGGTTGGAAGATGCCACCCGAGTCAGGTCCTTTGATGCAATCTACATTTCTCTCGTATGGAAAACCAAGCAGGAGGGATAGTTCTCTTGTGCACACGGTGTCCTCTGGGGGAAATCTTCAGGGAGCAGATATGAGAGTCACAGAAGGGAGGCAGAACTTCTGCAACAGATGCAGGAACACCAAAACATCAATAACCACAATCCCAAATATCATCCACGTGGGTTCAGTGTGGGTCCCGCGCAGCGGGCGCATGGCACAACATCCCTGCAATGGGCATGCACATGGTTTGCACACATTGACAGTCGGGCTGTGCACAGTGCTACCCTGTACACAGGGTCAAGTAATTGCACTCTCTGTGGTTTTACTATTCATGTTTATTTGTATCTTTGCCTGTGTTCACTGCAATTTCCCCATTGCCACCAATGCAGAAAAAATAATGAACATGAATCCCTGCATATCTGGGCACAGAGGTGCAGTGAGGCTCTGTCAGTTTGACGGGCCTACAAGGAAAGAAAAATGTGATTAAAACTACTGTTAAGTTTGCTACCAATTTTAAAAGTGGGACCCTGGTTTGGGAATGGAGAACAGTTGGCTTGGTGCAGAGGTTATTAGCTTGGGGAGCTAGGAACGGGGCATGGATCTGGCTTTAGAGGTGCGTTACTGGCTTGGGCATGGGCAGGTCGTCAGGAGCACATTAAACCAAGGGCCAGCCGTAGGATTTGCGGGGCCCAGGGTGAGGTTAAAATATGGTGACTCTGGTGGCCCCTCCCCCTTCGGGGCAACCTCTACGGTTCCCTGAAGGTGGTCATGTTTGAGACCCCCACTGAGAGGGAGGGATGCCCCCACAACCTGTCCTGGTGACAACAGAGGCCGCTGTGGGGCCCAGGCAGCCGTCTGGGACCTGGGGAAGCTGTCCCAGATCACCCTGTGGTAAAGCTGGCCCTGATTACACCAGTGCTCCAGAGTCTGCACTGGCTGCCAACAGCTTTCCAGACACGATTCAAAATGGTATCTGAAAGACCGCCTCTTCCCTTAGGTTCTGTTGCATCCTCTGAGGTCGGCTGGGAGTGCCGTTTTGCATGATGTTTTTACAACAAGGGCACACACAGGCGTGTTCTCGGTGGCTGCCCTGCAATTATGGAACTCGCTCCCCTTGGAGATCCACCTAAGCCTGAGCTCGCGCGTCTTCCAGAAGAGATATAAGACCATTTTGTTTGGCCAGACATTTGGCTGGCAGGGATAGGGTTTGGTGGGGTTTGGTGGAGGGGTTTGAGAAAAACATAGTGGGTGGGGGAGCTAGGGGATAAAAAAAAATTCAGTTGTTTTATGTTTTTCTATTTTCTAGGCTGCCCAGAGCCTAATTGGGAAGGGCAGGGTAAAAATTAGAATAACTAATAAAAACAAAATAAATAAATGGTACCCATCTACTGTCTAACAAGTTACCAAAATTACAGAAATACCATTACCATGACCAAGTTTACAGTTTCCTATTACCAGTGTTGACGTTTTGTGTCGCTTGCCGAGACAGGAAAATGGCTAGGTACATGCAGAAACACACAAAAGCAGTTAAACAGTAGTCAGAAATAAGTTGGTGAAATGGAAAACCAGCTATTTGTGGGTACAAAACGAGCTACCTGCTCTACCATGTACCAGATTTGATTTTAAGGGGATTGATGATACAAGATGGCCAGTTCTCCTCCCTAGATGCACCTATGGTTACAAAAATTGGCACCTCTCCTTATCTCTGGAGCCTCTGACCCTCTGCTAAATGTGATTGAAACCAGCATGTGAAATCAAAAGTGAGTGAGTGGCAGGGGGGCGCATACTGAGGATGTCAGTGGTCACTGGGGGTAGAACTAGAGGGAATGGACTTCAGTTAAAGGAGGAATTATTTAAGTTAACATTAGGAAAAAAAATCCTAACTACCAAGACAGGCACTGGAATAATTTGCCAAGGAAGGTTGTAAAGGACCTGTCCCTGGAATCCTTTAAAAATAGGTTAGCAGATCTCTCTGAGGGATGGCATAAATCCATCTGTAACTTAACCATGGACCTTTCCTTTGCTATTCTCTGCAGTGATTAGACTAAAATGCCCTTTTGAGCTATGCAACATAGAGCAATTTCCTAGCACTGGAGAAACTCCAGCAAATCTCTATAAATAACTAAATCTTTTTGCTTTTTGGGGGGGGGAGGTCCATCAGTCAGTGCAAATAGCCACCTCCTTTGAACAATCTGACCTTTCTTGAAGACCCTGACTTCCCATTTTCCACATATATATGGAATATATCTCAATGGCACATAACGCTGTGCAGAATGCTAACTGTATGTGTGTCCTCTGAATGCTTCCTAGCCTGTTTAATCTGGCTGGACCACTTTGTTCTGTGGTTACAAAAATGAAAGTGACATCCCAGCTAATGATTTCTGATGAAATCCATTATCCTTGCTGCTATTTTTAAACACTATGGAAAGGCAAGTCCGCTCGACACACCTATAAGACTAATATTTTAACAAACTAGCAGAGACAGTGGTCGAAAACCTCAATCTTTTCCCTCTGAACTCCTGTTTTGAAACGAAACCCTGTGAGGTTACCTTGACATTCCTCTGACTGAAGGCAGCAAGATCTATCAAATAAACTTGCTTTTTAATATCTCCTGAAGTTCATCCTCCAGATAAAAATAGACGGGAAATAGTTTTGGTTGGTTTCCCAGTCATTTAGCATCGCTCGATTAATCTTGTTATCATACGAGGAACGTAAGACGTGCCACACTGGCTCGGATCAATGACCCGTCTCGCCCAGCATCTTCTCTCTGACAGTGTCCAGCTTTGGTCACTTCAGAGAATCACAGAAACATAGAAACACAGAGTTGGAAGGGACCTCAAGGATCGTTTAATATAAATGTTTGGATGAAGGATGGCTACAGCTACAACCTCACTAGACAGCTTGTTCCACTGCTGCTCTGCTCTTAGGGTGTTAACAAATGTTCAGCTGCAGTAGCAGCTGCCAGCTGCACATCCCAGAGAAGAGCCGTCTCAGCTTGGGAAATGGAACACACGTTCCCCTGACCTGACCTGGCAGGGGAGGCGGGTCAGGGAGTGACACGCAGCTGGCTGGCTCAGCCCCCGGAACTGGGGCCAGCACTCCACCCCCTGCCATAACAGGTAGCCATGGAAGGCTGCCATGGCAACCTACCATGTGGGGCTGGGTGGGCATGAAAACAGACATACCTGCCCAGTTCGGCCAGCTCCGGCCCACCTGGGCAGCTCCTGTCTTTAAACCATGGGCCTGGTTCCTTCCCGGCCCATGTTTCTGACCTAGTCACCTACCCCACCTGGGTCTGAGCCAGGCCCACATCTGGTGGGCCCGGAACAGACATGCGGGTTCAGTGCTGGTCCAGGCAGCCCAAAGCGTGCCGAACTGGACTCCGTCATGTTTGTTAACACCCTTACGGTTAGGACGTTTGTCCTGATATCTAAACAAAATCTACCATCCTGTATCTTGAGTTGATTATTTCTAGTTCTGCCTTCTGTAGCAATGTAGAACAGTACCTTGACAACTTCCTAGCAGCAGCCCCTTAGATATTTTGGTACCACTTGACCCTTTATCCACGCGTGAACACGGGGGTCCAAGAGAGAGAAGGCACAAACTCAAAATTTAGAGAATTAGCCTTTTTCAATCGCCTAGGGTCCCCGCGTGCTAGGGATTCAGTCTGAGGTCATGGCACGCTACAACTCGTTGGCCAACCCTCTTCTCCCCAAAAGATGTGCCAGAAACAAGGAATATTCTAAAGAAAGAGGGGATGTTTATTCATCAGGGCTTAACAAGACACAGTACGGCGAGACGGATACAAACAGCGCTGCCTAGTTTGGACTGGTGATTACAGGGTTAAACTAAGCAGTGTGGAGGAGAGCTCCAGGTCGTGGAGAACAGAAAGTAAGCGAGTCTGTTCAAGGTCAGAGACAAGGGGGAGAGAGTGAGAGTGGTTAGGCAGGTGGCAAAGAAGTATTCAAGGGAGGCGGGATGAGATTCCAAGCCTGAGGTTGAAGCAGGGGGGTTTAGAAAATTGGGTTACCTCTCCTTGCCCGTTGCAAAGGGGATGGGTGAGCCCCAGTGATCCTGTGATGAGTCAGGAGTGGGAGGGGGACAGACCTACGTCTGGGAGAGCCTTGGAGCAGATTCGCACAGGAGGATCCGTGCATATCCACGTCCAAAAGCAACTCAACTCTACAATGGGAAGCTCGGGTTAATTATAAGGACCAGGGGACAAAGCCACACAGAAACTCACAATGGGTATTGGATATTAGAAAGAAGCTTCCTGGCTGAGTGCTCGGGAACCTAGGACTAGACAAAGGCTCGCAATGGGCATTGAATGGGGTCTTTCTAGACAGGGAAGAAGGCTGTTTTGGGGTAACAGTTACTAGAAAGAAGCTTCCTGGGTGGGTGTTTGGGAGCCTGGGACTAGACAAAGGCTCACAGTGGGCATTGAATGGGATCTTTTCAGACAGTGAGAAGGATGTTTGGGGGTCATCGCAATTCTGAAGGGAACAGTTATGCAAACTTCAGGTTGGATGGAGGGGCAGGAGAATCAGTTGCATTGGCATCCCCTTATCTTGAGGGGTCTGTCACTGAAAGGGGCAAGGGCAGACTATTAACCAGGGTACGGTGCTAGGCGGGAGGATCCTATCTCTGGAGATTACACAAAAGGGGGAGTTGCTTGGGATTTCAGTTACTCCATATCTTTTAAGTACCGGCTTCTCCTGTTTCTTTCTTATGCTGGGTGTTTTGCATGAGGCTGGTCTTCTGAAGGGAATTTCTGTGAGGCCAGCTTGACCTATTTTTACTCTCCTTCCACATGGGGTCCCACTTCTTCTTTCTATGTGCCTCTTCCAAGTGAGGGTGCGTGTGTCTTTTTTGACTCATGTGTAACAGTTTGTAGACCGTTATCATGTCTCCCCTTAAGCTTCTCTTCACTAAGCTAAACACACCCTGTTCCATCAACCTACGTGGGTTCTAATGCTCTGAATAATAAGAAATAAGCAGGGTATTAATGTTTAGCATCTGGAAGGTTTTATTACAGCAGCCACTGAGGCGCAGCTCCCCACTGTGTTTGAACCAACGCTTGTGTTCGCACATTTGTAGTGAAAGAATAAAGCTTTGCCGGTAAATTCCACAGGAACTATGTTGCTGCGACAGCAAAAGGAAGAAGCATTAGCAACTCTCACAGAAGGATCCTCACTCCTCAGACCCAGAAGCGACAGCACTTACTCGGTTAGATACAGTGCTGAGAAAAGGAGACTGTTACTGAATGTCGATTAAAATGCTTTGGTGGAAGTAAGCAAAGTTGCATGCTCTGCTTTGAAGCATTACTCGCTGAGCCTCTGTCCAGCCAAACCCATCTTACAACAACCTCCAGCAGGTAGGTTTATGCAATGCCATTGACCTTAAAAAAAGGATCATTCGACTGTCTTCCTGGCCTGAAATTAGTAACTGTATCTGCCTCCTCTGCAGGAAGGTGTCGGTGTGAAACAAGACAGTGGGAGAAGGAGCCCAGTCGGCAAGAAGGAGGCTTTGCAACTTACTTTCTCAGAGTGGAGACAAAATTGTTCAGACGATCTCTTTTATTGGACCGACTTCTGTTGGTGAGAGTAAGCAAGCTTTTGGGCTACAGAGAGCCTGTGCCCTCAGACATGTAAGAAGCCAGGGTTTGGTTCCAATAGAAACTGTCTTCTTACATGTCTGAAAAAGGGCCCTGAGTGGCCCCATTGTGTACTCTCAGGCCACTTTTACATGAGGCATTTAGAAGTGCCTCTGGAGTCCCGTATTCAAAAGGAAAGTCATGCAGGGAGTGTTTATATGCTCCACGCACTAGCCGGAAGTGATGTGCCACCCGTTTGCTTCAGCGGCAGCGGCTTCAGAGATGAGGCTTACAAAAGGCTCATTCTGTAAACCTCAATTTTCAGGTATACAGAACGCACCTCATGAAAGCCCTACATCTGCAGTGGCTGCCGATGAAGAGAATAGGGATGTGAGAACAGAATGGGGTTGAGATGTTCGGATGTTCAGACTGAAAACTTAGTTCAGGTTCATGGATTCGGTCCCACAGAGTTCGTCCCTCCCCCCCCGGACCAGGAAAATTCATCCACCTGGAGGCTTGGAGCACTCCAGGGGTGCCCGTGGGGGCATGGCAGGCCATCGGAGACACAGCAACAGCAGCAGCAGCAGCAGAGACCAGGAAGGCATGGGGTTTGGCACCCCAGGTTGCCCGGGCAGGCAGGCTCGGTGCTTGGCCCCTGAGGGTACCCATGGGGACATGTCTGGCCATCTGAGACCTAGAGGCAGCAGCAGCAGCAGAGGCTGGGCATTGCAGGCTGCCAGGAATTGGTGGATCAGCAGCAGAGGCCCGGCCAGGGCTTGGTGGCTGGCACCCCGACTCGACTGACATTGCAGGCTTCCAGGCATTGGCAGAGCAGCAGCAGAGGCCTGGCCAGGGCTTGGTGGCTGGCACCCCTACTTGGCCAGGCATTGCAGGTTTGCATCCTACTCGCCAGATCTCAACAAGCTCTTCTGGCCCACATCGGGAGATGCACCACTGACAGTGCTGATGGGAGGGGCAGAACATGGTGGCAACACAGTTCTCGGAGGGACAACCATCACCTCAGCACCAGACAGCTCCTCCACAGGACTAGTATCTGCCTCGCTGTCCCCAATCTGAGATATGTCCTGCTAGGTGCAGTACTGGGACCCTGAGGCTGATCGACTGCCCATGCTGCTGCCACTCTCCCTGTGCCCCATATAGCTGCTGCTGTTACTGCTGCTGCTCCTCTCCCTGCTGCCATTGCCCGGGAATCAGGTCCTGCCTCTAGCAACCAAGGTGGGATCCACCAGCCCTGGACTTCTGGGGTTCACATTAATAATGGGGGACATTGGTGGACCATGATGAACATCCAACCCTGAAGCACCTGCACCTGTTCCTGAAGCTTCAGCAGAGACATCCACAGTCTCCTGGACTGCAGGCCTTCCAGTGCCCTGCGTGGCAGTGGAGGACGCTGGCAGGAGGTGGCACTTAACCATACCCCTAGTGCCACTGCCATGCAGGCTAGGAAGACAGGCTGAGGCAGGGTTCGAGCTTTGCCCACAGGGCGGGCAGACAGGCACTTTGCACAACACAGGGAGGGGTAAAAAATAAAAATAACACCTAAATCTATCTAATCTAATCTAAATAAATGAAACTATGAGGTAAATGTGTGGAAATGGATGGAATAGGAGGAGGATGGCAATGGACTGGGAGAAAAACAAACTACTGGGAGAGGGAGAGTTTTGAAAATGCCTACTGACAGGATCAGTGGCAGAACACATGGCACAACAGAGGCAGCAGCGGCAGCAGCAGCAGACATTGGATTGCCGGGGCACAAAACCCAGGGCACAGCAGAGGTAACAATGACAGCAGCAGCAGACATTGGATTGCCCGGTAGCAGAACCCATGGCACAGTAGAAGTGGAAGCGGCAGCAGCAGCAGACATTGGATTGCTCGGGCACAGAACCCATGGCACAGCAGAGGCAGCAGAAGCAGACATTGGATTGCCGGGGCACAGAACCCATGGCACAGCAGAGGCAGCATTGGCAGCAGCAGCAGACATTGGATGGCCGGGGCACAGCAGCAGACATTGGATTGCATTTCATCCAATTGATCCTATATAATTTTTCTTAAAGCAGGTGTAGATTTATAATGCATTAAGGCTACGGGATCATTGTGGCCAGTCTCTGTGTAACATTTGATTAAGCAGACTTAATCAAAGTCTTTCCACACTTATCATTAAAATGGCTTCCTGTTTAAATTAATTCTAATTTTTCTGATTTCTGTACACTTCCTGATTCAGCTTGAATGTTAATTCTCTAGCTGTTCAAGGAATCAATTCTGATCTGAGATTGCTCTGGCACAGCAGAGACATCATTCAGCGGTGGCAGACATTGGCCGGCCAGGGCTTGGTGGGGCACCCCAACTTGGCTGGGTGTTGCAGTTTGACATCGTACTCGACCAATCTCAAGAACTAAGCTCTATTGCAAATTGGTCAAGCCTTGCCGAATGGTGAATCTCGTGAACACCCAGCCCCCGCGCACTCATCCGAGCTATGTCCATCTACAAGAGAGAGGAGCAAATGGCTGACATACAGTACCAGCAGCAGCAGCAGTAGACATTGGATTGCCAGGGAACAGTAACTGCAGCTGGCACCCCTGCTTGTCCGGGCATTACAGGCTGTCTGGCATCAGTGAAGCAGCAGGAGAGGCCCGGCCAGGGCTTGGTGGCTGGCACCCCTACTTAGCCAGGCATTGCAGGCTTACATCATACTTGACTGCTCTCAAGAAGCTCTACTGCAAATTGGTCAAACCTTTCCCAGTAGTGAATCACGTAGCCACCGAGTAGCAGACATTGGATTGCTGGGGCACAGTAACCATGGCACAGCAGAGGCAGCAGAAGCAGCAGCAGTGGAGATTCGATTGCTGGGGCAAAGTACCCGTGGCACCACAGAGGTGATGTTCAGCAGCAGCAGCAAAGATTCGATTGTAGGGCACAGTACCCATGGCACACCAGAGACAGCAGAGGCAGCAGCAGCACAAATTGGATTGCCCGGGCACAGAACCCATGGCACAGAAGAGCCAGCAGAAGTGGGTATTGGATTGCCAGGGCACAGAACCCATGACACAGCAGAGGCAGCACTGGCAGCAGCGGCAGACACTGGATTGCCCAGGCACAGTACCCGTGTCACAGCAGAGGCGGCATCAACAGCAGAACCATAGATTGGATGGCCAGGGCACAGAGTCTGTGGCACTGCAGAGGCAGCAGCAGCAGCAGCAGCAGCAGACATTGGATTGCCAGGGCACAGAACCCATAGGACAGCAGAGACGGCAGCAGCAGGATTTGCCTGTGCCCAGCACCCATGGAGCCAGGATGGTAGAATTTGCCAGGGAAGAGCTCCCATATAGCAGCAGACGGCAGCAGCAGGACTGCGTGGGCACATTTGGATTTGCCAGAGAAGAACACCCATGGACCAGCAGGAAGCAGCAACTGGATTACCAGGCCAGTGGGGCACATCACCCAGGGTTGCCAGAGCAGGCAGACAGGCACCTTGGCATGAGAGGCAGGCAGGCTGGGGCAGGGCTTCAGCTTTGCCCACAGGGCAGGCAGACAGGCACTTTGGCATGAGCAGAAGGCAGACTGAGGCAGGGTTCGAGGTTGGCAACCAGGGCAGGCAGACAGGCAGCATGGCATGAGCATCAGAAGGCAGACTAAGGCAGGCTTTGATCTTGGCAACCTGGGTGGGCAGGCAGCGTGGCATGATCATCGGAAGGCAGACTGAGGTAGGGTTCGAGGTTGGCAACCAGGGCGGGCAGACAGGCAGTGTGGCATAAGTATCGGAAGGCAAGCTGAGGCAGGGTTCGATGTTGGCAACCAGGGTGGGCAGACAGGCAGCGTGGCATGAGAGGCAGTAGGGAAGGCAGACTGGGACCTTGACAGGGCACTCAGATAGGCTGGCAAAGACTGTGCAGCAAGAGAGAGCCAGTCAGATAGGTGGACCGATATCATCTAGTCAGAGGCCGGCTGGCAGGCTTACAGCTTCCCAATGCGACCCGTTGTCATGAGGTCAATCAGATAGGCCGGCCGAGGCCATCTTGTCAGAGAGAGAGAGAGGCAGGGCAGGAACCGGGCATTGGGAGGGAGGGACAGCACCTCAGCAGCAGCACCCCAAATTAAGGAGGAGCCCCATCCCAAGACTGCCCCTGGCATGGGATGGCATGTGCCACTGCACCATCAATCCATGTCCAGGGGCATTTTGGGGAATCCCAGCAGCAGAAGGTTGACCTTGATGAAAAGCAACTGCTCCACCAACTTGGCCCCCAGTCTCAGGTGGTGCGGCGAGCAAATGTCCCCCGCCATAGAGAACACCCGCTCGCTGGAGACACTCGCTGGTGGAC
>QEPC01010859.1:4064700-4084144 GCA_003113815.1 Sphenodon punctatus
GCAGCAGCAGCAGACATTGGATTGCCTGGGCACAGAACCCATGGCACAGCAGAGGCAGCAGAAGCAGACATTGGATTGCCGGGGCACAGAACCCATGGCACAGCAGAGGCAGCATTGGCAGCAGCAGCAGACATTGGATGGCCGGGGCACAGCAGCAGACATTGGATTGCATTTCATCCAATTGATCCTATATAATTTTTCTTAAAGCAGGTGTAGATTTATAATGCATTAAGGCTACGGGATCATTGTGGCCAGTCTCTGTGTAACATTTGATTAAGCAGACTTAATCAAAGTCTTTCCACACTTATCATTAAAATGGCTTCCTGTTTAAATTAATTCTAATTTTTCTGATTTCTGTACACTTCCTGATTCAGCTTGAATGTTAATTCTCTAGCTGTTCAAGGAATCAATTCTGATCTGAGATTGCTCTGGCACAGCAGAGACATCATTCAGCGGTGGCAGACATTGGCCGGCCAGGGCTTGGTGGGGCACCCCAACTTGGCTGGGTGTTGCAGTTTGACATCGTACTCGACCAATCTCAAGAACTAAGCTCTATTGCAAATTGGTCAAGCCTTGCCGAATGGTGAATCTCGTGAACACCCAGCCCCCGCGCACTCATCCGAGCTATGTCCATCTACAAGAGAGAGGAGCAAATGGCTGACATACAGTACCAGCAGCAGCAGCAGTAGACATTGGATTGCCAGGGAACAGTAACTGCAGCTGGCACCCCTGCTTGTCCGGGCATTACAGGCTGTCTGGCATCAGTGAAGCAGCAGGAGAGGCCCGGCCAGGGCTTGGTGGCTGGCACCCCTACTTAGCCAGGCATTGCAGGCTTACATCATACTTGACTGCTCTCAAGAAGCTCTACTGCAAATTGGTCAAACCTTTCCCAGTAGTGAATCACGTAGCCACCGAGTAGCAGACATTGGATTGCTGGGGCACAGTAACCATGGCACAGCAGAGGCAGCAGAAGCAGCAGCAGTGGAGATTCGATTGCTGGGGCAAAGTACCCGTGGCACCACAGAGGTGATGTTCAGCAGCAGCAGCAAAGATTCGATTGTAGGGCACAGTACCCATGGCACACCAGAGACAGCAGAGGCAGCAGCAGCACAAATTGGATTGCCCGGGCACAGAACCCATGGCACAGAAGAGCCAGCAGAAGTGGGTATTGGATTGCCAGGGCACAGAACCCATGACACAGCAGAGGCAGCACTGGCAGCAGCGGCAGACACTGGATTGCCCAGGCACAGTACCCGTGTCACAGCAGAGGCGGCATCAACAGCAGAACCATAGATTGGATGGCCAGGGCACAGAGTCTGTGGCACTGCAGAGGCAGCAGCAGCAGCAGCAGCAGCAGACATTGGATTGCCAGGGCACAGAACCCATAGGACAGCAGAGACGGCAGCAGCAGGATTTGCCTGTGCCCAGCACCCATGGAGCCAGGATGGTAGAATTTGCCAGGGAAGAGCTCCCATATAGCAGCAGACGGCAGCAGCAGGACTGCGTGGGCACATTTGGATTTGCCAGAGAAGAACACCCATGGACCAGCAGGAAGCAGCAACTGGATTACCAGGCCAGTGGGGCACATCACCCAGGGTTGCCAGAGCAGGCAGACAGGCACCTTGGCATGAGAGGCAGGCAGGCTGGGGCAGGGCTTCAGCTTTGCCCACAGGGCAGGCAGACAGGCACTTTGGCATGAGCAGAAGGCAGACTGAGGCAGGGTTCGAGGTTGGCAACCAGGGCAGGCAGACAGGCAGCATGGCATGAGCATCAGAAGGCAGACTAAGGCAGGCTTTGATCTTGGCAACCTGGGTGGGCAGGCAGCGTGGCATGATCATCGGAAGGCAGACTGAGGTAGGGTTCGAGGTTGGCAACCAGGGCGGGCAGACAGGCAGTGTGGCATAAGTATCGGAAGGCAAGCTGAGGCAGGGTTCGATGTTGGCAACCAGGGTGGGCAGACAGGCAGCGTGGCATGAGAGGCAGTAGGGAAGGCAGACTGGGACCTTGACAGGGCACTCAGATAGGCTGGCAAAGACTGTGCAGCAAGAGAGAGCCAGTCAGATAGGTGGACCGATATCATCTAGTCAGAGGCCGGCTGGCAGGCTTACAGCTTCCCAATGCGACCCGTTGTCATGAGGTCAATCAGATAGGCCGGCCGAGGCCATCTTGTCAGAGAGAGAGAGAGGCAGGGCAGGAACCGGGCATTGGGAGGGAGGGACAGCACCTCAGCAGCAGCACCCCAAATTAAGGAGGAGCCCCATCCCAAGACTGCCCCTGGCATGGGATGGCATGTGCCACTGCACCATCAATCCATGTCCAGGGGCATTTTGGGGAATCCCAGCAGCAGAAGGTTGACCTTGATGAAAAGCAACTGCTCCACCAACTTGGCCCCCAGTCTCAGGTGGTGCGGCGAGCAAATGTCCCCCGCCATAGAGAACACCCGCTCGCTGGAGACACTCGCTGGTGGACAGGACAACAGACCCTTGGCCACTTTGGACAGGGCCGGCCACACACTGGTCTTGTCGACCCAGTAAGCCAAGGGATGGCTACTGGGATTATTGCATGGCTCCTCCTCCAGGTAGCTCTCCACTGCTGCTGAGGCGCTGTTGTACTCCCTCGCGTAACTCTGTTTGGGCACCACCTCCACCACTGCCCTCAGCCATGCTGCCTGCCCTGTTGTGCATGGGCCCATGCTCACCAGAGTGGCCTGTACATATGGGCTGCTGCTGCTGGCAATAGGGGTGCTGCTGCTGCTCAGCCTGCTGCTAATGCTGCTACTGCTAGGGCTGGGGGCAGGGATAGACCCCGCTGGCTGAAAGGGGTGGCTGTTCCCACTCCCACCATCCCCAAAGGTGTCCTGCTGCTGCTGCCGTGCACTCTCTAGAGCCCTCTCTGCCTGCCAGACCCTCTCCATCAGCTCACCCTTCCAGTGGCCATAGAGCACTGTCTGGCGTGCCACGCTGCCCTTGATTCTGGGGTCCAGCATGGTTGCCAACACATATTCCTCCCAGTGCAGGAGCTCATTGCACCACACCTTCAGCCCTGCCTTCAGCTGCCGCACCTGGGTAACCGCCTCATCCGCCAGCTTCTTGCCCTGAGGGCCACAATCCTGCCCCTGGAGAATTTCCTCCAGCCTCCTGAGGAGACTCTGGACCAGAGGGGTCACCTGGTTGATGGTGGCCGATGGAGGAGCTGATGGTCTCCGTCATAGCCAGGAACGGTCTCAGAACAAAGACAGTGTGAGCCAGGATCTCCCATTCTGCCCCATTGTAATCTGGAGGTGCCCCGCTGTCCATCACCAGTTGAACCTGATGAAAGGTGGCTTTCTGCTCAAGAAGCCACTTGAGCATCAGGAACATGGAATTCCACCTGGTGGGCATATCCTGCACCAGCTGGTGCCCTGGGGAGCCTTGCTCTGCCTGCTTCGCCCGGAGGAGGTCGCTGCCCTTCACGCTCCGGTTAAAGAAACCAGCCAGCTTCTTTCCCCGCTCGATCAGGGAGCTATGGGTGCCTGCCCCAATCCCCTTCTCCCCCAAGCCCGGAGCGTCCCTGACCACCAGGTAAAGGGTGTGTGCAGCACAAGGGATGCTGGTGAAACCCCCCTTGCATTGTCAGTCACCATGCACCCCTTCGTGAAGGGCGCACCTGGCGTGACCCACTCCCTTACCATGGCGGTCAGGACTGTGTCGGTGCTGCGAGAAGTGTGGGGGCCATCCATGACTTCTGCCTGAAGCAGGGCCCACCTATACCCTGCTTCAGGACCCCTCCTGCCACTCCCAAATCCTGCCACCAGTGCACCATCACTGCCAGGTAGGCGTGCTGCGCATTTATGCTTGATCACAGGTCTATTGTGAAGTGGACGGTGGCATCCCCAGCCCCTGCCAGCTGCTCCCTCACCCGCTCCTTTAAAGCCCAGTACAAGGCTGGCACCACCTGCTGACTCAGGGTGGTGTGTGAGGGCAGCTTAATCTGGGGGGCCAGGAAGCCAATCAGGCGTCTAAACTCCATGTCCCTGACCCCCAAGAAGGGCTGCCCATCGAGCGCTATCATTTCCCCCAACATGTGCGTGGCTTTCAGTTGAAAACCATGCGGCCCTTCACGTCCTGCAGCTGCCGATGGACTTGGCAGCTGCCCCTACCCCAGCTCCTCCATGGTACACTGATGCTTCCGGGCCTCAACTGGCTGCTGCAGCTGCTGCTACTGTTTCCCCCCTAGCAGCAATACCGCTCCTGCTGCTAGAGGTAACTGCTCGAGGACGCTTGCCCACTGATGGAGGTGAATGACTGGCTGCTGCAGTCGGGAAACAGCTGGCGTCAACTGCCTCTGCCTGCCTGCTTAGCAGCACAGCACTATGGCATGCCTTGAAGTGCCTCGCCATGGCAGTTGTGCCAAGGTTGGTGAGCACTTGCCCACGTTTCACCATCTTCTGACACAAACTGCACTGCACCTCCCTGAGATCATCTGCCCTCACCAACTTAAAATGCACCCATACTGAGGATTTTTTGCCCCCTCCTGCCTTCTGGCCCGCACTGGGTGATGCACCACTGACAGCACTGATGGGAGGGGCAGAACATGGTGGAGACACAGCTCTTGGAGGGACAGACATCGCCTCAGTATCAGACATTTCCTCCACAGGACTAGTATCTGCCTCACTGTCCTCAATCTGAGATATGTCCCGCGAAGGGGAGTACTGGGACCTTGAGGCTGATTGACTGCCCATGCTGCTGCCACTCTCCCTGTGCCCCCTATAGCTGCTGCTGCTACTGCTGCTGCTACTGCTGCTCCTCTCCCTGCTGCCATTGCCCAGGGATTGGGCTCTACCTCTATTAGCCGGGGTGGGATCCACCAGCCCTGGACTGCTGGGGATCACTTCAATAATGGGGGACAATGGTGGCCCATGATCAACATCTGACCCTGAAGCACCTGCACCTGCTCCTGCAGCAGAGACAGACACAGCCTCCTGGACTGCACGCCTTCCAGTGCCCTGTGTGGCAGTGGAGGACGCTGGCAGGAGGCGACGCTGAACCACACCCCTCGTGCCATTGCTGGGAGCCTCTGAAGCCTGTCTCCCAAAATCAGGCCTGTGCAGTTTGGGACGTGGTGATGGGCTCGGGCTGCTGATGATGCCTGCCACTCCACTGGCACAGCCCCTGCCATTTCTGCCACGTGTCCCATTGCCTGCCTTATGGGCAGCAGATCGGCCTCTCCTGCTTCCCTTCTCCATTTCGCCCACCCAAAGAATGCAGAAGAAGATTTTTATTCATTCATTCATTCATTCATTCATTCAAATGTGTAATATAATATATATCTACTACACTAACTCTAACTGCTATTAACTATTCTAAAACCTATGGAACTTAATGGAATATTAACTAATATCTACAAAGGCCTAGTCCTACAAACACACTATAAAATATTAAAACTGATTCACTACACGCTATCTCTAGCTAGCTCTATAACTAAGCAAACTCCTACAACTATCTATCTATGGTATCTCTCTCTATCTCTATCTCCCTATATATATATATTTATTATTATTATTATTAATAATATTATTAATATTAACAAACATTTATATAGCACCAGCAGTGTACCTGGCACTTTACAAAGTAACAAAACAGACACAATCCCTGCCCTAGAGCTTACAATCTGAGAGATGGGAGCTGGGGAAAGACATAGGAAGGGGAACAGAGGGAGAGACAAGGGGTCTAACATTCATGAAGATGCGAGGTCTCAGGTGCACGTACTTAGCTTGGTTACGTTGAGAATAACAGCAGGAGTGGATTAGCAGGAGATATATATATATATATATACACACACACACACACACACACATACACACAGGGATGGGGGGGAACACAGACAGCTCACAACAAACAACACAGGGAGGGGTACAAAACTGAAATGAAACCTAAATCAATCTAATCCTACTCTAAATAAATCCTAAAACAGGGGAAGGGGATCAGGGATGGAATATATACAGGGCGGAAGGAAGGATTCAATGGAGGGGAGGGAGAAAGAACACAGGGAGGGGTAAAAAATAACACCTAAATCTATCTAATCTAATATAAATAAATGAAACTATGAGGTAAATGTGTGGAAATGGGTGAAATAGGAGGAGGATGGCAATGGATTGGGAGGAACACAAACTGCTGGGAGAGGGAGAGTTCTGAAAACGCCTGCTGACAGGATCAGTGGCTAGCTCAGAATGAATTGGAAGGGGGGAGGGCAATTACTTTTGTTACTTGCTGCGCCCGCCTTACCACAAGCCCCATTGGCTCTGTGCAGCCTAGCCCGTGGCCAATCGCAGACTGCCAAGCCAGTGGTCTGAGGAAAAGAGGGATGGTAATTGGGCAGGCTGGCTGCTAGTCCAAGCCTCTCCACCCCTCCTCAGATGACGCCCCCCCCCCGGGCCTGCCAGCCAGGTTTTTCCCACCTGAACTCATCCGAACGTGGCCGAACTGTTCGGCAGTTTCCACGTTCAGTTCTGGCGTTCAGTTCATCCGTCCAAACTGGCTGAGTTCGATCCGAACTCCGAACGTCTGAACCGTGTTCACACATCCCTAGAAGAGAATGGGTGGCACGTCACTTCTGGTAGCACGGAGAGCATGTAAACACTCCCCATGTGGCTTTCCTTTTGAATACAGGGCTCCAGAGGTGCTTCAAGCGCCTTGTGTAAAAGTAGCCTCAGCAACAGAAGTTGGCACAATAAAATACATTGTCTCAACTATTCTGGGTGTTAACAGACACTGGCCCAGTTAGGTCCACTTTGACTTGACCAGGTCTGTACATTTGTTCCGGGCCCACCAGATGTGGGCCCGGATCTGGCGGGCCCGGAACAAACCCCACCCGAGGTGGTGGCTGGGCCTGGACTGTCGGCCCAGATCAAACAGGTCCAGCCGGGTCAAAGTGGGCAGAACCAGTTGGGTACATCTGTTTCTGGCCCCAGCTCCTGCTGGCGTGGGGGGTTGCCATGCCGCTCAGCCATGGCTTTCAATCATGGTGGGGAGGCGGGGCAATGCCGGGAGCGCAGTGACGTGACTGGGCAGTAGCACGTTGCTCCTCGCCCCCCTCTCCCCAGCCAGGGAAGCAGCAAGGACATTTCTTCCCACGGCCAGAGCTTGCCTGCCCGGGAGAAGCCTTCCCCATCCCCTGAGTGGGGCCATCCCTTGTACTTTAAACCAGATTAGAACGACAAACACACACTCTCTCTAGATTTCTCAAACTGGATTGTCCCTGACACCTGAGAAAAGAGTGAGAAACAACAGAAAGAAAAAATAGTGGGAGGAAAAAATGGTAGGGTATAGATCACCTGAGGTGATTAGCAAATCCCGAATATCATAACACCATTCAATAAATCCATTGTGTGTTCACCCCTTTAATATTGTGTGCAATTTTGGTCGTCCCATCTCAAAGAATGTAGAAGAAATAGAAAAAAATGAAAAGAAGGATGTTGTAGTAGAATGAGCTGAAGTGCCTCAGCTGCTCTTTCTCCAGAAAACCTCCTGCCCCGATTACTGGGCTCCCTGTGACTCGTCAGAGGGCTTGAGCATCCCAGGTGAGGCTGCGAGGGCCAAATGGGCGCATGATTGGTTGGGCTGCTCAGGTGACCAGAAGTCCTTGGCATTTGAGGCTGCGTTGGAAGCATAGCCAGGGAGAGGAGATCACCAGAGAAACCTGGAGAGAGGGCTGGTAGGAAGGTGCTGCCTTCAGGCAAGAGGCCTGGGAGGCCGTCCCTGAAGCAAGTCTTCTGAAGTAAGATCTGTCTATGAGTTTGTACTGACTGAATCTACGGACCAGGAAGCGCTCTGGGTGGAGCTCTGGGATAAACAGGAAAGGTAAAATGTTTCAAGAACTGTAAAATAAACCTGTTGATTGAAAAACTGAGACAGCGGTGCCTGTTTGGGGTGGGGGGAATCTGAGGCACACAGGTCCTTGGCAGCGAGTGAGCACAGAGCAAATTCCCTCCAAAGGGCAACCAAAATGAGCAAAGATATGGAACAGCTTCCATCCAAGAAGAGGTTCTATTAGTTAGGGCTCTTCCACTTACTAAGGACATTTTTAGACACACACTGTTTTCACCTGAACTTAAGAGTCCGGATTCTGCAAACTCCTGCATGGGGAGTTTAGACGCGCCCACCCTCCCTACCGGACGTCGCCTGGGTGCCATTGCAAACAGCGGCACCGATTATTGCCGCATGTTTTGAGAAGCTGACTTGGTAAATCCCTGATATCAGAGGACTTACCAAGTCCGCTTCTCAAAACATGTGGGAGTTGCCAGCGCCAATGTTTGCAATGGTGCCTGGGTGACTTCCAATGGTGGGGGAGAGCATCTAACTCCCTGTGGAGGAGTTTGACGAACCCATTTTCTTAAGCTCGGGTTAAAATAGTGTGCCTAAAGAATGCCCTTAGAGATGAGCAGGAGGGTGGAGGAGATATGATAGAGGTTTACGGGGCAGAGCAAAGGAAGAGTGGGCTGTTACTTACTCTGTTTTCACAGAACTAGGGGGTCATCCTATGAAATTAACTGGCAGCAGATTTAAGAGAACTAAAATGAAGTATTTTTTTCACTCAGCTCAGTATACAATTAACCTGTGGAATTCTTTGCCAGAGGATGTGTTGTGAAGGCAAATAGTATAAATGGTTTAAAAATGAAGACTGGATACATTCTTAGAGAATAGGTTCATAAATGTCCATTAATCAAGTTGGTCGGGGTGGGGGGGGGGGGGGGGTCAGACCACCCACTGTCAGGGGTTAGGAAAAAGTAGCAGGAAATGGATCACTCCATAAGAAGCTTATGGGCACTTCTCTGAAGCAACTCAAGTTGGCCACTGTCAGAGACAGGACACTGGGCTAGATGGACCACTGGTCTGACCCAGTATGACACTTCTTACATCCTTAGAATTAGATACCAGAGTAGTCGCAGAACGCAGGAGCCAGAGAGCATTCTCACCCCTCGATTAACATGGCAGTGCTCTTTAGCTTGGCACAAGTTCTACTTTAAACTGTACCCCTCCAGTCACTGGATGGTCAGACAATGGTTCCCTTTCTCCTCCTTGAGTCATCTATTGTCATCCTGCTCCATGAAGCGTTGTTCTGACTCAGACCACCCCAGCAAAGACATGGGGGGGAGGGGAATCCAGCACATTACAAACCAAAATGCAGTGAAACTCACCAAGGTTACATAACACCAGCTAACAACGAGCCAACATCCATTTCAACAGATTATCCTACAAGCTTGTAGGAAATGGGAACTTTGGTTACTTCGCCCCTTTCTGGATATGCTCCAGAGTTCAAGTGAGAATTTCTAATGGCCCCCTTGGTGCCGAGCCTAAAAATACAGGCAAGATAGAGAGAATAACAAACTTTCAAAATATGATCTAACAGAGGAGACACATCAAATGGATATCCTCATGTCACCCAACAGAACAAGGCATGCCGTTCCTTGTCCAGACCACACACAGCAAGATAACACACATGACTAATTTTGGTGGCTGATTTCATATCAAATATAGCACACAACAAATACAGCAACATCCCATCCTTCCACTCCTTTTAACCCCAATTCTGATTAAGCTTCTTCATGGAAGTGGCTAAATTAATAAAGTGTCAGCTTTCTGTGGCTTAAACCCAAATGTATCCTCTCCTAGCTGGCAAGAGAGAGAAACTGGCAACTGCAGACAGCAGGCATCTTCCTGATACCGTCCCCCGCTGAATGCTGGTGTTGCAGCTCTTCCAAACTCCTAAGAAAGGAAGGAAAGAAACAACAGGTGGAGATAAGGAGTGGGAAGGACTGCAGTATTGTGGCAACTGCAGACTGTAAATTGCTATGGGAACCAAACAATTTTGTTCTAGACTTGGTTTTTGCCACCTACATAAAAAGGGAATGAGAAATAGATAACACTCCAGCTGAGTTCTGTTCCTCTGATGTCTGGCAATGTTTAAATGAACTCATGAAGAAAGTGTTGAGTAGCGAAAGACAAATGACCTTTCCCATCTGGGGAAGGACTTAATATCTTAAAGCAACACCCTCTCCTTTTCCTTGGCGGAACAGAAAAGGAAGGGACGGCAGGGAAAGCTAAGGGTTTACACACTGAATTCAGAGAAGACGGTGGAAGGTTACAAAAGACCTTGAGAAAAATCGATGGTGGGCACTCTGGAGAAATCTGCTGTCTAATAAACCCGCTGTGAACTCTTCCTGGGGGGAACAGAACGGAGGCCAAGGAAAGAAATGAAAACCCTGACACTGAAGGAGGCAACTTTAATAAATATTGACCGTGCCCTTTAAGCTCTGTACAAAACATTCTACTGCAAGAGCCAGCTTCTCCCTCACTCTTATAAATAGAGCAGCATAACGTTGGGCTGTTTTGCCTCACAGAAGAAGCCACAAATAGGTCAGCTGATTGCATGTGGGTTTTTGCCCTACCCCTCGCAATCCCCAAGTCTCACTTAGGAATTTCTAAAGAGAAGCTCATCCACTTAGGTAATAATAATTATTTGGGCTAAAAGCTAGTGATTGATCACTCCAATTAATTGGTCACTGTTGTATTCCCAGATGAGTGGCACAGCATCAAATAAAGTGCCATGCCATTGAGGTAGAGTAAATTTATTATCTGTGATTAACATCTGCCATTGCAGATAGTCTGGCAGTTATTCAACAGTAAAGCGATTACTGCAATGTCTAACCGACAAACCAAATAACCTGATATTACGTCAATAGTTAGACAGTTTACTGTATTACTTGCTACCAACCCTGTAACCAAAAGTTACTGTTACTAGTTTGATGCCAAGCCCAGGGGCAGGGGACGGAGTATACAGGAAAGGAATTATGGTTAAATGGTGAATGACAATATGGAAAATGGCACACTGCGATATTATGCAGTAACACCGTAAATCGGTAAAACAGGTAACTGGTTAATCCACCAAACAATAAGCAGATACTGCTTGGTATCCAGTCCTTGCAGGAACAATTCTTACACCATGGATCTGGACGGATACAGAACTGCACCAGATAACCGTATCAGGTCTGCCTTGAGGAAGCATGCTCCCTCAGTTCAAAACACCTGCTGGATGCAAGGAACAGGCATCGTCGCAATCTGCCCCAAGCTGCGTTTCAAAATGCTGGAGGCAGAAAATCCCACCCTTCCTTCATAAAGCACCTTGATTTCCTACTGATGTACAACCTGGGAAATTGTTGTTAAAATAAAAAACCAAGCTTGCTCAGCAGTGGTGCAGAGCGTCAACATCAGGGGTGGGGAAAGATCCAGTTCTCTCCTTTGGAGGCACCAGAATGACCTCATCCATCACTGCAATGTAGCCCTCTGTGATAGGAAGCAATGACTGTTTAACAGGACTCTGCAACACCGCACAACAATTTAAGACATGAAGGGAGAAACAAGAGATCCTTTGAAACAGCTGAAGGACCCTTTGGGGAAGCCAGAATGTAATTACCCAATCTGGAATTGGGCCAAGACAGAAGGCTTAATCACCCCGCTACTCTTGTGGAAAAGACACTAATTCCCTCTGCCAACCACAAGCAGTCTGGAGGTCCTTGGTTTTACAGCAAGTCCAAAAGAAGAAGAATGTTCTAGAGGAACTCTCCCAAGGGACTCTGGTCATTCAGAGAGAGGATATCCAAGTCATCTTCCAGATCATGGGGGGTGGGGGGGATGATACGGCATGCACTGGCAACAGCAAACATGAATAAGTCACCAGACTGGATGGTGCAGGGAGGCCATCTTAGGCTATGTAAGCAAATAGCATGGCCCTTGGCATGTTCTTTATGATGTTTTGATGAACACTTGGCTGCTATGAGAAGAATGGCAAGTAGACAGACAATGTCGTGTCAACTTTCCCATAAAGAAAAAGGGAAGCTGACAGGTACTATTGACCTCATAACTCTGATTCCAGCTCCAGGAACAAACTTGGAATCGCTCCTACAAGAAGCGGTGAGGGTTTTTTTTCAGATGAGAGCTCTGGAGGGTTTGTTAAATGGTTCCTAAGTCATGAGAGTTAAAAAATAAACAAACACTGATCGATGAGGGCAAGTTAGTTGGGCTCAAGGACAGCGGTTTAACTACCCTAGAGCGAGCGCATTTCAGTTACGCCCAGACTCTGGAGGATTCTAGCATGGCCTGAGCACCACTAGAAAATGTTCAGCATGGGGGAGGGAGGGAGCAGAGCCAACACTCTGCCCGCACCCATTCTGAAAATCTTCTAGAGGTGCTCAGACCTCTTGCATAGAGCCCCTCCAAGAAGGAAGTTTTCCAATTGGGCAGGCGTCGAATGCTGTCTTCACCAATTTTTAAATCTTCCTTCTCAGTGGGTCGCTGCCACCCTGGGAAGCCGCACTGGAAACCAGGATGGCATCACAACCTTTGTGGCGAGAAAACGAGGGCCGAGACTGGCCGGGGAGTCTTGGGAGTGCTGTTGCTTAGGAAGACCCTGCCCACTTAGAGGGGGGCATAATTTAGATAGAGCCTGGGCTCACCACAGCCTCACGCCCCCACGGTTTAGGGCAGCATAGGCCATTCAAATGAAGTTCAAAAAGGCTCTGCAATAAGGTATGGAAAATATAGGAAGAAAAGCCAGCATTTGGGAAGATAGAAAATTTGAGAGCGTGGGTGTGGGCCTAACTGGCTAGCGTCATTTCTGTACGTTTGTTCTGGGCCCACCAGATGTGGTCCTGGAACAAACCCCGCCTGGGGTGGCATCTAGACCCGGAATTTGGGCCCAGATCAAAGTAGGCCCACAGTCCGGACCCAGCAGCTGCCCAGCTGGGCTGAAGTGGGCAGAACCAGGTGGGAATGTCTGTTCCCAGTCCCAGTTCCTCCTAGCGTGGGGCGTTGCCATGGCTTCCCATCAAGGTGGAGAGGCGGGGCGATGCCAGGAGCACGGTGACATGGCCAGGTGGGTGCTCATCGCTGCCTGCTCCCCCCGCCCCCGGCCAGGGGAGCCACGGGAATGTCTGTTCCCATGGCTAGAGCTTGCCCAGGTCCCCCTCCTCTGGGTAGGACAGAGGTCTAGTCTGACGTCTGTTAACACCCAGTGACTGTGCTGGTGTGCAGGATGCTTTCAAGAATGGTAAATGGGACCGAGGCATTTTGTAAAACAGGGCTGCTTGGGGGGGGAGGGGCAACATTAGGGTATGGCATCCTAGGCACTTGACTAGAGCACCTGCTTGAATGTTTGTCTGTCTTCTCCCCTGTCTCTCCCACCGTCCCCTCTCGCTGTCTCCCCCTCCTTGTCTTTCAGATTGTAAGCCACAGGCAGGGACCATGTCTATTTCTATGTTCTGTACAGCACCGGGTCACATGACTGACGCTATAATAAAATAATAATAATAATAATAATAAATAATTAATAACATAGCAGCCATTGACTCCCCGAGCGCTGCACTCACAACTAAAGCCTCACTCTGAACAATGACATTTGGGAAAATGTGGCCCCACTGTTCAGAAACACACTGTATCCTGCTCCTCACCATTGTAGCACCCACTCCTCACACCCACAGCCATGACTCAGTTGCGGCATCATAGGCAGCAGGTGCCTAGGACTAGGGGAGGCTCATCCCCTCTCTCCATAGCGACGGCCTGTTAGAAGCAGCAGCCTCTTCTGGGTCCCTCTCTACAACATACCCTGCCTCCCAATATTCCTCTTCAGAAGGGACAGTCCCTTTTTGGGTGCTGAATCCCACTGTCCCTCTTACAGGGATCAAAGTCCCTCTTTCAGGAGAGAGAGAAAGATTTAAAAAACCACACAACAAAACCCAGCACTCAAGCCTCGGGCACCTCTTCCCTGGTTGTCTCCCAGAGAAAGCCCTTGAGAGGACAATGGGGGAGATGATGGAGTGACAAGAAGTGGAATGAGAAGCAGGAGAGCATCTGTCTTTCTTTGGGTGTTTTCAGATGGACATGGGGCTGCCCATCCCCGGTGCTGCTCCGGGGTGTACCCCCCTGTCCGAACACTCCCATTCCCCAGCCCACGGTCTGCGTGCAGAGCACACACTCACAGAGACCATAGAGTTGTGGGCTGGAGCGTCTGCAACTCTATGGTGTTGCCTGGGGCAATGGCGAGCTGGAAGCAGCCCAGCAGCTTCAGGCCAAGCTGACCCACTTCACCGGCGGAGCTCTGGGATGTTCTGGAGCGCCGCTGGCGGGGCTGCCCTGGAGCAGGCTCTGCTGGCTCCACTTGTCCATCTCCTGACCCATCTTTAAATGGACAGGCCACGCAGGGATGACATAGCCAGCACTGGGGCAGCCCGTCCATCTAAAATCACCCTTTCTGCACATGGAAGGTTTGGAGGAGCGTGCACGTGAGTAGGTGAGGTTCAGCGCTTATTCGTTGGGGGTGGAGCTTATTTACCAAGGCGGCAGAACTTGTCCATCTTTGGCCACCAAATGTTGCAAGGTATGCCACTTTGGCTGTTTTTACATGGACACCCCCCTCCCCCGCTCGGTGTGCAAGCGGTGGGAGGGCGTCCATGTAAACGCCGCAGTGGTGGGTGGGAGGATGGGTGTGCGTTCGTGCAAACAGCACAGGCGGTGAGTGGGGGTGCGTGTGCTCTCCCGTGCAACACCCACCTCCACCCATCACCCACCCACAGAGCAATGGGCTCCAATGCCCGATGCTCCATGGGTGGAGATGGGTGTGTATCCATGGGAACAGGCGCACACCCACCCACCTCGGCTGCACACCCATCCTCCCACCCACCACGGCCTGTTTAAAAAGGGCCAAAGATGGGTGGGCATCAAGGTTTCTGCTCCTTTGTTCAGGCCTTGCCACTGCTCTGCTAGGCCTCCAACCCCTCTCCAAATCTGACCAACGACTACTTTTTATTTGCCCCCTTTCCATTTACCAACTCAGGCCAATTAATCCAGCTGTGCTCTGAACCACTGAAAGACTGACGTCTGAGGAAGAGAGCAGAGATGAGGTCATGCAATCAAGGATAGCTGATGAGTCTGTGGCACAGATCCATGAGCTGGAGGACCCTCCTTCCTTTGGTGCCCTCCCACCACAACTCCCATCCAGCCCTCGGAGCTTGTACTCATTTTCAGTGTGGCCCACAGAAGAAAAAATATTCCCCAACCCTGAGGTAGGTAAAGCATCTTGCCCAATTTGTGTATACACAAGACAATGCAAAAACCAGCTGGATATTAGGTGAACAATGACACAGCATGACTTATGCCAATTATGAATAACGAATACAGGCTCCACCATGGAGTGAAATTCAGTGTGCACTGAAAACAGCAGCAAAATTCTCATCGAGTCCAATGGGCAACTTGTAGGCTGAAATATTTCTGCATCAGAGGTGATATTCTAGCCAATCAACAACCAGTTCTCTAAGAATTTCCTTAACCTCCTTGATGTGTATTCTGGTAGGCTTTTAACAACCGGTTCTGCCAAATCCCTGGCCTGCATAAACCATTACCCAATAATCCCAAATACCTACGTTTGTTTGCAACTAAAATGTGTACGAGGAGTAAATTCCATCCTATAGTTTTTTCACCCAGCTCTTGTTCTTATTATAAGGCAGATCCCAATATTTCAAGTGGGCTATTTTGCAATGGATCCTACCCATTGACTTCCAAAATCCAATCTGGAAACAGTCTATCTCCCTCTCTTGGCAAATCAATGGTATTTTTTGCAACAAAGGCTCCTGGGAAGTACCTACTAGTGGAGCATGATAATCAGATTTGTTGCTAACCATTTGTAATTCAAAGTGGAGGTGATGGCTATGTGGTAATGTGTTTGACCCTCTAAAAAGAGATCACTAGCCAATTATCTTCCTAACAGTATGGAGATTAACAGAACCCTATTAGTATACATACATACGTTCAACTGTCATGTTTAACAAGTAGCAAGACCACCAACAGCTGCTCTGTACTTAACTCTGGTGGCCTGGTATGTAGCCACTTGGAAAGACACAGATCTTGGGACGTCTCCCCTAGACAAAACAAAAGCCATTAACAAGTCTGGAGGATTCCTACCAGCTTCATAAAATATCTGCTGCTGCTGTTCCTCTTAAATTCCCCAGCACGGCTCATTGACAATGTGAAACAGCAGCTTTCATTCCCTGTGCCAAAGGAGATCTGTGTTTTCAACTCCCTGCTATGGGACGGAAATGGAGTGCTGGGTTTTTTTGTTGTTGTTTTTTGCAATGTGGAGCTGATTCTTGACATCAACATTGCAATTGAAAAGCCCTGTCTCATTTGGATGATTATTTAGGCATGTGTCTTTCAGCCCGGCTCCTTGTAAGCTTTTATTGTCCCTAATAATGACTATTGCCAAGTTGATCAATTTGGGAGGTCATCAGACCATGACACTCAGCTTCCGTGCATCATTCACACACTTTCAAAGGATGGACTTGGTGCTCCTTGCCTTATGCAACAAAGCAAAGTCCACTTAGGTAAACACTCTGCTCGGTTCTCATTCTCTTCAGTGCAATCTGATGCATTAAACAAGTTGACATTTGAATTAGACACATGGAAATTACAGCCAACATCTGCTGTCAGTCCAGCAGTTAACATTCTTCTACATTAGGAGCAGGGAAATTTTTCCCACCCTGGGGCCACTTTGAAAATTAGTATAAGTTCCAAGGGCCACACAGAAGGTGTGCACAAAGCTCTTAAAGGTTGCACTCCGGAAGAGGAGGGTCCAGATCATGGATCTGTGCCATAGATCTGTCCTATATCATTGTGTGCATGCCCCCATATCTGTTGCCTTACCATCAGCTCAGTCTTTCAGTACTTGGGAGTAACTGGACCCACTATCAGTTCCAGGGGGTCAGATCCAGGCACTGGAAAGGGGCCAAGTAAAAACTAGCCATTGACCACATTTAGCCCCTGGACATGAGGTTCCCCACTCCTGTTCTACATTAAGAACATTCAATTTTTATGGTCATTTAATTTTACATCCAGAATGACCAGGTCATAGAATTTCATTCTAAGGGGTAAATCCCACCTCCACTGAAGTTGGTGTTTTCAATTGATCCACTATTTCTCCCTAAATATTAAAGCAGAAATGGGTAGTGGGTAGGACTGAATGAGCAACAAAATATTTTACTCTCAAGAAATTTCACCATACCGAAAACTGGGATCAGTTTCTTGACCGTTTCCCGATACCAATGAAATTTCTCAATTCTCGCAATACTGAGAAACACCATCCCAATTTACCAACTTTCCACTTACTGTTTCCCTCATACCGCGTGCCATTAATTTACTGCTTAGCGCATTGCTAAGGGTACCATTTTCCTTCCGGGTTTGTTGTGTCCGCATTACTGAGCCAATCGCCATGAAAATAGCCCACCCCTTAAGTTCCCCCAGTGTCCTTTAACCTCCACTACAGTGCCTCCAATCAAAATTGTTGTTCTATGTTGTTCCCTTTGCTTTGACCAATCTGCAACTGCATGCCAGATTCCTTTACAATCTGCAATCCAGAATAACTGGAAAATACTGCAATGCTTAACCAGTTTACCATATCACCATTACTATATTACTATGTGACTGAATGTTGCCGTTACTAGTCAGAAACTAAGTCCGGGGGGTGGGGGGACTGGGGAGTAAACAGGAGAAGAATTATCAGCAAATAGTAGATGGTGATTAAGTAACCAGCAAAACATCAATACAATAAATGACAATACAGCAAACGGTGCACTGTGATATTATGTGGCAATGCAGGAAATCGGTATAATGGCTAACCAGTAAATCCATCAAACTGTTGCTTACTGGATTTCCAGTTCAGTAATGGCTCAGTAACCTGTCCTTCCTGGAGCAGAGTGGATTTCATGGGTCTGGCCTCTTACCAGATGGATAACAGTTTCAGCTCTAACACCAAGTACCAAAATATCAAAGTACTGAAAAACTAAATAAACTAACAAATCAAGTGACAACTTTCACGAATGAATAGTTTTGAATCTGACCTTCAAATTTGCTTTACGTAAACCAACTGGAATAGGTCAAATGCAGTATTATTCCTCTCTTGGTTGGTTAACTTACTAGATACAGGCAAGAGCTACTACAGCTTCACTCTATGCGTGGAAATTCATATTGTTTTATTCGTGTTTCGTTGGCTGTTGAACAAGCCAGACATCATGCTCTAACAGGCTGCTGTGTGTGTATACATATACAACATGATATTGCAGGCTCATGTGGTTGAATCATTTTAAGGGCTCTCTATCTTACTGTGTCATCATAATTGATCAGGATCACATAACGACCAGCTTCAAAAGGTGTCTCCTGAGAGCCGTGACTGTTCCCACCCATCCTGTAGCAAAACCAAATCGCTGGAGCTGCCCACCTGCTCCTGGGTCGCTTTGTCAAATACGATACTTCTGGGGTGTGTTGTTTACCTGTCATAGTGATTTCTGGATGTTGATACAGTGGCTGGAAAGAACATCTGCTGCAGTTAATCCACTGTCAGCTCATTTAGACTTCTCTATAAAAGATGGAAATACCTACTTTATCACTGGGCCACACTCCGTCTTAGAAACCCTCTGTCTGGGCCTGTTCTCCTGAGTTGCTTAACAGCTGTGAGAAGATGATACCTCTTTCTCTCTCTCTTTAAAAGTCATCTTTTTCAGGGGATTTCATTTCTATGTATTCGTAGCACGACCTCCCCAAGACATCGCTCTCATCTGAAACCCTGCACTTCCACTTAGCAATACATATCAGAACCACTTGGATATCTATCTGGGATCTCTCTAAGACTTGTGACTCAGATTTAAGCCTGAAATGACAAATCACGGTGAATGCTGTTTCCATCAGAGAACAGGTCATTCACCTTCATATGCGTGATGCAGAAACTTACCAGCTTTTCTGTTGTTTTTGCCATTTGTCATTATTTTTCACAAGTTGAATAGAGCTACTACAAGGCCAACCCCAAACCCCAAGACTGAACTCCTCATCTTTCCCCCGAAACACTCCCCTCCTACTTCTCTCTCAATTTCCATTGAGGGAGTCACCAACCCATAGCCTGGGCTTCTTCTTCACCTCCTCCCTCTCCTTTAAGCCTCAGATCCAGGCTGTTTATCAATTATTATTATTATTATTAGCATTTATATAGTGCCAGCGATGTACCTGGTGCTTTACAAAAAATAAGATAGACACGGTCCCTGCCCGAGAGCTTACAATCTAAAGACAGGGGGAGATAGGGAAGGGGGAACAGAGGGAGAGACAAGGGAAGCGACATTCATGAGGATGCGAGAGCTCAGGTACATGTGCTTGGCTTGGTTATAGTACATTGTGAGTTTACAGATAACAGGTGGGGGATAATCCTGGGTGGGGATGATTAGCAGGAGTTAGGAAGGGCGGAGGGGAAGAGGTGGGTTTTGAGGAGGGACTTGAAGGTGTGGAGGGTGGGGGTAAGGTGGATGAGGACAGGGAGGGAATTCCAGGTGTGCGGGGCAGCAAGGGAGAAGGGACAAAGGTGGTTGGGGGAGCAGGGG
>QEPC01010859.1:4095421-4169805 GCA_003113815.1 Sphenodon punctatus
AATTATGATAATAAATTAAAGTTTAATAATGGAAAAATGTGAAAGTTTAGTTATTGATTAAAATGAATAAAAGTATGTATGGTAAGGAATTAAGTACATATATTACATGTATGTTGATGTCCTAAAATATAAAATATTGCTCAAATTCTGAAATAATTTCTATGGTTTTTGGCATTTATGTTTTGTTGCAGTGTATGGAGTGGAAGGTTTTTTTAATTGTAATTGTACTGAGTTTGCGGGGGGGGGGTTGTATTTTAAGAAAACTCTTGTGCATTTAAGGTTTTTTTAAACTGTTAAGTTTTTTGTTTTGGTTAATATTGGAACGTAAACTTGTCACAGTGCTGGAAGAGAGGTGCAAAATAAATGAAATCCCAGATCCAAACACTCCTGAACACTTGGAAAGCATGGGTCAGGGTCCTCCAACCCCTGTGCTTTGTCTTCTGCCTATTTGAAGGACTTGTCTAAGAAGGAGTTGGAGATAACATGACTTTTCATTCAGAAAATGGGTGACCCCCATGCTGATGTTTACCCAGGAGAGTCTGTTCTTTGGGCATCAGATGTGAGGAGACTCACTGCTCTTGTACCCAGGCCCTGGGGACTCCAGGAAGATGTTCTAGCTGCTGTGCCACTAAGGAGTTATTCAACAAACCAATCTCTCTTACTTCTGGCCAGGCTGTTGACTCTTGATTGACTGAACTAGTCCTGCCCTGTTGTCATTGGCTCTCATACATAGCTCTTATATTAATTATTAATTGTTATTATTAGCATGCATTTATATAGCACAAGCAATGTACCTAGTGCTTTACAAAGTAAACAGAGCTTACATTGCTCTTATACAGAGCTATGTAAGAGCCAGACAGGAAACAGGAAGTTGTCCAAACAATACGGTAGCTGCCTGGCCCTGTGCTCCTGTCTACAGCCTGCTCTTTCCTTGGCCCAGTCTTACCCCAGCCTCCTGTCCTGGAACCTTGCCTCCTAAATCCTGTCCTGACACACACACACAAACACCCTCCCCCCACCTCACAGTTGCCTTTAACTTCTCAATGCCTGGCTCCGTTCTGGTTTGTCCAAACTAGAGTTTCTCTAACCTTTTTAGAATTATGTTATACATTCAATCTGGCTCTCTAAGATAGTGTTTTTAAGCAGTCTCCATGCCTCCTGTAGATCTTTGATCCTTGTGCCTACTACTTTAAGTTTTTGTTTTTTTAACTAGCCTCCTTCATCCTTGTGTAGTCCTTTTAAGGTTGAGTGCTACCGTGATGCAAAAACTCCTGTGTACCAATTTAGTTTGGTTCTTCAGATTCAGCCTCCCACGCTTGACCTGGTATTCTTTCTGATCATGGCTTTGGCCACATCTGCCCTTGGATTCTGACCTCCCAGCTCTAACCCTGTTTCAGAACCCAGCTCTGGACTATGACATAACCCAGATACCTGACATCAGGGGCCTTATCCAGGAACTGTTCAGGTGAGTGGAAATGTGAACCCAGCTCCAAATGAACCTTCATTCAGATCCTTCCTTGAAACACAGTTAGTTTGCAAGTCACTAAATATAATCTCCTAAAATATTTGATATTGATACGAACAACACTGGAAGCCTGAGATTTGACCCGGTACTCCAGTCCAGGAGTCCACCTAGGGTGGCCATACCTCCCCTTTAAAAGAGGATGCTTATGGAAAAATACATGGTGCAGGCCTGCACTGGAGACAATGCAACCCTGCAGCATGTATTTTTCATAAGTGTCCTCTTTTAAAGGGGAGGTAGGGCCACCCTAAGTCCACCTGAAGCAATTCCAGCTGAGGAAAAACTGAGGCTGCCGTGTGAACATACTGCCATATATCCGGACATACATGTAGGGTGGTCACTAGGGATGTGTGAACAGAACAGAGTTTGGAAATTGGTTCGGTTCAAAAATCGAGTTTGGTTCGAAAGTTTGGTTTGGTCGACCGAACAATTCGAGTTCGATCAAATTCCAAACTTCCAAACTGAGTTCCTACATTCAAAACTGGTTTTTTTGGCCTTCTGAACTGGTTCAGATTCGACCGAACGGTACGGTCGAATTCGAGTTCGGATCGAAAGTTCGGTTCGGTCGACCAAACTATTCGAGTTCGGTCCGAACTCCGTTTGCACATCCCTAGTGGTCACTCACTGACACATCCCCAGAATATAGAACATCTGGGGTTGTGGGCGGGGAGCACAAGCCATGACAGTCCCTGGTTGGGGCCTGCTGCACAGCTGAGGTCTACTGCAGCAGTCCTGGCTGGGGTGGCACTTCCCCCCTATAGCACCTCTCAGCTAAGAGGCATTGTGGAGTGGAAGGAGCAGTCTTTGAAGCTTACAAGCCCAGGCTAGGACCGATGCCAACAACGGTGCAGCAGGTGCAGCTCCATGATCCCTTCCTGACCCTCGTGCTCACCTCTATGCTGCCAATGCCACTGTTCCTACCCAGAAGTCATGAGATCATGACTTCCAGGGGGAGAAAGGGGCCAGTGCCGGCAGCATCTACTCTCAAAAATACCAGACAAAAATGCATCCGGAACAAACAAGGGACAAACCCTTCAGAAAACAGGACTGTCCGGTATAAAACTGGACCGACGGCCTACACATACGTGTCAAACCCTGGCAAATGGGTTTTTCCTGCATCACTTCACAGCTTTGCTCCATGTAGGAAAAATGTGTGAAAACACCCTAAGAAAACAAATTAGCCCGTTAGCCGGGGCAGAAGGTAGTAGTAGTATTTATTACGGGTACGGACTTACGTCATGACCCAATTGAACAAACAAACAAACAAAGAACATAAATAAAATCTGTCGCCAATCCAGTATAACAGAAATAAGTAAGCATAATTATTGTCCAATAAAGTACATCCTAATATAAATGGATTACAAGGTCATTCCAAAGAGAAAAAAGAAATGATAAACAAAAATGGGTGCAATAGGAGGTCCAGGTAGGGTTCAAAAAAGGGAGATAGCTTTATTAACCCGAATTGCGGAGCAATCTTCCATTGGCGCACTACAACCATATCTTCTTGGGAGTCAATATCCTGGATTCTCCTAAAGACTTTGTGTCTGATACCCGAGAATAATTTCCCGTGGAGAAACTCAAAGGAGTACCCCAACTCGCGTATCAGGTGTCCTAAATATAGTAACCAAGGATGAGACCTTGGTCCCTTGTACAATAACGCCTCCCTAAGACACAGCAAGGGGAGCACAGTCTCCGGTAGAGCCAGGAGTCGTAACCAAAACCTTAAGAAAGCCATCCTGCAAAGCGCTTTGATGGACGCTATACCCGTTTCCAATCTCAGGGCAACCCCTGGGACACTAGGGCCAACCCTAAGCAACCGCCGTAAAAAAAGGTTTTTTTGTACATGCTCGAGAATATGGGACGAGCTCCGGGGCAGAAGGTGGTTGGACAGATTCTTTTTTTTTCCCCCACTTTTATTTTGTAGGGATATATTTTCCAGTTGTTTTATTTAAAAAATCTCCTTCTTTCCATCTATTGTAAAATTGAGATGTAACTCAGCAATTCATTCTTCCTGCAGGAAATTAAATAGGATTACACCTGCGTTGGCCTGAATAAGGAAATCCCCTTTGAGTAAGCATCACCCCACCAGCAAGCAGGAAGCAATAGCCATAGTTCTTTCCATTTACAGCTCGACCAATGCAGCCACATCATTTTAGATTTTTACACCTCACATTTTGAGGTGCACCTCAATTTGAGACTGCCCAGGTGGTTGCGGTGATATAGAGGATTTGCCCAATTATCGTTTGCAATATAATCTGTAGTCTTCCCTATGGTCTAAGTGGATTAATCCATTGTTTTGTTTGTTTGTGGCTCAGGTTGGGTAACAATATAGTAAAAACATACTATTTATTTTATTTATTTTTTAAAATCTCAACTAGGATAATATTTTTTTATTGACTCTGCCCACACTAAGGAAGGATAAAACGTGCTTGAATTTTATTTTCTCCACAAAGCTTTTCCTGTTTCCATCTCATCTGCACAGGATGACAACGCGCCATTTTTCTTTGCCAACAGCCCGCTTTTTATGGCTTCTCTCCTGTGACAGAATAATCTGAGGGAAATTACATTCTGCTGAAAAATAAATGATAAAAGCACAGTGGTGTCAACACACTGAACTAACGGGTTGGTCAGATGCTCGAGCCCCTGATAATGGCTAGAAGGGAATGGCCCGACCAGCCTCGCATCCTTTTACAACTATACAATGACAGAATTGGAGGAGGTCATCTAGTCCATTGTCACCTTAAATATGTTTAAGCTGTCATTGTCAGATGTTTATTCAGCCTGGTTTGACTCTACTCTATCATACTCACGTCTATAATTCCCTCTGTTCTCTTTTTTCCCTTTCATAGAAATTCTCCAGTCCTATGAGACCACACCAGTCAGTCATGATTTATCAAGGATAATTGCTAATAGTTCAGAGATTAATTCAACTAGTTCCCCAGTTCCTTTGCCACCCAAGGTAATAAGAGTATCATATCAGATGCCTGGTGGGCTAGACAAGTACCAGTCGGGCACCCAATTACTCAAAAATAGTGGGGATTACCATTACCCAATTACCAATTTACCATTTTACTGTTTGGTATTAACTGGTAAAATGATTTTTTTTTTAAAAAGAATCCAGTCAGGAACTCAAAACTCAGCACCAGAAGACAGAAAATTGGGACGGAAATTGATATTTTAGTATTTTGGGTAACCCATCAGGTACTAATCAGGTACCGATTAGTACCCGATGTTACTAGGTCAGGTTGAGTTTTTGAGGGTACTCGTTTTTTAGGGTACGCGTTTCAGCTGCCTTATATGCCATAACTGGAACTCCTATGGAGTCACAGTCACTGGAACTCAGGCCTGTGAAGACAGCTAGATTCATGATAAAATCATCCATCTTTCTTTATCTGGTGTGACAGAAGTTGCTTTGAAGAATTCCGGCAAAACATTTAATAGATTTTTAACATATCTCTTATTGCTCTCCCGTGTTCTCAACACAGCTTCTTTTAAAAAAGTAAAGGCTCAGATAGGTTTTTAAAATTAAATAAATTGTGTACATTCTGGGTATAAACCTCCTAATTTAGCATTTATGTTTAGCTTCTAAACCATGTTTGGTCAATTGTTTTAATTCACTGACTTTTTTCCCCTTGACTATCTGTACCTATGACCATAGAGGTTTTCAAACTGTCCTTCACCCGGGGTGGGGAACCGCTTTCCAAGGGCCACTTTGAAAATTAGTACACGCTCCAAGGACACGGAGATGTGTGCAGGCTATCATTTCTGCTCCCATACCCAGAGCATTTCAGTGCTTGGGGGTAATAATAAGAAATGGATCCAGGAGTTAGATCCAAGAACTGAAAAGGGACCAAATGAAAATTAGTCATAGGCCACATTTGGCCCTTAGCTGTGAGATTCTCCAACCTTGCTCTACGTTATCTCACAAAATTCTCTCTTCTGTTTACTGAACTCAAGCTAATCAAATAACCCGTCCTATAATTGCTCCCCCAAACGTATTCTCCCAAACTCCCACTCTTGTTCCTTCTGTCAACAACATGCAACTTGTTGAACCTCTTACTTCACATCTTTCAGGCAATGAAACCAAGACGCATTTCACCACATTTTTATCAACAGAATGTAATTTCATTCAAATCATGCTGTCAACAGGAAGGCATGCAATGAAGAGAGAGAGAGAACGAACCCAAATGGCCAAATTCATTTTATCTAGAAAAAAACAAACAACGGTCCTCTAGCTAATTAGCACAGAGGCTAGCATCGTGAGTCCCACTGAAGTGACTGGAACTTGTGCCAGGTAGAGGATCACACCGGAAATTATTTTAGGTGGGGTAAATGCTAGCTTTATGAAGACTCTCCCAGGTGCAGCGTCAGAACAATTTTCCAGCATTGCATAGAGTCGTGCACCTTTAAGTATTTTCCTTGTGTCAACGGAAGCTGCCAAAGTATTAAATCTATGCTAAGAAAATAGTCGGAGATGAGCAACTGAGATGCAGAAAGAAGGTTACAGGCAAATGCACATGCTGCTGCTGAACTGATGCATTTAGTGACCTGACAGGTGTGTGTCCAATGTTGTGCATGAAGAGCTGTGTTCTGATTGTGCACCCTCTTCATTGAGGTCCACCAGAGCCAGGGACAGCCTTACCCAAAGTGGGGTCCAGGGCAGGGAAAGAAGTTCTTTCCCCACCCAAGGTGGGACCTGAACGTCCGGCGGCAAAGCTGGAGGCGGCCAGCAGGCCTAGGGGCGTTCCCTGGCTCAGGGGGGTGCTCCCTGGCTCGGGGGCAGCCTTTTACCTGGGCCTGGGCTCGGGGATGGGTGATGGGGCACTTCCCTCTGCCCATCCCCAAGCCCGAGCGGCCATTCACATCACCTACCTGATCCGCTGTCGCCACTCTTGTCAGTCGCCACTGTTGTTGTTCCCGCCACCGCTATCGCCGCTACTGCCAACTCCGGCCTGGGCCCCAGCCAGGCAGTGGAGGGGACCAGCGGCATGAGGGAGAGGTGGGGCCTCTGCTTCCCCTTAACTTCCACTGGAAGTGAGGGAGAAGGCAGAGACCCCACCTCTCCGTCATGTCATGACGCTGGCCAGCTGGGCCCCCTCCGCCGCCTGGCTCGGTCTGTTAGTTTCAGTCAGGAGAAATGGGGGAGAGGCAGGGCCTCTGCCTCTCTCTCCTTCATTTCCCCTGGACGACTGTGACAGGCAGCAGGGGGGGGGGCACGGAGTGTGGGAGAGGCAGGGCCTCTGCCTCTCCCTCACTCCTGCTGGCCCCCTCCGCTGGCTGTCAGACGCAACAGTCTCATCAGAGAGGAGTTGGCCGACTCCCAAGGGTCCCGCCAACTCCCGAGGGCCCAGCGCTCGGAATTCCAGCTTCTGGCCACTGTCAGGCCGGGAGCTGGGGACTCCTAGTGCGGGGTCCCCTCAGGAGCGGGGCCCTGGGCGGCCACCCCTAACTGCCCTGCGCTAAGGCCGGCCCTAACCAGGGCCTCTCGGGGTCCATGAGTGCTCTTGGTCTTAGACAAAAGGTTCTTAATCCTTTTCCTGCTGCCACTTTTCTGCTCAGTGCCATCTCATGAGGTTCTTCTTCTGTGGACATGCAGACAAATCCACTCCACTGCAGCTACTGGCTGCTGTAGCACAAAAGGCCAAATTGACCATAGAGATCAGTGGAGCATAGGGGCGCCATGATGCCTCCTCTGCCACTTTCTCTCCTTAGGTTCTGTGCTGCGTAAAGTTCAGCAAGGCATGATGATTGGGCACCTTTTTTCCCATCAATATGTTTGATCCATTCTTTTGCAGGAGAATGATGTAAAGAGGAGTTTTCTGAAATAACATTTTTGATGGCTTGGAAGGCCATGGAAATGGAACGCGTCCCGTGATAATCTCACGACAGGGCTTCCCCATTGTTGTGACAGCGGAACGCTCGTATCATGCAGTCACCTTTTTGTGACTGTTGAACAGTTCCCTGCAAAATATCAAGGGGTGTACCCCAAGGTAATATAACTGTGTTCGAAAATGTATGGATGATAGATCTATCGTTGACTACTAGTCAAGATATCAATAGGATGCATCTTCTGGCTACTAGAAGCTGGGGGTGAATGGACTCAACAACCACTCAGTGTGACACCGAGCAGGTCTTGAACCAGTGATGTAGCAAGGCTGTGGTGCACCCAGGCTAATGTTCCAATTATGGGACCCCTAAGGTCAAGGGTACCGAGTCTTCTACACAGCAACCCTCCAAAGGGGGCTCCTGGCCTGCCTTGACCACCCATTGTAAAGGTTTTGGCACCACTTTGCCTCCTAATCAGTCCCTCTCTGAGTGGAAGCAGCCCCTACAGGAAGGAAGTTTTAAGATTGGGCAGGGACAAGGCTAGCACTCCAGCCTCACCCACTCTGAAAGCTTCCTTCTTGGTGCAGCCTTTTGCAATCAGCCTGAGCACAGCTAGAAAATTTTCAGAGTGGGTGGGGCAGAATATTGGTCCTGCTGCCTCCCCCGCCCACCCTGAAATTTCCTAGAAGCACTATAGTCACTTGCAAAGGATCCCCTTAAATTTCAAGGCCCAGGCTCAACTGAGCCCCCTTGCTCCAAGGTAGTGCTACACCCCCTGCAGTGATGTAATTGTGAGTGCCTTAGACATTCAGCCACTGCACATTATAGGTTACCACCCCTCCATCTGGACCCTGGGTCATCTCTGCATGAAGCCCAGATTCACCTCTGTTATCCAGGATGGCCGGGATAACCTGAGGATTTTTTTTTTCAGGTAGAACAGGGCCATGTCAAAAAGGAATGGGGCAAAGACTCTCCTCCTGTGGCCCCGCCCCATGCGGAACATAGGGATGTCACAACACTCTATAGTAGGGATGTGTGAACAGAATGCGGTTTGGATGTTCGGACATTCAGTTTGAAACCTGAGTTCAGGTTCGGTTGTTAGGTTCAGCGGAGTTCGGTTTGGCCGAACTTGGCCGAACATTCGAAAATAGCACTATAGATACCGATACTGAATTCGAAGATTTTTTGGGTATCGGCATCATTTGGCCCTGAAACAACCCCTGGTCTCCA
Organism: Sphenodon punctatus; assembly: GCA_003113815.1. Taxonomy (NCBI): domain Eukaryota; kingdom Metazoa; phylum Chordata; class Lepidosauria; order Sphenodontia; family Sphenodontidae; genus Sphenodon; species Sphenodon punctatus. The sequence continues at coordinate 4,104,000 of QEPC01010859.1, forward strand.
CCCCTGGTGCCAGGAAGTCTGCTCCTCAGCTGCCTCCCCCTTCCAGTCATGTTTTTCCCGCCCAAAGTCACGTTTTTCCCACCCGTGAACTCATCCAAACTCACCCGAACATGACCGAACTGTTCGGCCGTTTTCGAGTTCGGTTCGGACGTTCGGTCTGAACTCCGAACATGCGAACCACGTTCACACATCCCTACTCTATAGTGGGTGTAATCACATCAGAGGGGTCCTCATCAAAACTTCGGAGAAATGGCAATCCAATATACACACACTACCTAAAAACTATTACAATTGTGACAGGATGAGAGAATATGGAGTTGAATCTTCTCCTAAAAGAGAGAGCTTGGAAACATCAACAGATGTTGTTGTTCCGTTGACATTTTGGATGCCTATCTTTATTCCCCCCCTCCACACACACACACACACACACTCCTGATTCACTTCTGCTAATTGTCAGTCCTGCTGTGGGATTCGTTTGCTGTGAGATGCAGTTTGAGGGGAAACCTCTCTGGTTTTATTAGCACCTGAAAAGCTTTGCATTTTAATTCCAACGGGACCTCCAAACCTGATACTTTGGTCAAATGAGATGCCAGCTCTCTTGGATTCCAGCATCCATGTCCCATCGGCCTTGGCGATCTTTACAGACTCGGAGACTTTCAGCCTTAAAAACCACCTGTATATGAAATTTGTTCTTCTCAAAACAAATCTGCAGCAGGTACATCTGCTAGTGCAGGGAAATCAGCAAAAGCTTGGCCTCATAGCTGCACTCAAACAGCTGGCATTCTAGGAAAGATGCCAAGAAAGGACACAGGGACTCAGTTTTTTGCCAAGCTAAGTTTTTAATTTGTGTAGTTACGTGACTAAATGTTAACACAGATCTTTTATGATTCGAAAATAAGAAGAGGAAAATGGAAACTGGTTTATAGTCCGTAGTTCTGTGCTTTTCCCCTCCAAGGATATTCCCTTGGAAAGGAAATCTCAAAATAACCTCAGAGAATTAAATTCTTCTACACTTCCAGAAGTAGAACTGGAGGGAGTAACTCTATCCTGCAGTCATTGACCCTTGGCATACTCCTAATTCAAACTAGGGTATATTACCCCAAATTAAGGGGCACTGCAGAGGAAGTTTTTTCTCCTGAAAGGATCCATGTGCATTGTGTGGACAACACCCAATCATGGTGTAGCCCCAGAATAACTGCATCCCTCCCAACAGCCCCTATTAAGGAGGGACGGTCCCTTTTGGGTGCTGAATCCCATTGTTCCTCTTTCAGGGAGGGCAATGTCCCTCTATTAGGAGAGGGAAACAACCAAGGCACCTCTTTCCTGGTTGCCTCCCAGGAAAACCCCTAGAGAGGACAATAGAGTGATGACGGAATGGCAAGAATTAAGTGGAATGATATGCTGGTGAGCTTCTGTCCCTCTTTATACACTTAGAATATAGGGAAGTGTGTGCATGCACACACGTGTAACAGCACAAGGGAGTGGAGATTAATATTAGTCAAAGAGGTGGGGCTTGTCCCTTTTGGACTGTTTCTCTGACCAAGGTTGTTTTTGTGCATACTGTACTGAATTTTCATGGTGAATAATAAAATAATAATAATAATAATTAATAAATAATAAATAATAATATTCTTTTTATAGCACTCCCCTGACTTTAAATGGCACTCGGAGCACTTTACAATAATACAAATATAAATATAAAACAATATAAAATCAATTAAAACCTATTTTAAAGGTAAAGAGGGAAGACAAACTCCATCAAGGGGAAGCAGCAGTGGAGCACAGTGGCACAAACTACGTCACCCTAAAATTAAAATGTTTGCTCATTCCTTCCCTTGGCTTGCTGTGAATTGCAATAGCACCTCCCGCTGCCATGATCCTCTCCCCAGCTTTTCTTAGCTCTGGAAGCCTTCTCTCTGGCCTGTCGTGGCTCTCTGCGTCATTGCCATGACAATGAAAGACCTGGGAGGCCTACAGGTGTGAGAATGGAGTGAGGAAAGGAGGGCTTTAGAGTAATAGAGTCAGGCTGAGACATTGTGGAGAAATTCACTAACATAAATACAACCGTTTGTGGCTGTGCCGAGGAGGTGTGTGAGTCCTATGAATTCTTCCATGGCCTTTTTTACACGGACGGTGCAGCAGCACCGATGGGTGGAGATGGGTAGAGATGGGTGTGGATGGATGGGTGAACTCACCCAGCGCACACCCGGCGGCACCGAGCAGGGAGTCATTTACACGAACGGTGCCGTGGGGGGTTGTGGGAAGGAAAAGGGAGGGGCCCGCAAACACCCAGCGCCCAAACATCCATCCCGGGAAACACCCGGCAAACACCCGTGCAAATACACAGACGGACAGGAACAGGAACGGCAAAGAAGCCCCGCCCGGCACAGCAACATGACGGCACAACATGGCCAACTGAGGGCAAATGAAGCCGCGCAATTCCACCCCACCCCACCCAGCCGCCAGGACCCACGCGGGCGGGGCGCGAGGGAGAGGGGAGGATGACAGCCACTACACAAGAGCTGGTTCCACACAGCCCCGGCACAGAGCCCAGACCACCCAGCGCCTGGCCTCCCCTCCCCCAACACACACCCACAGCAGAGCCGCACACACAGAGCGGGCAGCAGAAACACACAGGGAAGGGCACATGGCCCACGGGGGGCAAAGAAAGGGGGGAAGGGACCCACACAACACAGGCAACACCCACACACACACACACAGAGGCACTCGCACAAGGGGAGAGGTCACAGCAAAGCACAACACTGACACACCAGGAAAGGAACACACAAGCCTTTATTAAAAGATGGGGAACCAGCAACAGGGGGCAACAACAAACAACAGGGCAGGGAGGGGGACAAGGCAACAGAAGGATGGGGGGGGAACAGCACCAGTAGAGGCAGGCCCGGGGCAGAACCCAGGTCAATATGGCCAGCAACCCCACGTCCGGCACCAGCACTCAGCCTGCACATGGTCCAGCCAGTGCAGCTGCTCCAAGATGAGCAGGAGGAGCTCCACCAACTCCTCCTGCTCCCGGGTCCACTCCGCGATCATGGCTTACACTGAAGGGGACAGAGGGAGAGGAGACAGCCATCAGAGCGGGGCCGCGGGCACCCAGGAGCAGAACCCCCCACACACAGAAGAATACAGGCACAGGGCCCAGCAAAGCAGCAGCACACTCACAGATGCCATCGAACAGCCGCCCCGCCGCCCGCATGTCCCANGGTAGCTGCAGGAGAGACGGGACGGCACTGGGGAATGCCCGCACCAATGGGCCCACGGAGGGACGCAGGCACAGGGCCCAGCAAAGCAGCAGCACACTCACAGATGCCATCGAACAGCCGCCCCGCCGCCCGCATGTCCCAGGCTGCCCACTCCAGCTGCAGGACCATAGCCCCCAGGCGCAGGCTCACCAGCAGCATGACAACAGTAGCTTCAGGAGAGAAGTGACAGGGCACTGGGGAACACCCACACCTATGGGCCCTGGGAGGGCTGGGGACAGCGACACCACCAGGGGAACACCTCCCACACACAGAGTGCCACCACCCAGGTGACAACCCGGACCCTTGCACCAAGAGGGATCGGAGGGGCCAAAGCCCGGGGACAGCACAACCCCTACTCACGCTCAGCTGCCCAGCACCCATGGAGCCGCCGCCCATCCATTGCCACCACCAATGATGGACCGCACCAACAGGAAGCGACAACAGAGGGGAGTGGAGGGGAGGGGCATGGCCACACCAATGCACAGGCAAGACCAGGGGGTGCCTGGACAACTGTCCACCAATACCACCCCAGGAGAAACCCCAGGCAGCAGCACCCATCAGGGAGGCAGCCAGGGGAACACACACCTCACAGCCGGTGCCCACCCCACAGACCTGGAGCCCCCCAGTAAATACCAATCACACACCCCACACACAACCACACGGTTGGGGGCAGGAGGGCCGTCAAAGGGGAAGAGGCACCCAGCCGCCACAGCAGCAACAGAATCAAGGCAGGACAGGACATCACAGAACAACATTCCTTTATTGGTGCCGGGAAAAGCGGGCCCCCAAGCACAGAGAGGCAGGCAGAGCAGGGGGGCGCTGGGGCACCCGCGGCCGGGCACAGGAGGCACAACAGGAGGGCACAGGAGCACCTGCGCAGGGCGGGTGAGGGCACCTGGACAGCCCCAGCAGGAAGGGGCAGCAGTCACACAGAGGGGGCAATGGGGTTCAGGGACTCCAGGCAGCAGCCAGCAGTGAAGCAGAAGGCAGTGCACAGCCTGCTCAGAGGCACGGGGGGGGCTATGCACCGTCCCGGGCACCAAGGTGGCAGCGAGCAGGTGGCAACGAGGGGCTGCTCATGGACAGTCCGGTGAGCACTCCCGGGGCAGCGACCACGGCGCCAGACCCTCCCAGGTGAACAGGCCCCTTCAGAAGCCGCAGGTGCGCATATGAGCATCCACCAGGTAGTGCAGAAGGAGAGGATCCGCACCTGCGGCCGCAGCCCATACAACTGGAAGGGCCCTCACCAATTGAAGGGCAGCGAGCTCCGCTGCAGTGGGGTCCCTGGTCCGGAGCGGGCCACCAACCTCAGGGGACAGCAAGTCCAGGTCCCACAAGAGGGACCCCACGTCCGAGGGTGCGCACGGGATGCCACAGGCATTCAGGAGGCTGCCGGTGTACAGGGCTGAAACAGGGGGGGTCCCAGACAGCAAGGTGAGGCTGTACCCGGGTAGCTCCATCAGCAGGCGAGTCGCCGTGACCTCCGCAGCGGTCCATGGCACCACAATGGCGGGCGGGTGCCCCCAAGGAGGCTGACACAGGGGGGCGAAGGCAAGCTCAAGGGAACGGGCCCGGAACGCCGGGGCCCCGACCTGGTGACCCATTGTCCACATGTACCGCGACAGGAGCCAGAAGCCATCCCCTGCCGACTGGGGGTCGCCCACCAACAGCTGCACGTCGGGGCTCACCCAGAGGGCCCCCAACAATATGTCCGCACAGGGAAACCACCACTCCCTGACATCCCCGACTGAGGGCCCCACAGAAGGGCCGGCCATGGAAGCAGTGGGGCTCGCTCCAGGGAAGCAACAGGCAGGAGACGGAGGGATACCGCAAATGGGACAAGCGAACGAATACCCTCACCCACAGACGGCCTTGCATGCCAGAGATAGGCAGGCCTGTTGTGGACAGGGTGCCGCAACCCACACACAAGACAGCAGGGATGCTGCACAGCTGCCAAGATAAGAAAGAGGGCCACGGCCAGGCACTGCGCCAGGGCGTGGAGCCAAGCCAGGCACTGCATCCACAGCGGGCACTGCTGCAGCTTGCAAAGGCCGACCCAGGATGGGGGGACGCCAGTGTGGTTGCGGAGGCAGGGGTACCCCAGTGTGTGCACGGTCCCATCCCCCCCAGTGGGCATGCGGCTGGCACGCTCGCAGGGATGCTCAGCTGGACCCGGCACCCACTGCCAGCCTAGCACACCCCCTGCACAGCACCAACCGCTGCCCAACCCCCTCCGGCCTACACTGTACATAAGGGACACGCTGCGGCCGGCCAGCCATGGAGCGGAGGGACTATAGTACAGGACCGTGCAGCACACAGAGAACAGCGATCCTGGGTTGGGTGCACACGGAGGAGCTCCCGCGACACCCGTGGAGGGTGGGCCGTGGGCACAGGTCTGACAGCAGAGCGCACCACGCTCACGGCACGTGCCAGGGGTGTTTTGCAGGGAGTGGGAAGCAGCAGCACCATGCTGCCGGGGGACAAGGACCCACTGCCCAGGGCCATGCTGCTGCACCTCCTGGGCGCGGGCATCCTGCTGCTGTGCATGCTTCTCCAGCAGATTACCCTGCTCCGCCTGCAGAGTCAGTGGGCCGCCCTCCTGGGGGCATGGCGACGGAGGGCAGCAAACCTCAGGAGGGCAGCGCTCCACACCCTGCTGGGCTCCACAGCATCCCTGCACCGGTGCCCTGGGCTGGGCCAGTGCCCCCGTACCAACGTGCCCCGGGAGGGGCAGCCCCGCACAGCTCTGAGGGGAACAGGGACAGCATCTGCCACTGCACTGCTGCCTAGGCAGCCAACCACCGGCCAGCGCCAGACCCATACCCATGTCTGTAGGCCTGGGACCCCATTCCAGACTGCTGGGCCCTACCCGTTACCTGCATCCTGCCCTCCACTCCATGTGTGGCCCACTGGGTCCAGGGAACGGGTCCCGTGGGTTGTCCAGCAGCGAGCTCCCTCCCCTTGTTGTCGCCCACGGGTTGCACTGGGCCCGCACATGCCCGCCGGCCAACACAAGTCGGGTCGGGTGAGCAGGTCCAATGCACACCTATTCCTGCCACCTCAACTGCATGAGGCTTCGCTGGTGTAGCCTCCAGCCCTGCCAGTTGGCCAGGGAGTTCATGGAGCCCCTGACCAGCCAGTGCCCCCCCGCACGCCGCACAACCAACCCCCCTCCCCCTCATGTCCCCGGACAGAGGAAGCGACAGCAAGGTTTAGGTACAATATCTTTATTGGAGGGGATATGTACAGTGGAAGGGGGCTGTGCTCAACGTCTGTGGCAGCCTCTACCCCTCTTGGCCGCACCACCGGAGCTCGTTGGATGGCGTGCCCTCACCGCAATTGACCACAGGGCTCTCCGGGCTGAGGGTCCGGACTCCCTGTCATCCATTGGCTGCTTCACACCAGCCTCCACTGTTGGTCCCTGCTTGGAGGAGCAAGAAAGGGTTAAGGGATCACTGTGTGCACTCACCTCTGTCCCTTGTCGGTGCATTGGCACCTGGGTGCCCCATAGGGTCCGGGGAGCCCCCTCCTCCCCACACGAGCAAGGCATGTGCTGTAGGGCACTCTCTGAAGGTGCCCCCCCCCCCGGGATGGGCCGCCCATGGTATCACGGCATCTGCCCAGTCACGTGCTGAGGCGCCGTGCAGATACACATGCCCCTGGCAGTGGCTGTCGCTCCTCATCCCATGTACCACGTGTGCGCAGTGGAGAATCCACATGTGTTCCCTACCAGGATCCCACCTCGCACAGTTCCCTTGTTTCCCATTGCCCCCCCACCATGGTGTTGCACCCCACCCCCGGGGGCCCAGGGTGCTGAGACCTTACCTGTGGGGGTGGAGCGGCCTCCATGGGTGGTTGCTCAACCTGGGGTGCACGGTCTTGCAGTGGGGGCATCACCTCCCGGTGGAGGGGTCGGGGTGGCAGTGGGGGCAGAACCACAGGGAGTGCAGACTGTATGGGCGGCCCCGCAAGCGGGTCCGGCCGGCCCATGTGGGGGAGGATGACCCCGTGGACCAGACCCGTATAGGGTTGCTGCTGGGGGATCCATGTGTGGCTGAGGTGCAGGGGGGGCACCGGCACCAGTGGGAAGCCGTCATGGTGTTGGTCAGCTGCCAGTCCTCCTTCCGTGGCATGACGTGGCCTGTAGCACTGGGGGTCATGCCTCAGGACCTCCATGGCCTCCCCCATGAGGTCCATGAGCCATGCGGCCTGACCCTCCAGCCTGTCACAGGTGCACCGCTGCTCGCCTTGGAGGGCGGCAGCCTGGCGCCTGTCCCAGAGGTAATCGGTGCAGGACCAGGCCATCATGGCAGCCAGGATCTCCCGGTCCTTCCCCTCTGATGAGCTCCCTGGTGAGCGAGAGTTCTCAGGAGTGCACCTCAGCTAACCATTGTGATTCCGTCAGCAGCTCCCTGCTGAGGTCCTCCCTCCGGGGCTGGTTTCTGGCCCGCATCTCCCAGTTCCACTCCATGCTGCCAGAAGCTGCTCCCCTCGCACGAGTGGGCGCCTAATCTGTGAACGGGAAGTTGGACAGAATGTTAGTGCACCCGGCCAGTATGCTCCGCTGCCAGCTACCACATGTCCTGGGATGCCTGGTGGGGTGGCCCCCATATTGTGGCTGCCCCCCTCTACCCTCCCCTTTGGGACCCCCCTGCCCTGCCCTCTTGTGGGATCGCCCCCCAGCCACACATCGCTGCATTTCCTGGGTCCATCCTGTGTTCCATGGGGACCACTTTGGGTTTACTGGCCTCTCCCACCTGCCCCCACCACCCCACCCCAGTTGGGCCCTGCTGCTTGTGGTTGCTCGCCCCCAGGGTGGCCTCTCCCTGTACCTCCACCCCCCTCTGTACCCGGCCCCTCCATGTCCCATGAGCCCTGCCGTGGAGGGTGGCCCACCTTGTGGTGGGGGTGCTGCCTGGCCCCCCTTGTCCTCCTCCTCCTCCGCGACCTCCACCTCGTGCACCTCCAGACTGGCTTGAGCTGCAATGGGAGGGGGTACCATTACTGTTTGCCTGCCCCCGGCCCTGGCTGCAGCGGCTCTGTCTGGGCCGATCCCACCCCTAACCCCCCCCCCCTCGGCCCCGCTGGGGCGATCATACCTGGATTCTGTTCCTCCGCCTCCTGGGTGCTGTCCCAGGTCTCCGCATGCTCTGCGTGCACCCCCTGTCCCTGTGGCCAGAGGGCCTGTGGGTCTTGTGGGCATGCACGGAGTGTGTTGGTCCGGTGCTCGGATCCCCGGGGCGCCTTGCCCTCCCCCTATGGGATGGGTCTGTCCCCTCCCACTTCATGGCCGGCCTTGCCAGGGGTACCCTCCCCTCCTTGCTCTGTGGGGTCTGTCAGGGGGATTGAGTGCTAGCCCTGCGCCTGCCCCTGGGGGAAGATGCTGCCGAGTGTGCGGGAGGCCACAATGTCCCAGTCCATGCATAGGAACTTGTCCAGCTCCTCCTGGAACTCAGCTGTGTGCATGGCCCGACTGGACTTGACATTCATGTCCCTGATATTTTTATACCTGGACCTCAAGTCCTTCGCCTGCTGCATGCACTGGGTTACATCCCTATTGTACCCCTGCCACTGCATCTCCTGGGCGATGGCTTCATAGACCTGTCTGGTCATGTAGCTTTGCACCAGGTCGTGCTGGACCCTTTCGGACTCCCACACGCGGATGAAGTCCCTGACCTCCTGCCTGGACATGGGGTCCCCCTTTTGGGACCTGCGTGTGGGGGGTCAACCAGCTTGGCGGCATGGGGGCCCACCCTGTGGATGTGGTCGCCGTGGTGGTGGTCGTGTCCTGTTGGGGGTAATGTGATAGGGGTTACTATGGCTCCTGCTGCCCCCCCCCCCGCCCACCTGTGGGGTCTGCCCCCCTCTCCCCCCTGGGGTTTCCTTTTGCTCACCTGACTGTCTGGGAGGCCCTCCTCGGCCGTTGTCCCAGTGGTGCGGTGCTCCATTGTCCGGGAGCCATCCTGCGGCGGACACGGGACCAGGTTATGCTGCTTCCTCCTGCCCTGTGTCCCCAGGCCCGGTGGTCGGGCCCGGGGCACGGCCCTCCCCTCCTGGAGGGGTTGTGCCCTCGCGTTCACCTTGCTCTCGCTGATGCTCCTTAGGCCGTGCCCTTTGAAGGTGCTGGGCTGAGGGTCATCAACCGGGGGGGTGTCGGTGCGGACCCTCTGCCCTGTGCCGGGACACGTGTGCCATGTTACTTCCTGGTGCTATTTCCCCCGTCATCATCCCCCCCCGTAACCCCCCCTGCCAGCGGTTCCTAACCCCCCCCCTTGTGGCTTCCGCCTGGGGTGCCTCCCTCCCCCCCCCGCACCACCTTGCCGGGGCTTCTCCCCCCCGGCGCCCCAGGGTCCCCATGCTCACCTGGCCCCTTCCCCCGCGTGGGGTGGCATTGGCTCCCGTAGCCTTCTCGTGGGCCTTCCTGTTCACCATTGTGGGATTCCAGGCATGTGTGCCGTGGTTCCTCCCTCCTTTACGGGCTCTCGGCTGGACTCCCGCCCTATGGGCGTGTCTGTGTGGTGGCACGTGTGTGCCCCGTGGTGCCGGTGCAGTGGGGCTCCACCATTCCATTCCACGTGGGTGTGGTTGTTTTGGCTTTTACACGGACGCTCGGGTGTTGAACACCCATCTCCACCCACAGAGGGTTCCGGCTCCCTCGCGGCTGCTCTGTGGGTGTTGTGTTGGCGGGTGTGTCGTGCATGCACTCCCACCCACCCATGGACATTTACATGGACGCCCTCCCACCCATCCGATGGGTGTTTCTGGGTGTTTTTGCGTGGGTGGCATCTGTGTAAAAGTGGCCCATGTCAAAAGGCAAAGGATAATGGGTTAGTTCCCCTGCCATTCTACACACCAGAGTTTGGCCTACTGAAGAAGCCTAAAACTTTGTCTATGTGAACAGAATCCAGTCAGGATTAACACATAAGGTTTTGTTTTTCCTCCGTCTACTGTCATTTATTTTAGATTTCACACATAATATGACTGGTCTTCAGTTCCCAAAGGAACCATTTTTTCTACTGGAAAAATGTGGCTCTGTTCAAATTGAAGCATTCTGATGAGGGAACGTTCCAAACTCAATGGAAGTTCCTGGTGGGAAAAAGCTTCTCTCATGTCAACTCAGCAGTCTCACAGCTCTAGCTCCAGTTCCAGTAAGATTTGCACTGGTGTCAGTAATGCAACTCCCAGAAGAACATGGCAGGTGCATTTCTGGATTCGCAGAAGTTGCAATTTAAACACCCATAGAATGGATGTTACATTTTATTATACATGTTGCAGGGTACCACTGCAGCCAATCACCATGGCCCTGTGCACACATGATGCCTCCACCCAGTTCCTCTGGGTGGAGATGAGTATTGGTCGGTGGGTGAGGAGCATTTCCCTGGGTGGAGATGGGTGAGGGCATCTGTGTAAACGCCACTTTCGGTGGGAGTTGGTGAGTGTTTGCTCCCAGCCAACACCCATCTCCACCCACACCCACCCATGGAGCACCAGACGCCACTGCCGGTTGCTCCGTGGGTGGAGATGGGTGTTGGCTGGGAGTAAACACTCACCCATTTTATGGGTGTTAGAGCATCTGTGTAAAAAGGGCTTTGGACTCCAGTAAGGCCCATTGAGCAGTCAGTTCTACATATCTACAGCTTCCATTTTTTCTGGAATGTATGCCTTCTTTTTCTTCCGTCCCAGTTCAGAATGAAGCAGAATTTCCCACAGGATGGCAATTTGGAAAATCTCCATTGCAGCCACCCCTAATATAGAATACATTTCCTTCCTCGAAGCAGCATTAGCCAATTAGGAACCCAATTTCATGGCACAGTTTGACCTTTACATCTTCAGTTAGGTTCAAGGGAGAGTTCTGTGCGCATCCCAGACTGCACACAGACCCCACTCTTGTGCACGCCTCCAGTGGCAGCTCTTTCTCCTGCACCACCCACTACTCTCTGGGTCCTGCTGCCCTCACTGCGGTGCCCGTGATGCATGCCAGTCAGCACATTACATATCAGCGCCAACAACCAGAAGGCATCTCCCAGGCTCCTCTCCCGATGCTCCCTGATTCCTCTTGATGTGAAGTGCATCCAGACATACACCACCACCCGCTGGGCTGGTGATTCTTGAGACTCTGGGGAGCAGAGCAATGGCATGACTTGTGAATAAGGAATGCAGCCTGGCACGGGAGGCAGTGGGAGACCATGTCCTCAAGAGCAGGAAGTGACACCCCCCACCCCATCAAACTCCACCTGTCTGTGAGGTAGTTATCTATTACCATTATTGATAGACGGACATAGACTTTAAGCCAGTGACTTGCCCAAAGCCACAGAACAGGTCTGCTACAAAGCGACAGAATGTGGCCATTCCTGTCTCCCGATCCTATGTTCATTCCACCAAATTGTCAGGAACTGGGCTGCAAACTAGCATCCCTGGGATACTAGGGAAGCGGCTGCTGTTTCCTCAGCAACATACATTGACTTTGACTTGGAATTTGCTAGTAGGTACTTTCCCACACACCTTCCGCTTCCTGATTGGCTCTAATGCATTATATAAGTCACCCAGCAAGGGCAGGAAACTGAGTGGGGGAAATGTTGCTTCCTGTCTCATGACTGGATCTGCTCCACTCCTGAACTAGTTCCCGCCTGTTCTGTCCCTGACCCATCCTGAGCCTGTTTCTTCCTCCTAAAGATGAAACAGTCATCTGCTGCTATCCGGTAACCAGCCAGATACGCATGCAGAATGCAACCTGCTCCAGCAAGGGCCAGTTACTGAGCAGTATCTGTTTATGGTTCAGTGACTTAACCAGTTAACCGTTTTACCGATTTATTATGTTACCACGTAATACCACAGTGCGCCATTTATCGTATTGCTGTTTACCATTTGCCCATAAATCCTTTCCTGTTTATCCCTCCTCCCCTCCCAACAGACCTCGTTTCAGACTAGTAACCGTAACATTCAGTTACATGGTAATACGGTATTGGTACCTAGTGCTGAATCAAATAGCTGTTCCTGAAACAACAGGAAATTCCGTTACCTCAGGAACATTGCTGAACGCTCAGGAGAATTTTCAAGCCTGGGACACATTTTGCAATTCTGTTGCTTTGGGGATTGCAGGTGGCGATTTTTCGCAACTTCTGTAATTTTTTAGTACCTTTAGTGATTTGTTGGCACATTTCAAGACTTGTTGGTACTTTTTGCATCCTGGTGTTGTCACTTTCCTGGCTCCCAGTCCCATGCCTTTTTGCCTCCAAGCACTCTTCTCCTAATCAGGAGGGGTGAGAGGTGGGAAGAGAATGAGGCTGTGCCTGCAGTGTCTGGTCTATCTATGTGTACTGTACCTGCCTCTTTCTCCTGCCAACATGTCGAACGTGCCAGCATGTCAGTGGGAGGGGGGTAGGAAGGGGAGAAGCACCACCCGTTCACACCTCTCACACACAAGGGAGCTCTGCTTGCGAAGTGCGGGGAAAGGAAGCCCGTCAGGATAGTGTGTGGGTCTGTTCGTGTGCTTACGCACTCTGAACGTTGACCCCTATCATCATAGGGCACAGAGCTGGGGGAGGGAAAGGGGGCCAAACTCACTACTCGCACTTGCCAGGGGAATGGTAGGGCGGAAAAGTGAGGGAGGTGCCTGGTCCACAGGGGAGGGGTCCCAAGGTTCACGATAGGGTTCACGGGCTCACACACTCCAGGGGGAGAAGGAAGGGATGGTCCCAGGACGGGGAGGGGGGAGGCCCAATCGGGCGAGCCCGCAGGCTCTGTCGCCCACTCAATACTCTGATTCGGGGGGAAAAAGGAGGTCACACATACACAAGTATCCCAGGAAAGACAGAGGTGCGCTCTAACACAAACAACAAACGGGGGGCAGGGAAAGGGAGGAACAAACAGCAATCCAAACAAGGTAGTCAAATTCACCACTTAGCTCAGGAGGGGGGCCAGTCTCTCCAGGGTTGTAGCCCTGTTCACCAGCACTGCTACACTTGCAGTGCCGGCCTTTGTAGTGCTGGCTCCGCCCCCCGTGCGTGCCTGGAGGCGCGCAGAGTGCTGCAACGGGCGGGGGGGGGTTCCACGGCGTCTCGCCCCATCCTGGAGCCATTTTCCTTGCCGCTTTTTCCTTCGGCACCTCCGGCTGGGGGCGCCTGTAACGGAGGCGGCGTTACCCTACTGGTGAGTGGGGCGGAGGTCACGAGCCTTCGCGGGGGCCGCCGCGCCAGGCAGCGGCTGCGGCGGCTGACACAGCATTAACCAAAAGTACCTACTGAAGAACATTCCCAAATGAGAACAAATGAATGTAGCAAAATCTGATAAGTTTCCACAGCACAGGGGAGGCTGCAAATAGGTTGTTTTAGATGAAAACAGCATTCTCTGCTAATCATTGTTTCAGCTCTAATGATAATACAGTAAAGCGGCTAACTATTGCTAAATTACCCAGTTATTCTGTTTTTCGACTAGCCATCACAATAATCAGTTAGCAGCCAAACCATTCAGAATGGCAGATATTAATCATGGATAGCAATTTTACTGTTGGTTTCAGTTCTGCTTCCTACCTGAGTAGGTTCCAAAAGTACCTACCAAAGAACATTCCCAAATAGGAACAAATGAGTGTGGCAAAAACCTGGTAAGTTTCTGCATCACAGGGGAGGCAGCAAGTAGGTTGTTTTAGATGAAAACAGCATTCACGCAAATAATAATTTCAGCACTAATAACACAGTAAACCGGCTAACAATTGCTATATTAGCCAGTTATTCAGTTTGTCAACTAGCTATCGCGGTAATCAGTTAGCGGCCAGATAAACACCAAACCATTTAGAATGGCAGATATTAATCGCGGATAGCAATTTTACTGCTGGTTTCAGTTCTACTTCCTACCTGACCTGAGCTTGTTCCAAAGCTCATGCCTGTTCTCAGCACTGCTCCCACCCAAACCCTATTTCTGACTGTGCTCCTGGACATAATCCTGGCTTGGCAAACTGGCTCCTGTCTCACCAATCCTGAAGTTAGCCCACCCCTCAGACTATTCATTACACAAACTATGGGCCTTTTTACACAGATGGAGACGGGGGGGATGAGTGTTTTGCCATGGTGGGTGGAGGTGGGTGGGTATCCGTTTACATAGACACACACACACCTCCACTCATCTCCACCCACAGAGTCTCCTTCCGTTTTCCAGAGGCCTCCGTGGGTAGAGGTGGGTGGAGATGGGTGGAGGTGGGTGTTACGTTGAAGCGCGCACACACCCCCACCCATCCCGCTTGGTGTTCACATGGGCGAACACCGTGCAGACACCCATCCCCCACCCACCACCAGCCGTATACATGGGGAGCCACCCCCGCCACACATCTGCCCAAACACCGAACAGGGCGGGGGGGCGTCCGTGTATAAAAATGGCCTTTCTGCCTTCAAATGGAAAGCAGTCTACTATCAAAACAGAGAACATCAAATCAGAGTAATAGAAAGCCCGGCTTCTTTCTCTTCTCTTGCCATGTCTGTTTTGTTTCTCGTTGCCATGCCATTCCTCCCCTCCCCCCTCCCCAATGTCTCCAAAGGAAAATGATGTCTCGAGCAAGAAAATTAGATTATTCCAAGGGCCTCGCTCTCTCTCTCATATTTATTGTGATGGCAGGCGTTAGAAGTGTTTGACAACGACTCAATTATCTGCAATGAATGGAAGCAGGATGGGCAGGCAATTATCCACTTTACCCATGTGGGATACACCCATATTCAAATCCATGTTTTGAGAGCGCCGCATTCGTTCCAAACCATTTTGCATATTTTTAATTACCAGCGTCAGTAGAGTAGGAAAGCGCTGACTCCAAACAAAGCTTCTTTGGAATCGCTCGGCACTTGGACTTAAGCCAGGGATGGGTTGTCTCCTTCGCAATGGCACATTCCTGACGAGTGGTTGGAAAAGCAGCCTCTGAAACCATGCGTGTCATTTTGTTTATGAGATTCTTTGCATAAACAAATAGTTCAAATCCTACTGCCTGCTGTGGCACATACACAAATGCCTTTTCTTTTTTTTTCTTTTTTTTACAGTCAGAGCCGTCAATGGTCAGTCAATCGGTTGTCCTACATAGCCACCAAGGGCAGGGCATCAGTAAATGGTTCTTGATTTTTGTGGTTTTTGTTTGAAGGGCAATTCAACAAAAGCAGAGAATTGGACTAGAAGATCTTTGAGGTCCCTTCCAACATTATGGTTTTAAACGAGTTTACACTGCAGGAAGAGCTATTTAGATTAAATATTAGCAAGAATTTTCTAATTATAGGAAGAACCAGGCAATGGAACAAGTTGTCACAGGAAAGTGTGTAATCTCTATGGGTGACTACAATAAATGTGACGAGGGCCCGCTATGGCCCACCTGGGTCAGAGACTCACCATCACGTTGGTTTCCAGGACGCCAGATCTGGGCCCATTGCTTCCCTGGCCCGGGTAGGCAGCTGGCCCAGAACTGGTCCCCTGCATGATTCCGGGCCCACAGTCCAGGCCAAGGACTGCCCAGGTGTGTCAACGCGGATCATAAGGGGCCAGCACATCGGTTTGTGGCCCCATCCTCACCAGGGATCGGGGCGACCATGGCTGCCCATGATTGGCCATCATGGCAAGGAGCAGGGCACTGGGAGAGCGCTGGGTGTGGGGCTTCAGGGCTGCATGTTTGTTCTGTTCTGGCACCCTACAGGGGGCAGGGAAGTGTTCGCCGGCCAGCCTGGTTGGGCACACGTTAGTTCCGTGCCCCGACATCACCCCGCCAGGGCCACGCCTCCCTTCCTGAGTGTGTCGATGATGCGGCGGCTGCACATTCATTGTCACCCTATCTTCAGAAGTTTTCAAACATAGGTTTGATAGACATCTTTCATGGATGGTTTAGATCGGGGGGAAGCATTTCCCTCCCAGGAGCCACTTTGAAAATTAGTACAAGCTCTGGCTTGAGCCAAATTAACATCTTGAATATCGTTTTCCTTTAGCATATAGCGGAGTTTGTTTGGTTTTTGTAAGACTTTGGGCACAATCTTAAAATGGGAAATCTTAGGTCAGTCTTGAAGCCAATGGGAAACTCATGGCTTGCAGAACCAAGTATTGCACCATTTGGCCTCAATCTTGAAACCATTTACAAAAGAGTAGTCTGATTAAAATTAATATGATTACTCTGGAACAAGACATTTCAAATTTGCAATTTAGTGGGATTGTCCCACATGCAAAAATTAAAACCACAGTTAGAGGGCAAGGTGGGTTGGCTTTGAGAATGATTAGATTCCCACGTCATTATTACAGCTTTGCCATTGACTTTAATAAGATCAGGACTGAGCCACATGTCCCTTGATGCTTAATTATCATTCAGGATAGTCTGGTTCCAATTTTTACACTAAAGTACTATTTGGAAAAAATAGTCCTCTGGTCCACTTACCCTCCGCTCCTTGAATTCAGTTGTTACTCCCTTTTTTTGCTGTTGTAATGAAGAAGGGAATTTGGCACACAACCCCTCTTACAACATCTGTAAGCCTCTTAACCATGTCCAATTCAAATTAAAGACATTTCCCAAGTGCAGGCCTACACATGTAAGACAATCATACCTCACAGCAGCCAGACTTCACTTGTAGATATAGTTCCTAAAAGGTACATCTATAATTGCAAAGGAAAGCCTTCTTTACAGGGGGCTTTGAAGAGGAGGTCACATGTGATCAAAGGACCGGCTAACAGCAGCGTGTCTGCAATTAGTCCACAAAACATACTTTTAATCAACAAGTGAAAAGAATTTGTGCACATGGTGATCCATTCCATTTGGGTAAAATTTCTTATTTCCAGTCCTACAAAGTCATTTTCCGTTTATTTCATATTTTCCATTGTGGTTCAAAGTAACATGTAAAAAGGCATTTGCTTGACAGAGGGACACAACCATTTTTTTATTGCAAGACGTGACTATTTTTTTATATATTGCACAGAATAATCTCGACCTTACCATGGTTTGGGGACCCTTTACCAATCAACAACCCAATGCCTAACCCGCTGAAGTCCTAATTCTTACTAATGCTTCCATTTAATAGTGACTCTTGGAATTTCAGTGTGTTATGGAGTAACAGCACCAAGGCTGTGGAACTCTCTCCCGCAGAGGTTCGCCTCTCCCCAGATCCCCCCTCCTTCCGCAGACAGTGCAAAACATGGCTATTTCGCCAGGCATTTGGTGAGTGGATCAGGTAGTGAGTTGGGGAATTGGGGGGTATTTATTGACCTCATCTGGTTTGATATTTTATTTGATTTTAAAATTGTATTTTATAATTTTGAACTTTGTTTTTATTGTTTGTTGTTAGCTGCCCTGAGCTGCCATTGGGCAGGAAAGTGGGGGTGGAGTGTAAAAATGTCTATATAAATAAATATAAAATAGATAAACACACCAGCCATGGGATCTTTATTTACTAATTTACCCAGCAACATGGGTAATGTTGGCTCACCTTCTAAAACATGTTTGTTTTGACTGTACATATTTCATCCACTTTAGGGCTCCAGCTATTTAGCCTATTAACCTTTAACCCTGGGACTAAAAAGTCAACCCCAAATCAAACCCTTTTTTAATTCCAACTTGAATAGGCCCCTCTGCATTCAATCCAGCTGGACCTGGACAGTGATAATATTTTTACATACATGGAGGGAAGGATTACTAGTTCAGTTTAATTCATAATCATCACCAGGATTGCTAGTTTTCTCTTTGCAACAGAAAACCAGAGAAAAACAGAGAATTTGCTGTTTTTGAGACAGAAACAGAGATTTTGCTTTTCCCCCAGAGAATTTCACAAAAAATGGCAAAAACGTCCAGGTTCGGGAGGAGGACACAGCAAGCGCAAGGCAGCAAGGACGTGGAGTGGAACTGAGGGGAAGCAACCAGAAGGCATGTGCTGTGAAGGAGCAGGGGCTCTGAATTTGGAGGGGTGCCACAGATTTCCTGTGGACTGGGGGACGGGGCAGGGGCACTATGAGTTGGGACAATCAGGTCTTTTAGACCTTGGGAAGAGGGGACAAGAGGTGGGCCTAATTGGGCCAATAGCAGCTTCTACAAGTGCCAGCCTCTGTATGGTCCCCCTCTCTGGTTGGCAGAGCAGTGTGGGACCAGGCTGGGAGGAGGAGGCAGCGAGCGAGTACGAGGCAGCAGGGGCAGCTGATAGGTTTTGAGGTTAGAGGGGCAGTAAGGCCGGCCGGCAGGAAACAGTGGGCGGAGCCAGGGCAAAGGTGGGCAGCATAACCCAGCAGCAAGGAGTTCCAAGGGTTAATGTTGGATGGACATTACATTACTTAATCAAGCAATTTCAGTTAGGTTAAGGCAGGTTATAATCACCTCCTCTGCCAGGTTTAAAAGCAGGCAGACAACCTTAAACCTCACTTACAAGAAGTTTTAGCAGACACACACACACACACGCAGCAGAGGTTAAGAATACTGCTTCAGAAAGAAGGGACTTGCTGCATGTATGTTGGAGGGACCCCAATCCCTGCTTCAGAAGTCCCGTCTGAAGCAGTATTCTTGCCCTCTGCTGCGTGTGTGTGTGTGTGTTGGGGGAGGGGGGGATTTCAAGGCCCATGAATCACCAGACTCACAGTTACATCTCAGAATTTCAAAAGCATCCCATTTCCAGCATTGTGAACACACACCTAAAGATCTCCAGACTCACAGTTACATCTCAGGATTTAAAAAGCATCCCATTTCCAACATTGTGAACCACCTAAAGATCTCCAGACTCACAGTTACATCTCAGAATCTCAAAACCATTCCATTTCCAGCATTGTGAACACACCTAAAGATCTTCAGACTCACAGTTACATCTCAGGATTTAAAAAGCATCCCATTTCCAGCATTGTGAACACACCTAAAGATCGCCAGACTCACAGTTACAGGGGGCAGGGTGGGGGGACCCTCGAGGGTGGGAGCAGGGTGGGGGGACCCTTGGGGTGGGAGCAGGGTGGGAGCAGGGTGGGGGGACCCTCAGGGGGTGGGGTGGACCCTTGGGGTGGGGGCAGGGGGAGGGATCACTTACCTGGCTGTTGCTCCGGCAGTCCCCGGTAGCCCAGGCTGCAGGCAGGGGGGGCGGGACTTTACCTTGTTTTAAATTGCCTGCATGTCCTGCTCCTCTGGAGTCAGGACACACGGGCAATTTAAAAGCTAAAAAAACAAAAAAACAAAAGCTTCTCGCCTGGGCGTTTGCATCAAGCGCCCAGGCAAGAGGTTCCATTGCGCCCATTAGGCTCAATGGAAAAGGCTAGCCCCTCCCTCCTCAGAACGTCCTATGCGTGCTGTGAAAACGCGATTTGGGCGGCTGAGTCCCTCCGACTCAGCCGCCCAAATCGCGTTTTCAATAGAAAACGCGGTTTGAGCGGCTGAGCAGCTCAGCCTTTTTGTCCCTTCCAGGACCCACTTTCAGAGCGGCTCTGAGAGTGGGTCCCAGAAGGGAGATCACTGACAGCAGCAGCAGCCTCTGAAGCAAAAGTCAGAGGCTGCTGCTGCTGTCAAAAGCAACGGCGTGGGGTTTTTTTGGGGTTTTTTTTTTAAACTAGAGCTGCGGCGAGGGTCCCCCACAGTGCCAGGGAGGCAGTGCCCCAAATGCTCTGGGGGGGCACTGAGCAGAGGGGAAACCATCTAATGGCATGTGCTGTGCGAGGTATGGGCTCTGCATTTGCAGGGGTACCACAGACCTCAAATGGGGGGCAGGGAATGTTGGTGGGACAGATAGCTGCAAAATTACATTAAAATGAAAATATTACAATAAAATGTGGTGTTCTAACTCATACCTATATACATTGTGGTCAACTAGCATTTACATTTAATCATAGAAAAACAGAGAGTTCGGGGGTTTTTAATTAGAGAATGTATAGGTTTTTTATCGGAGAATTTCCAAAAAACATTTGCGGAAAACTAGGAAACCTGATAATTACCTGAATACATTCTGGCTAATACAGCAGGGCTAAAGAACTCAATTTTTTTTTTAATTTATATAACACTTTCAGCATCCAAACAGCTTTATTTACAGTCCTTGGCCCTTTTCACATAAGATGCCCCCCTCACCCCCATGGGCAACTGAGTGGGCAAGGGGGGTCATCTGTGTGACCGCCAGTGCAGGTGGGTAGAGGTGTATGCATGCTCCTACGCTCCACCCACCTCCACCGATCCCCCACACATGGAGGCTTTGGAGAAAATGGAGGTGCCTCTGTGCATGGAGATGGGTAGAAGTAGGTGGGGTTTCATTTAACGGGACGCCTACGCACCATACACCCACTGCGGCCTCCACCCATCCACCCCACACCACCAGTCTGTTTGAAAGGGGTCTTTCTTTAGTCCACCCTCACAGCAGCCCTACAAATTGGTTATTATTGTTCCCATTTTACAGATGAACAATTGAGAGTAAGAAAATAGAGGTTACTTACCAGTAACTCTGTTCTTCAAGAGAGCTCCGCGTATTCTCGCTCATGGGATTCACTTCCTGTTCCGCAGGTACCGGAAACTCTTTTCTGTCAGCAGTATCCAGGCAGAATTTGCCTGGAAAAGACTATAACAAGGTGAGGGCTCTACCCCTCCATCCCCCCTCCCATCCTGAGAAAAGTGTGGGCTCGCATCACAAGGGATGGTCTGGTATAATAGGGGGAGGAGCCCTCCCCGCCCCAGTTCCTTCCAACCCCGGTTCGGAAGACCCAGCAATGTCATCCAAGACTGAGGGGAAGGAGGGCGGGATGTGAGAATACGCGGAGCTCTCTCAAAGAACAGAGTTACTGGTAAGTAACCTCTATTTCTTCTTCGAGGATCTCTGTGATTCTCACTCATGGGAGAGTAATAAGCAGTTGAAACACCTACCTCTAGGAGGAGGGAGTCGAGGAAGTCAACCAAACAGCGAATTCAGAACTGCCTTTCCCACCTCAGAGTCTGATCTGGCTGTGAGGTCCAATGAGTAGTGCTTCGTAAAGGTATGCACTGACACCCATGTGGCAGCTCTGCATATGTCCGAGATAGGTATCCCATGGAAATTAGCAATGGACGTAGCAGCAGCTCTGGTAGGGTGTGCTCTCAGACCTAAGGGTGGAGTCTTGTGAGCTAAAGCATAACATCTCTGTATGCCTAGAGTAATCCATTTGGATAGCCATTGCGAAGAGATCTTCACCCCAATTTTCTGTCCTCCATAAGATATAAATAGTCGCATGCTCTTATGCTCCTGGTTCGATCAATGTAGAAAGCAAGCGCTCTCTTAACATCCAAAGTGTGGAGTGTCCGTTCTGCATGCGAAGCAAGAGGTTTTGGGAAGAACACTGGCAGTGAAATCATTTGAGTCAGATGAAAGGGTGAAACCACTTTGGTTACAAATGCTGGATCAGTCCTTAGATCCACCTTATCCCTATGGAACAGTGTATAAGGTGGCGAGGCCCTGAGGGCAGTCAGTTCACTTACTCTTCGTGCCGAGGTGATTGCTATCAAGAAGGCAGTTTTAATNGGCAGTCAGTTCACTTACTCTTCGTGCCGAGGTGATTGCTATCAAGAAGGCAGTTTTAATAGTTAGATTTTCCATGGTACATGAAAGCATGGGTTCAAAAGGATGGCCCATCAGTCTTGATAGCACAAGATTCAGGTCCCACTGAGGGACTGGTTGAGATCTCGGTGGAAAAGTGTTCACCAACCCTTTCCAGAAGGATCTCATCAAAAAGTGAGAGAACAAAGTTTCCTGACCTTCTGGTTGCAGGCGCGATGACAGCGCCGCCAGGTGCACCTTTATGGATGAGATAGAAAGAGGCAATTTCTGTAAAGCCAAGAGGTACATAAAACACTATTCATAGTAAGAGCGTGTAGGGGACTAGATTGTGTTTCACACCATTTAGAGAAATGGAGCCACTTTGCCTCATAACACCTTCGCGTCGAGAGGCGTCGAGAATTCAGCAAAATCTCCGAAACTTCAGGTGGTACCTTACCTATGAGAGCAGGATCAACCATGCGGAGAGGTGGAGCATCTGCAAATCGTGGTGCAGGATTGACCCTTGAGCACGTGACAGCAGGTCGGGTATGAGTGGAAAGAGTCTTGACACACGAAGTCATTACTTGTAATGTTTGGAACCATGCTTGGCGAGGTCAAAAGGCTGCAATCAGGATTATACGGGCCTTGTCTGTTCTGGCCTTGCAAAGGATTCTGTGAAGGAGAGGGATTGGGGGAAAAGCATAGAGGAAGGTCCCATGCCAGGATATCGCAAAGGCATCAGAAATTGATCCCGGAGCAGCCCCAGCGCGGCTGCAGTATTTCGGCAGCTTCGCATTCTCTTGCGATGCGAACAGGTCTATCGCTGGTGTCCCCCATTCTAGAAAAATATCCTGAAGTACTCTGTCGTTCACTGACCACTCGTGCTGGTCCGACCTCTTGTGGCTGAGAAGATCTGCCATTGAGTTGTCCTGACCTGCCAGATGAACTGCTTGAATGTGTATCTTGTGGGTTATGCACCAGTGCCATATGGCTTCTGCTTCCAAGGACAGACGTGTTGACTTTGCCCCACCTTGTTTGTTCACATACCACATCGCTGTGGTGTTGTCTGTTATAATCAAGGCATTCTTTTCTCTGATATGGAGTAGTAGGGCCTTCAGAGCCCAGCGTATGGCCCTGAGTTCCAACATATTGATGTGTAACTCTGCTTCTTCTATGGACCATAGACCGTGTACTTGCATGTCCCCCATGTGAGCACCCCAACCGGTCAGGGAAGCATCCGAAGTGATGGATGCATCGATGTTTGGTGGATCGAAAGGCATCCCTTTGAGTACTTGGTCTGCATCCCTCCACCACAGTAGGCTTTTGTGAACCCTCTGTGGTAATGTCAGCTTCATGGTGAGTGGTTGAAGGGTGGGAGTATAGTTTTGTGCTAACCATTGTTGGAGTGGTCTGATGTGGAGGCATGCGTACAGTGTCACCATGGTAGTGGATGCCATTAGCCCTTGCAGATGAAGAAAGTACTGTACTGATCTCACTGGTCGAGTTAGCAGATCTCCCAGAACCTTTCGTATGGCAAGGAATCTGTCTGTAGGTAGATATGCTCTTGCCTGGCAAGTATCTATTATCACCCCTATAAAGGGTAGGCATTGGGAGGGGCGTAGATGTGACTTGGAAAGATTGATCAAGAAGCCTAGGTCCTTGAGCAGTGACATTGTTATTTCCAAGTGTCTCTGCAGGTCGTGTTGCGATGCCGCTGCGAGTAACGACTCGTCCAGGTATGGAAATATCCTGACCCCTAGTCTTCGGAGGTGAGCAGCCACCGCCGCGATGCATTTGGTGAAGACACATCGGGCCGCAGATAGACCGAATGGGAGGACTTTGTATTGGAACTGTTGGTTTCCTGCAACAAATCAAAAGTATCTGCGATGAGAAGGGCGGATGGAAATATGAAAATATGCATCTTGTAGATCAAGGGAGGCTAACCAGTCGCCCTGCCGGAGGCCCATAAAAATAATGGGTAGGGAATTCATGCGAAACTTAAATCTATGGACAAACTTGTTAAGTTGTCTAAGGTCTAGGATTGGGCAAAATCCCTTGTCTTTCTATGGAACCACAAAATTCTTTAAAAAGAATCCAGTATTAAGTTCAGATACGGGAACCAGTTCAATGGCTCCTTTCTGAAGTAGTTTCTGTATTTCAACTAGTATTTGAGTTGAGGGGGGGGAGCCCCTAGGGGGGTGGGGAGAGGAAATGAGGAGGAATCTAAACTGTATAGCGTAGCCAAATTGTACAATTTCCCTGAACCAGCGGTCAGAGGAAATGGCTTCCCATTGAGGTAGGAAAGGCAGCAGGCGATCATGGAATGAGGGATTGTCCTCATGCACGCCCTTGATCAGGCTCTCATCAAAAATGGTAATTCGCTTGCTGACCCAAGGACGAGTTGGGGGATGGCTTGCCACACCCTTTCTGCCTATTAAAGACCTTGCGTTGCTGAGGCCCTTGTGGATGTTGGTACTGCATAGTATTCTGTTGAAAGCGCCTTCCAGTGTTGTAACTATATGAGTGATAGGTGGGTCTTCTGGATGAGAAGAAATAGGGACTCTGGGTGGGATAGGATTTTTTACGGGTGCCACGTATAACCCCTGTAGACCTAGCTGTCTGATTCATCTCCTTGATTTTTTTCCAGAGTGTCATTCGTAGATGCAGCGAAGAGCCCTTCGCAGTCAAACGGAAGGTCCTCTATCCATGTCTTGTTCTCTTGGGTCAGAGCCGTGGAGCTCAGCCATGCATGTCTGCGCAGTGCTATGGCCGAGGCCATACCTCTGGCATTGGCATCAGCTATATGCATGTTTGCTGTTAGTTGAAACTATGCCATCTGCATCCCCTCTTTCTGGAGGGCTGCTATTTGGTTCGGGTCTGTGGTGCTGCTAAGCCGTGACCATAGCCAATGTTGATAGCCACACATCGCTGAGGCATAGTTGGCTATTCTAAACGATAGGGAGTCAGATGAGAACATCTTACGTCCTAGGACATCTAGTCTCCTTCCCTCTCTATCCGATGGGCATGTCTGTATCCCTCCCGCTCTAGATTTTAGCGATGCTGCAGCTATCACTAAAGAGTTCGGGGGTGGGTGTTTGTGAAAGATCTGTGCACATTCCTTGGGGAACGCATACAAGGAGTCTGCCAATTTATTGGTGGGTGTCACAGAAGCGGGTTTGTTCCAAATAGTAGAGGCAGCTCCATTAACTGTTCTAACATCGGGAGCATTACATGCACTGATTGATTTGCCTGCCCCTAGGATCCCCAAAATAGGCCCAGTCTGGGATTTCTTGACAACTCTGGTCAGGAGCTTGGGGAGGGAGGTTGCCATCCTCCGCAGCATTCCTTGAAAAGCTTTAGAGTCCTCAGTAGCCAGAGATGGATTCGGGTCCGATATAGCATCGGGGGGGAGGTGGGGATATGGTTTCATCCTCCTGTAGTGAAGGTGAGGATGGGGATGATGACCGGGATGCGGATCTCCCTGAGGAGGCTATAGTAGCCGACGTCTGTACCATCGGTGCCGCCTGTCCCATTTCTTCCCTTGGGTTCCCCAGCAGTGAGGTCAGGAGATCTGTGACCCCAGAGGGTGCTAACCTTTCACCACGCGGTTGAGTGGCCGAGATCCCTATTGGGTCCGATGTGCTGTGCCCGGTGTCGGCTGTCCCGATGTTCTGTTGTAATGGTGCCGAGCCCGCATCCAACGGTGGGGGATGGGAGATCATTGCCGTCAGTGCAGCCCTCGGAGGGAGTGGCAGCACGTATGGACGTTCCAGTCTGGAGCATGCTAGGGCATCAAAGTCTGTCCTAGGCATGTAGGGTGAGGGGCTCCAGGACAGATATCGGTATTCCTGAGAGTAGGCATAGTCATAATGTCTGTCTCTAGGTTTGTAGGGTGAGCAGCAGGAACATGGCGACCGGGATCTATGCTCCTGATGGTACCTCAGGAGTACCGCGTTTGTCCCAGTACCGCAGGGACCTGGACCTTCAGCGGTACCGTCTGTGTTCCTGGGATCGTGCATCCATGGGTACCGTCACTGGTAATGTGAGTAGAAGGGGCGGAACTGTCGGCGTGGGCGGTGCCGCCGGTTGTGGGGGCTGTAATTGTGGTGTCGCACTCATTGGTCCCAAATGAGTTAAGTCGCCCCTCATGTGTTGCATCTGGGAAGCCGCCGCATCCCCTGTGCCAGGCCACTCCGGTAGCTCCCTGGAGCCCTTCTTCTTCTTTTTCTTCTTCTCCCCTTCCGCCCGTCTGGAGCCCTGTTCTGAGGAGCGGGCGGTGCTGTGTGCCCATGGGGCCTCTGTACTGCCCTCTACTGGGCGGGCGGTACCGAGAGTCCGGGGACTCTCCTTCGGAGGGGACGGTACCGCAGGTCTCGGTGCTAGTTCTGTTGTGCCGGTTCCGTCGGTGCCTTCTGTGCCGATTCCATCGTCGATGACGTAGAGTGCCGGGTGGGGAGCCTGAGAGGCCCCTCTTCTCCACCCTCCAGACCCCTTTTTGTTAGCAAGTCCTGCAGGCGCAGTGCCCTGGCACATTTGGCTCTGTTCGATAATACTGAACAGGCTCTGCAGGTCTGGGTGTTATGGGCCTCGCCCAGGCACGCTAGACATCGGGCGTGCTGATCGCTGATGGACAGGGTGGCGGGACAGGAGCTACACCTCTTAAAGCCCAGCTGTTTGGGCATTCCCAGACACCCCGAGGGGTGGATTGTGCCCAGGGAATGAGACCCCACGGGCAAGGGCGGCACTCACTGTTTTATTATCCTTACTACTGACCAGCGCTGAGTAGCGCTGCAAGGTCTTCCAACACCACGCGGTTGGAAGGAACTGGGGCGGGGAGGGCTCCTCCCCCTATTTATACCGGACCATCCCTCATGATGCGAGCCCATACTTTTCTCAGGATGGGAGGGGGGATGGAGGGGCGGAGTCCTCACCTTGTTATAGTCTTTTCCAGGCAAATTCTGCCGGGATACTGCTGACAGAAAAGGTTTTCCGGTACCTGCGGAGCAGGAAGTGAATCCCATGAGTGAGAATCGTGGAGATCCTCGAAGAAAAACAGAGAATTGCTGAAAGCAACCATGCAAGTCCCTGGCTAAGACAAGATTTCCACCATGCTTTCCCAGGCCCATGTCTACACCCAGCACCTTAGCCACTGTGCTAGACTGCTTCTAACAAAGCAATGGAGGTGTGTTAATTGCAATGCTCCATCTGTGGTGTTGTAACATGATCAGCCACTATGGCCATTTCACACGGACGCTGCAGCAGGTGCGGGGGGGGCGGATGGGGGGAGTGCTCACTCCCGCGCTCCACCCACCCCCCACCCACCACCCACGCATGCAGCAACGGGCGCCAATGCCCGATGCTCCATGCGTGGAAATGGGTGGAGGTGGGTCCATGGGAAGGCACCCCTCACACACTGCCCACCCACTGTGGTGCCCACCCATCCCCACCGCTGGCCTGTTTGAAAAGGGCCTTAGAATATGATCAAACAGTACCCCTCCCTTTAAAAAACAAACCCTTTCAAGCCGCCCTGAGCTGTTTTTAGGAGGGGCGGGGTAAGAATCTAATAAATGAAATGAAATGAATGATATTTCATTTTATTAAACATTGCAAACAGCTGTGTCTCCCTGCTACCTCTTTAAGCCCTTCTACTGTCACCCTGCCCAATAAAATATCAATCATTAGCTGCTAGCCCTATTTTTAAAATAGCCTATACAAAAGTAAGAAGCTTTCAACAGAAGGTTAAATGATCTGTTGAGTAATCTACAAGTGATTTTTCGCTATGAAAGAACTTGAAAGCTCCGTCAGAATCCAATCCACCGGCTGCATTTCAGGACTTCTCATTAATCCAGAGCATCTCAGCTTGCCTTTCACTTCTTGAAAAGTGAAAAATATGTCTGTCTCACAAAACGTATAGTTTATTGGCCTGGGGGCTAGGGATGTGTTCAGGGAGAGTGAAGGGGAAAAGTAAACCAAGCCCCTAAAAAGAAAGAAAAACAAACATTTAGCTTAATATAAGAAGCTGGAAAGCCGATGACAAAATGAAGAAGAAGGGGGGGGGGGGGAAGCAAAAACCAGGGACTTAAAATGTGCTTTCCATCCGCTTTGATAGGATAGAGTTAAAAAACACACACAAAAAGCTTTATACAAACTAATGAATTGATTTAAGGCTCCACGGGGCGATATACAATGACATATTATTTATGTAACCTGCAGTTTTCTGTTTCACATAGTAATTTCCACCTCCCACCCTGTCAAGCAGAAGAAAAGTTTTCACCTTAAATCTTAGACGACAATCAACCCAAATAGCAGGGAGAGGATATATAAATGAAAGTAATTTAGTGAAGTGGGTTTGACTGACGTGCCGGGACCATAAAAGTTATGATAATGTCAGGGGATATCAAAGTGAAAACCAGGTGGGCAGACGAGATCAGGCAAGTTCCCAAATAAATCTGAAAGATGCTCTTCAATGCTGGGGAAAATCCAGCCATTTATTTTCCGGCTTATCAGTCTGTGGGTCAAAAACTATGTATTAAATTTGGTGCACAAAAGCATGCTTTGTCTAACAACTGTGCTTATTGTAGTTGGGGAGGTGGGGGAAAGAGGACTTTCTTTTTCTTTTTTTTTAATCTCAACAAATATTTTTAGTTCACAATGCTGGGTGAGTTTGAGGGGCTGGGTTTTTTTCTCTCCCTCTCTCTCTTTCTAAAGACAGGGGGAAGTAAAGACTAGTTGAATCTACCTTTTCAATATGCCTGGGCAGCACTGGTTTCTCAGGAATGCGAGACAAGCATTTTCTCTTGACGTACTAGTTCAGCAACCCGTCTTTGCTTTGTTGCTGCTGCAATCCAATGGGAATCTGGGTGCTCAGCACTTTGCAGGATTAAGCACACATGTACCCCCAGGACTCTAGGCTGTTAATCTTAATTGGGTTCATGATCTTAATGATTCATTGACTTTAATTGATTATCTATCTTAATTCATCTTAATGATCTCTATTAAGGCTGAGAGCTTTCAAAAACCACACAAAGAAATTTGGCATCCAGTTCTCATGGGGTGCGGGGGGGAGTGGCGGAAGTAGAATGGGAATGGGCCCTAATGCCCTCAGAGAGAGAAAGACAAAGTCATTAAGATAATGCCTTTAATTGGACCTAATTCTGTTGGTGAAAATGCATAAGATTCCAGGCCACACAGAGCCCTTCCTCGGGGAAGAATCTTCTGTGAAGCTGGCATGTTCTCACCAACAGAAGTAACTACAGTGGGTGCTATTAGACACAACTGTCAGGATCTGGGATGAAAATCTAGCACCTTTGGAACCTTGGAGGAGGCCAATGGCTCTGCAATGCCACCATGGCGTTCTATTTCAGCTCATTGGGTCCTGCTCCAGCACCTTGACATTCAAATGCGGCTCCCCACCCACAGGCCCTGATTGGCTCCTGGTTGGGCAAATGTCATCTGACAGAAAGAGGAAACCAGATAGAGCAACACTTAGGCCCTTTCTACCCACCTACACCAATCCCTCACGCATGGAGGCATTGGAGAAAACAAAGGTGCCTCCATGCATGGAAGTGGGTGTGGGCATCTGTGTAGCGGGCCGTCCACGCGCTGCACACCCACCGCAGTCTCTACCCATCTGCCTGCACCGCTGGCCCATTTGAAAAGGATTTCAGGCTTGTGCTGGGGCTTCAGCTTCTGGATAGCCTAGTTCCTTGCCTGCCCAGCTCCCTCTGCCCCAGGTTTGTTTCCCTTTCCAGTAGGGATGTGCGAACGCAGTTCAGAGGTTTGGGGTTTGGCCCAAACTCGGGGTGTTCAGCCTGTTCACGAACACCCCGAATCCGAACCGCCCCCTGCCCAAACTGGCTGAACAAAGTTTGGATTCCAAATCCATTCGGGAGGGGGCAGGGAGGAACCCGGTTTTTCCCTCCCCCCTCCAGGCTGCGTGGGTGGAAGGGGCACCGGGGAACACCTCCTCCTCACCCTGCTCAGCCTCATAAATTTTTAAAAAATTTTTAAACCCCACCCCGCCCCAGGGATCAGCCTACCTGGTGGTGCCGGGGCTCCAGCCCCGGGTCCGCCGGTGGCAGGTCCGGTGGCGGCAGCGATCTGGAGCGCTTCAGGCTGCTACTAGGCCTTCCAGGTCAAACTGGAAGGCCTAGTAGAGGCCTGAAGCGCTCCAGAGCGCTGCTGCTGCCGGATCCGCCACCGCTGCCACCGCCAGACCCAAGGCCGGAACCCTGGCACCACCAGGTAGGTCAGGCTCTGGGCCTGGCAGCGGCGGCAGTAGCGGCAGTGGTGGCAGCGGCGGTGGGATCTGGCGGGTCCGGCAGTGGCGGCACTCCAGAGCGCTTCAGGCCACTACTAGGCCTTCCAGTTTTGACCTGGAAGGCCTAACAGTGGCCTGAAGTGCTCCGGAGCGCTGCCACCGCCGGACCCGCCACCGCCAGACCCGGGGCTTGTAGGGCGATCCCTGGGGTGGGGGGTTAAAAAAATTATGAGGCTGGGCAGGGTGGGGGGGAGGTGCTCCCCGGTGCCCCTTCCACCCGCGCAGCCTGGAGGGGGGAGGGAAAACCAGGGGCCCACCACCCAAACAGGCCGAACCAGAACGGGCCGAACACCGAACCCCCCGGTGTTCGCACATCCCTACTTTCCAGACCTTTCTGCCTGTATCAGACTGACGCTTTGGCTTAGATCACAGGTGGGGAAACTCAAGGCTAGGGTCCAAATGCAGCCTGCAGCCAGTTTTTACTCAGTCCCTTTTTCATTTCCTGGATCTGGCCTCTGGATCCATTTCCTACTAGGAGTGGGCTTTGGGATGAAATGAAGGATTCGGATCCATTATGGATTTGGATCTGTAATTTCCGGATTTAATTACAGATTCTGATTATGGATCTGTATTTAAATCTATTTTAAATATTTGTAAAAAGTAAAAAATTAAAAGAAAAATATTGTTTATGCACAAAATGGCTGCTAGGACCATTCTGTGCATGATCATGCATTTCCAAAATGGTGGCGGCAGCATCGCCACCATTTTTTTTAAAAGGACAGCCAGTCTGCACACACACAAAATGGCCTCTGTTGGGCGTGTTGCAACTGTTGCGGTTCAGTTTATTCCATAATGGCCCGTTATGAGGAGATATGGATTCATTAGAATTGGTAACACCCATCCCTAGTTCCTACAAGCACTGAAAGACGGAGCTCAGGGTAAGAGAACAGAGATACGGGCATGCACAGGATAGATCCATAGCACAGATCCGTGACTTGGACCCTCCTTTTCCTGAGCGCACCGCCATCCCAGATATCTATGGCCCTTTTTAAATGGACCGTGGGGGTGGGGGGATGGGTGTGCAGCCGCGGTGAGTGGAGGTGAGTGTGCGCCCATTCCCATGGGTGCACACCCAACCCCACCCATCTCCACCCATGGAGCATCGGGCATTGGAGCCCATTGCTCCATGGGTGGGTGATGGATGGAGGTGGCTGTTGCGTGGGAGTGCCCACACACCCCCACCCACCACCCGTGCTGTTTTCACCGATGCACCCCCATCCCCCACCCACCCACCACCACAGCATTTACATAGATCCCCCCCATCACACACCCACGCGCACACCCAGCAGGGGCAGGGGCGTCTGTGTAAAAACGGCCTTAGCGACCATCAGAGCTTGTACTAATTTTCAAGTGGCAGTGGACAGGGAAAGGTTTCCTACCCTTGGCTTATACCTCTGGCGTGTATTTGGAAAACACCGCTTGGACCTGACCTCTGTTCAGACCTGCCATGTCTAGCCCTGATTCTGCAATGACTCACCCCTGGTTCCAATCCTGCTGCTACTCTTCCCAGACTCTGCTTGGTGCCTGATAGTAACGCAGCTACTTGTTTTTGCTCACAAACCTGCATCTTCTCATGATGGGTATTTTAAGATGTAACTGTAACCACTCTGTAATGTCTGAACACTATCTTCAAATAGAAATTACATAGCAACTACTTTGCTGCTTTGCTCTCCCCCAACCAGTGGGCTCATCGTTGGCTCATTTTGTGGGCAACAGGGCTCACATAGCTCTTTTGAGTATAGCCGAAACGGATAGTGCATTTGCTACCCGTGGATACTACCACATTTTCAAGTGGTCTATCAGGTGCCTGATCGGTATCAGAGTACCAGGCCAAGAATTTGATTACCCCAAAATACTGGTTATTACTTTTACCAAGTTACTAATTTACATTTTGCCAGTCAGTACAGGAATTGGGACCAGAAGTAAAAAAAAAAAAAAAACCCAAAAAACCACAGGACCGGAAGCCAAAATACCAGTACATCAGGTTGTCCATCAGGCACTAGTTGGGTACCAATTAGGAGTGGTTGTTACCAGGTTGGATTGGGTACAGCAATTTCAACAGGTCGACCCCTTTTTTGCAGGTCCTTTTCTTCAGCTCTAGTTCGGAGGGCTAAACAGGGCCCCGCAAGAGCTACCTGGAACCTCCAATCCAATACCAGACTATGGAGGCAGGCAAAGCTATGAGGCTTCTTCCCAGTGCTCTTTGGAATGGGAGACGATCCCTGGTTCACTTCTCTCCATCATGTCAATACCTGCCACTGGGGAATTGTCGGTGACAGCTACTGAGGCGGCCATGGGGGACAGACTGAGTGACGCCCCAGGTCCGCCCCACTCACTGTCACCTCAGTTGCTGCCTCTGGTTCTGCAACAGATCTGCACATGTTTATGACAATGTCTGACAATAGCTTTTGTCTCTTCTCCCTCCCATATTTGAGACCCCCACGGCAACAACGGTCTGGACTAACCCTTTCAGACGTTATAATTTAAAGTGGGAAAATATTGGGCGATAATAATTCACCACTGGTTTATTTTGTAATGTGTGACTACTTCTAGCACATGGAAGAAGTAG
Organism: Sphenodon punctatus; assembly: GCA_003113815.1. Lineage (NCBI taxonomy): Eukaryota > Metazoa > Chordata > Lepidosauria > Sphenodontia > Sphenodontidae > Sphenodon > Sphenodon punctatus. Next base: position 4,136,601 of record QEPC01010859.1, read on the forward strand.
TAATCAAGATTACATGTTTACTAGTAAAGAAAATTACCAAGCTGTGGTAATCCAAAAAAGTGCGTCTGTCCATTACCTGAAATGGGTAATCAGTTTACTACTCACAAGCGTTAGTCACATTTTTTCGGGTAACCTTTTGAGCACCGAAACAATAGCCATGATCAAAAAGGGTACTCGCGTATCTGATTTTCCCCCTGGGGATTCCTTTTTGGGTTTTATGAGGTTTGGTTATTTGTGGGGGTTTGGTCATTTTGGTATTTCAATTGTGTCATGTTTAACAATTACACATGGGCAATAGTGTAAATCATGGTGGAACGTTCTAACTGAAATACCAAAATAACCAAACCAAAAACCAGCCTGAAATAACCCAAACTGATACCTGACAGAGCATAAACCAGGGGTGATCAAAGCTCTCCAACCCCAAGAGCCACATCCATTTACTACAATGGAGCCCAAAGCCATTTTTAAACAGGCATGACCATGGGGTGGGTCCGGTGCTTGCAGTGCATGAGGGGACATTAGACGGGCTAGGACGGGTGTGTGCTGGGTGTGCACCACCCGCTCATGCCCCCCCACAGAGCATCTCGGGTTCCCGCCCCCCAATGGCCATGGGTCACAGGAGTGCACACTCATCCACACTGTCTTCAGACAGGTCTTCAGCTGGGTAGGGGTGGGTCGTGGGGTGCGTCCCATTTAAAAGCAGCCCAAGAGCCGCATGTGGTTCTAAAGCCACAGTTTGCCCACTTCTGGCATAAACGGTTATTATCAGTTATTATTATCATCATCTTTATTAAGCATTTATATAGCACCAGCAATGTACCTGGCACTTTACAACTGTAAAAAGAGACACGGTGACTGCCCTAGCAGGTTTACAATCTAAGAGAGTTATTACCCAAACTGCTATTTTTGATCCAGGTAAGGCATATTAGATGGATTTACCCATTTGGGGGGCACTTTACTTTTGGGGAACCTCTTTGACTCATCACCTCAGATTTCTAGGGCTGAAACAAGAAGCAATTTTTTTCTCACAAAAAAATCACAAGAATTGAGAATTGTCACCGAGATCTTGGCACAATCTCAATAGAGACTGAGATCTCTGTTGAGAAATTTTTCTCAAAATACCGTTTACCGTTTATAGTTTACCGTGACCATTTACTGTTTACCATGTACTGCTTACCATATACTGCCTTCATACAGGTAATGTGCATGAGCAAAATGCAAAATGCCACTTTATGCATGAGCACTACCAGGATGAACACAGTACACAGTAAGCGATACACAGTAAATTGGTATACTATACGGTAAATGATTAAAATGGTAAATGGTATTTTGAGAAAAAAATCTCGACCGAGAAATGTCAAGAATCGGTATTTTTCTCGATGATAGTTTCTCGCTTAAAATGAGTCAAGAACTGTGATTCTTGATGATAAACGAGGAAAACTCAAGAACAAGTTTCAGCCCAACAGATTTCTCATATGTTGTCACAGATTAGCACCATGTGGCAATTTGTCACTGATTTTCCATGGGTTTTGTGACAGGCTTGAAATCATAACATCTAATAATCCCATTGAAAACCCCAATGAAGAGCCCAAGCTACCCACTTAAAGTCAATGAGAGTCTGATACAGTTTCGTATATGGTCATTAAAGGCTGAGTTATCTGTGCCTTGGCAGGGTGTGAAGAAATAGAAGACTTCTGCACAGGTAGGCTCAGCTGTTCAAATCCTACACAGGAGCCAAAAGGAATGAGCTACACAATGGATAGGACTGCAAAAATCAGCAAGATGGGATGAAATCTGATACCACATCTTGGACCTGAGAGACCAAGGTTCAAATCCTGACTTAACTATGTGCTCACTGGGTGGTCTTGGCCAGGTCACCGTCTCTCAGCCTTGGTTCCACATCTGTAAAATGGGAATATATATGCATTCCTGTCTCGCCCTATCTTTTTCCTTCCTTGTCCATCCTAGATTGGAAGCCCCTTGGGGCAGGGACCTGTCTCTAGTTACGACTGTTACTGGCACTACAGAAGTAATAAATAACAACAACATAAGAATCTGTACTGTAGTTACGATGTAGAACAACGGTAGGACCCTCAGTAAATTCTGTCCACCCCATGGCCAAAAACAGCTGCCACCCTCACTCTTGGTGGGCTACTCTATTTGCATAATCCTGAGCACCAGCATTCTGCTTCTCTGCTGCAGAATGGCACCATTTCTCATACAATCAGAACCCCTCCAAATGTTCTGTCTTTGTGTAACTCAGCCCTCCCTTTTCTCCTACACTGATTCTCTTTTACCTGCTTTTGTAGAATGATACCTCTGCTTAGAACATGAGTCTGTCAGGCAAAGGGTTGTGACCTTGTGCAAAGGGCCCGACATATTTCTGTCCAATCAAACAAGACTGGATGGGGTTCAAACCTGAGTACATTAAAGCCAGTGTAGCTTGAGGGCTAAAGTCTGGATTTAGACCTGGAAAACCAGGGTTCAAGCCCTATTTTAGGCATAAACTCAGTAGGCGGCCTTAGACAGGTCACTGGGTGAAAACAAATGTGCAGCTCTGGGAGAGAGGCAGCCTTGGCAGGGTCAAGTCGAGACACAGATTAAACGTAAGCCTGACTGGACCAGCCTCCTCTGCCCCACCCGCTGGCAGGGAATGGAACAGACGCGCGGTCGGGCAGCCCCGCCTCTGGTGCAGCCCCAGTGCCTCGCCCCGCCATGACAGGCAGCCATAGTAGCCAATCACAGACAGCCACAGCTGCCCATCATGACAGCCCCTGATCTTTGGTGTGGGATGGGGCCTTGAACAGACGTACAGGCCTGCCATAACCAGCCTGGGTGGCCCTTGTCCCTTCCGAGGGACCACGTCTGGGCTAGCCGCCTACCCAGACTGGGGCAGAAGTAGGCCCACATCTCGAAGCCTGCAAACAGATGTGACAGTGAGTGAGTCTCTGGCCCAGGGGGGACATAAGGGGCCCTCATGACATCTGTTTCCACCCGTCTATCAGCATCAATTTCCCAGTCAAACGGGAATAATCATACTGACCTACCTCACAGGATTGGTATGAAGGCGAACTGGATGAGGACCGCGGAGCACGTTAAACACTGAAATGTTTGTGTGCCTTAATCTTTCCTGTCAGACTCAATGACACTCCATCCAAGCTTATGCTAGTGCCCTACCAGGAGATGTCAAAAGACAGGTCGCAAAAGAGATCTGAAAGAGGTTTATTTCTGTCCTTTGCGCTTCTCCTGCCAGACAAAGAACAGAAAAACTATGCTGCCTTGCTGGGAATGGGACAAATGACATCCCCAGCAATTAACTCTCCTCCTCCGGAACGTGTACTCAGGGGTTCAAAGCACAGCACTAGCTGAACCCACAGCAAGCTCTAAGAGAGAAGCAGCTCTTTCTGTTGGAAACGACATTATTCTCTACACAGAAAGGGAGCAAGGGTTTCTGTTACTGCACTGGCCAACCCCAACTTACCCTGTCTCAGCTGCACCCCACCCCAAAAGTTGAACCCAGCTTTCCACTCCAGCCACCAGCTGTCAATCAAGCATACATCCCTTCCCCCTTCTCAGTCCATGTCTCGTCTAGCAACCTCAAATGGCATGGAAATTTGTGCCTCCTCCCTTCACTCCTGGTTCTCCCTCCCTGTGGGAAGTGGGGCCATTCCGACTTCAGAGGCAAGTGAACCAATCCCTACCCTTTCCTCTGTAGTATATTTGCATGCCGCATTCTATTCGTTGTAATGAAACAGTGGCCCAAGGGGAACTGGACACATCTGTGAAGAATTCACCTGGATACAGGCAAAGTCGGATACAGGCAAGTTAGATCTATCGGCGGCCTTCAACACCATTAACGATGAGTTGCTGGTGACTCGTCTGCGGAACCTGGCGGGGGTGGACGAACGGTTTTACTATTGTTCCACTCCTATCTCGCAGATAGAGCTCAGCGGGTGGTGCCAGGGGACTGTACTTCATCCCCTGGGGGTCCCGCAGGGTTCCATTTTGTCTCCTCTCCTGTTTAACGTGTATATGAAGCCACTTGGGGAGGTCATGTGCAGCTGGGGGGTCCATTGTCATCAATATGTGGATGATATGCAGCTGTATTTGTCATTTTCATCGGACTCAGGTCCTGCTGCCTTGTTGCTATCTCGGTGCTTGGCCACTGTGGGGGATTGGATGAGGTCGAGTCTACTGAGGCTCAATCCCAACAAGACGGAGGTGATGCTAGTTGGGTGATCTGAGTGAACAGGTATACCTCATTATTGGGGGTGTCCATCCTCCCTTGGCTCCATCTGTGCAGAGCCTAGGAATGCTTCTGAATCTGCAGCTATGCCTGGATTCTCAGGTGTTGGCTGTGGCCAGGGGCACCTTTCACCAACTACATCTGGTGAAGAGACTCCGCCCATATGTCTAAGACTCCAATCTTGCCACTATCATCCATGCGTTCGTCACCTCGAGGCTAGACTAGTGCAACACGCTCTACGTGGGGCTGCCCATGGCGACAGTTCGGAAGTTGTAGCTAACGCAGAATGCGGTGGCCCACCTCCTTATGGGGATGGGTCACAGGTAGCACACCTGTGCTCCAAGCACTGCTCTGGCTGCCTATTGTCTTCCTGGACCAATTCAAGGTGCTGATGTTGACTTTTAAAGCTCTACACAGCCTAGGTCTGACTTATCTGAGTGATTGCCTCATCCACTGGGCACCTGGCCAGCCCCTGCGATCATCCGGGGGCACCCTCCTGGAAGTCCCATGATATTGACGTGTTTGGACAGAGAGGAGGAATTCCCTCCCAGTGGAGGTTCGCCTCACCCCAAACCTTCTCGCCTTCCAATGAAGCTGTAACACCTGGCTTTTCTGCCAGGAGTTTGGCGGGGAAGGAGGGGAGGGTGGGGGTATTTTATACACTTGGGGGGTTTATGCTTTCTGGGCGCACAATTAGAGTTTTAGTATTGTATATGATTAGAGTTTTTTATATTGTTTTATATTGTTATTTATTTTTATGCTGTATTTATATACTTTTATATTGCGATTGTGTTTTTTTTGTGCCACTGTAAGCTGCCCCGAGTCGCTGGTAGCGAGAGGGGCAGGGTAAAAAATGGAAATCAATAGGGTTCTCCATACTGGCACCAAGAACAGTCACTAAAATTAGAGGTAAAATGGGTATAAAACTAGTATACCAGACAAACTGTGCTGCCAGACCTGTCTCTGGCAAATCAGGCATACTTAGTGCCCAATGAGTTGGCTGAATCACAGAAACGTCATTATTTATCCCAAAGTTCTGGTTTTCCATTACTGGTTTTCTATTGTGAACCACATACCAAGACATGAAAATTGTTAGATACATTCAGAAAGACACTAAAACAGTCACATGGTAAATTGGAATAGGTTGGCAAAATGAAAAATCAAGAACAGTAATACTTGGTATTTCAGGTAAATGGGTATGCAAGCAGGTACTGAAGGCACTCAAAAGGCTACCCAAAATGTTGAGTGTTACCCATAGATACAAAATTAGCTGCCCAACAACTCTAGCTAAAATTTATCTTCCTACAGAGAAACGTCATTGGGTTGAGTGATTTACTTTGCCTGGCCAATTAGTAGTGTGCATCTTTTAATTTCTCTTTTATAGCAAGGGGTCAGAGACAACCAGGGGTATGAACATCTCCAATGACAAAAGCCATAGGTGTGTATATCTGGGGGAGGGGGGGACAAATCCACCCATCCCTTTTTGAAAAACAGGGGCCATCTTATACTTGTCATCAGTGAGACTTTGGACTTGTTCACACATTATGGTGAGACGTACAAGGCCCCATAAAGAAACCACTGCATATTTGCCCCATGGGTAGGTTTTTGAATGAGGTTTTTAAACTGAGTTTTATTGTATTTTTGTTATGTACGGTTTTCTTCTGTGCCTTAGAGGAAGGGTGGGGTAGAAATTTGAATTAAATAAATAAATAGTAAATGGTATCTCTGATCATGTGTACAGATACAAGTGTGTGTGCTTGCTTACAACACACACCTTACCTGCAGAACTGTTACCCCTTAAGAGCGTTCACATGTTATATTCGTTTACCCCTATGTGGTAGTTGCCACTCACTACCCCTCTGGCACGTCACCATAAACCTTACTACTCATGTAATGTGTGAATACAGCAGAGGGTTATCTCCTGAGATACACATGATTTTCTTTACCACTAAATTATCTTTAGCCTGCTCAAACAGGTCCTAAATTGCTAAAAGCGAGTTACAAGAAAGTGCACAAGGCAGACACCGGGGGAGGGGGGGTGAATTAATAAAAAACCTGTGTAGTGAAGTACTCAGCAAGAAATGCGGCTGTCTGAAGAAACAGAAATGTTACACGCCAGCCTTGGATTAAGGCTGCTTTAGTTTGTTCCTGAACCCATTTTCTTTAAGCAGAAAGGCTAATGTTTTGTCAGGCGAGCTCTGGTTACGTGTCAACATTTGAAGGCCTACAAATGCGAACGGCTGTAAATCATCCTGTCGCTGCTTCTGCTCCACTGATCCGACATGGCTTTGTACAATTAAAAGCGGGGTGTGGGGTGAAATGCCACCTCGGTAATGGAGAGGGCATCTATCTTTAACAGCAGCCCTGGCTTCTACAAATTAATGACAGATAACAACAACTAAGGATCCGGGTTCACTGCCTTTTCTCCATGAGTGGCAATTGGGAAAATACAGTGAACAGTGGGGGTGGGAATTTGGTTTTGGATAGAACCAAAACAGTCCAAAAATTGCCATTTCAGTTTTAAAACCATAAACCGGAATTGTGGTTCTTTTTCGGTTTCAGCATTTCAGGTGTTTTTTCATTCATTATTTTCCGGTTTCTTCATATTGACTTCCAGTGGGAGAAAATCCACTGGAGTCAATGAGAAAAAAAATCAATGGAAAAAAACAAAAAAACGAAACCAAAATTAGATCTGAAAATCAAGAAGAACCAAAACAAAACAAAAAACCAAAACTAAAATTCCACCCAGAGTCCCATCCCTAGTGAACAGAACACAGGGCAGCTAAGGGAAACTTTACCAACAGTAGCAGGGCCATATGGAAGTATGGGTGGTTCAGCATTTACTGCTTCCTCCAGTGGTTCCCTCCTCTCCTTTGCATCCAGCACAAAGCCCTTGTCCAAAGCCCAATGACCATTCACTCAATGACCTCATGGCCTTGTGAAACATCTTGCTGACAGAGGTCATTGACCAAACGGCTCCTAGGCGTCCACTCCCAGAACACCGACTCCACCAGTCCCCGTGGTGTATGGAAGAGCTGCAGAGGATGAAGCGGGAAGGGCGGCGTTTGAAGAGATGGTTGCACTATTCTCATGCCAATTACAGCATAGAGTTAGTTTACAAACCTATGCTGTGGTTGTGTGGGCAGCAAAGAAGAGGTTCTTTTCTGCTCCCATAGGATCCGCGAATCCGAGTCCAGCTGAGATTTTCTGGGTGGTGAAGGGGCTGGTCAGTAAGGCCTCCCTCCACCTGGTACTGGAATCTTCCAGTGCTCACTGTGACATACTTGTCGACTTTTTCATGGATAAGATCAGGATTCACCAGGATTTTGATGCTGCATTTAGTGCGATAGGAGAACCAGAAGTAATGGAAGCCCCACCTTGTCTGGTTTTCTGGGATCAATTTCAGTTGGTATTGCCCGTTGATGCAGAGGAGGTCCTTGGGGCTGTTCGGACCACCTGTTGTGAACTTGACCCCTGCCTGTCCTGGCTGGTTAAGGTTAGCCAGGAGATGTTGGGGTCACTGCTGACTGGGGTAGTCAATGCCTCCCTTAGGGAGGGCAGAGTGTCCGGCTGCCTCAAAGAGGTGATGGTGCAGCCTCTGCTTAAAAAACCACCTTTGGACATGGACTCCCTGGCCAGGAATAGGTCAGTCTCTAACTTTCCCTTTTTAGGGAAGGTTATAGAATGAATGGTGGCCCAGCAGCTTCAGGGGTATCTGGACCATGTCATTTTTTTTAGATCCCTCGCAGTCCGGTTTTCGGCTGGGTTTTGGCACTGAGACTGCACTTGTGGCCTTGGTCGATGACCTCTACTGTGAGTTGGACCAGGGTCATTCAACCCTGTTGATCCGGTTAGATCTCTCAGCTGCATTTGATGCTGTTGACCATGAGTTGTTGGTGGCCCGCTTGCAGGACCGAGCCGGGGTGGGCGGGACAGTCCTTGAATGGTTCTGTTCCTTCCTGGCCTGGAGAAGTCAACGTGTGGTGCTGGGTGATTGTTCATCTTCACATGTGGAGTCCTGTAAGGTTCTGTTCTGTCTCCCCTCTTGTTCAACGTGTACATGCAGCCTTTGGGTGAGGTCATCAGGGGGTTTGACATGCAGTGTCATCAGTATGTGGATGACACCCAGCTTTACCTCTCTTTATCAGCTGACCCAGGCACCGCAGTCTTAGTGCTTACCCAGTGTCTGGCAGCTGTGGGGGACTGGATGAGGGCGAGCCATCTGAAGCTAAATCCTGACAAGACAGAGGTGATTCGGGGGGGGGGGGCGGGAGGCTGAGGGTGTGGTTTCTCCTGTCAGTGATGGGGTCTGTCCTCCATTGGTCCCATAGGTGCGGAGTCTTGGGGTGCTCCTTGACTCACACCTTCGCCTGGATGCCCAGGTGGAGGCAGTGGCGAAGGGGGCATTTTGTCAATTACATCTGGTGTGATGGCTTCGGGTGTATTTCTAGCCACCATCATCATGCTTTCATCACCTCAAGACTGGATTACTGCAGTGCACTCTACCCTTTGAGATGGTTCGGAAACTGCAGTTGGTGCAGAATGCAGTGGCCCATCTTCCTACGGGGACAGGTCACCATGAGCACATTACACTTGTGCGCCAGTCTCTGTACTGGTTGCCTATAGTTTTCCAGACCCAGTTCAAGGTGTTGGATTTGACCTAAAAGCCCTTTACGGCTTAGGCTATGATTACCTGCACGATTGCCTCATCCCCTGGGTCATAGAGCAATCCCTGCAGCCATCGGGAGACGCCCTCCTCAGAGTCCCCCGGGTTTCACGAGTGGCGATGAGGAGGAGGGCATTCTCAGTGGCCGTGCCAAGGCTGTGGAACTCCCTCCCAACAGAAGTCTGCCTGGACCTGAACTTCCCCTCCTTTCATAAGAAATGTAAGACTTAACTGTTCTTCTGGGTTTTGGGGGAGGGAGACGGAGGGTGGGGTCTATTTTGCTTTTGTATTAAGTCTTTTTAACTCTGCCTTTTTGTAGTTTATTTACTGTGATTTTACTGATTTTTATTGTTTATACATATGCACTTTTTAATGTTTATTTTATTATGTTGTACGCCACTCCGAGCTGCATTGGCAGGAGGGAATGACATAAAAATCGAATAATTTCTGGACAAGCTGCGAGTGACAAACAAGCACCGCTGGAAACCCATAGAAGAGGGAATGACAAGAATCAAGTTCACCAGAGTATGAGTCATTGTGGCAAGGCCAGTCTGAGCTAAACAAGGGCATAGCTTACACAAATTGCGTAACTGAAAAAAATAGGGATGGGCGAACGCGGTTCGGAAGTTCGGAGTTCGGCCTGAACTCGGCCTGTTCGGACGACCAAACCCGAACCGAACACGAACCGACCGAACTGAACTCACTTCTGAATGTCGAAATGACCGAACAGTTCAGTCAGTGCAGATCGCATTCGTGTGGCTAAAATGACAAAAACGTGGTGTCACTGGAAGGCCAAACGTGGCAGGGAGGGGGAGTCAGTTGAGGAGCAGACTTCCAGGCACCAGGGGTAGAGAGGCTTCGAGTAGCAGCCAGCCTGCCCAATCACCATCCCTTTTCGCCTCAGACCACTGGCTTCACAGTCTGTGATTGGCCACGGGCTAGGCTGCACGGAGCCAATGGGGCTTGCGGTGAGGCGGGCACAGCAAGAAAAAAAACATTGCCTCCCCCCTTCCCAACACCTTCTGAGCTAGTCACTGTTCCTGAACAGCAGGCGTTTCAGAAGGCTCCCTCTCGCCCAGCAGTTTTTATTTCTTCCTATTCCTAATTCATTGCCATCCTCCTCCTATTTCACCCATCCAACCCATTTACCTCCATATTATCATTTATTTAGATTATATTAGATAGATTTAGCTGTTATTTTTTGTTTTTACCCCTCCCTGTGTTCCCTGTGTTCAGTCTTCCTTCCTCCCTCCCCCCTCCATTGAATCCTTTTCCCTCTCCCTCTTATTCCATCCCTGATTATTAATTATTATTATTATTATTATTATTATAAGCATTTATATAGCACCAGCGATGTACCTGGCATTTTACAGAGAACAAGAGAGACACGGTCCCTGCCCAAGAGCTTACAATCTAAAGACAGGGGGAGGGGAGACAGGGAAGGGGGAACAGAGGGAGAGACAAGGGGTGTAACATTCACGAGGATGCGAGAACTCAGGTACACGTTCTTGGCTTGGTTACAGTACATTGGGAGTTTACAGATAGCAGGTGAGGGATGATCCTGGGTGGGGGTGATTAGCAGGAGTTAGGAAGGGCGGAGCGGAAGAGGTGGGTTTTGATGAGGGACTTGAAGGGGTGGAGGGTGGGGGTAAGGTGGATGAGGACAGGGAGGGAATTCCAGGTGTGCGGGGCAGCAAGGGAGAAGGGACGAAGGCGGTTGGGGGAGCAGGGGAGGCGTGGGAGGGTGAGGGAGGGGATGGAAGAGGAGCGGAGTGCTCGAGCAGGGGTTCGGAGGGAGATCAGGGCAGAGAGGTAGGGGGTATGATTTAGAAACCCAGAAGAATTTCCTTCCCCTGTTTTAAGTTTTGGATTTATTTAGAGTAGCAATATTATTAGATTGATTTTCATTCCAGTTTTGTACCCCTCCCTGTGTTCTTTGTGTTTCCCCCTGTGTAATATTGTATATATAGATAGATGGCTTTTAGATAGACAGTTACTAGATAGATATACATAGTAGTTAGCTTAGTTATGCCACTCCAGCCCCAGGACCCACCATCAGGGTTCTGGGGCCTATGTTACTGGCAGGGAGGGCTGTGGCCAATATGTATCTAGAAGCTGCCATTCCAGCCCCAGGACCCACCGTTATGGGTCTCGGGCCATCATTCCTAGCACAGAGGCGATGTCTTTCCACCACAGCAAGAAACAGCCACTCCAGCGCCAGGATCCGCCGCCAGAGTTCTGGGGCCACGTTACAGACAGAGAGGGCTGTGGCCAATACCTAGAAGCTGCCACCTTAGCCCCAGGACCCACCGTCATGGGTCTCATTCCTCGCACAGAGAGCCGATTTTCCAAAGCATCAAGAAACAGTCACTCCAGCCCCAGGACCCACCGCCATGGTTCTGGGGCCAAGTTACAGGCAGGGAGGGCTGTGACCAATACCAAGAAGCTGCCACTCTAGCCCCAGGACCCACCGTCATGGGTCTGGGGCTATCATTCCTCACACAGAGAACCTTTTTCTGAACTCCCAAACCGAACCAAACAGGACCGAACCCAACAGTCGAACCCGAACGCGGTGAACTAACCGAATGGCCGAACCAAACGGCCGAACCGGACCGGACCGGACCGAACCGAACGGCCGAACCCAAACCGCGATCTGTTCGCCCATCCCTAGAAAAAAGCATCTCCAATCCACATCGATACCAGAGTTTTCATGGACAGAGCATGGTCAAGGATGACATCCAAGTTTTGTTGTTTTTTACAGAAGAAAATAGATCACTCCATTATGAGCTTGAGCTATTGTACACTTCTCTGTTGGCCACTGTCACCCAGTGGACAGTACTTACGTTCTTATGAATACTCATGTTCGGTACATTGGGATGAGTTGGGGAGCACACTCATTAAAATCAAACTGTAATTATTTGCAGTTTTGGAATGAAACCAACAAGTTTGGAAATATGAAACGCTGAGCTCCTGGCCCAGGGACTGATAGAATATCAAGATTCCTACCTGTGCTCTTGAAATTGGGATGATTTTGTTCCTATTGCCTTGTTCCCCAGCCAATAGAGCCCCCTTTTAAGCAAGGATTCATCAGCGACCCAGATAATAATGTACCTCCCCAGAGCAGGAAGCAAAGTGGTTCCCCAGGACAGCTGCTCACTCCGAGGGCCGATTAGTGTCTTGACTCCCCAGTGATGTATTGCTCTAAGAAGGATGCCTTCTACACAAGAACGTCCTGGAGCAGATTTAGGTGTAATTACAGGAAGGAAAGAACAAGGAAGGTATGTGGACACTAGAAGATTCATCTTGCCAAAAGAGAGCTTGTGTGACACAGAGCTACCAAGCTGGAACTTTGGTGAGGAGACGAGGCTAAAAAGGCAAGAAGTCCTCCCAACCCATTTTAAAAAAGAAAATGTCTTAGGAACATATAACACAACATAAGACAATTAAATGCATTGTAAAGATTTGTGTAGAGCCTCTTGAAAACAGCTGACTGCTCTGCAGTAGTTCCTGGGTGGAGGGGAAATGAGTACACACACCCCCAAAAAAAAAATGGGTCAGCTTGCTAACTATGCCCTACCTTAACTGAAAATGGAAGTTTGGGTAATGACCGATATCAGCCCTTTTTAAATGGGCCTCTTCCACTCATGAGCATGCAGATTTCTGCGTGTTCATGAGTGGGAGAGGCCCATGTGAAGGGCACGGCGTGGGAGCACGCGGTGAGTGGGGGTGCATGCACACTCCTGCCTAACACACATCCTCACTCATCCCCGCACACGGAGCAACAGGGGAGAACATGTTGCTCTGTACGTGGGGACGAGCAGGGGGCAAGTGGGGATGAGTGTGCAGCCATGTGCATGCCTCGCCCACGCACCAGTGCGCCCACACACACACACCCCACCTAGCAGCACTGGTTAAAAACAGCCATCCATTTATGCTCTGTTGAGTATCCATTTTCATTATTCCGTTTCATTTTTTCAGATGGGGGGTGGGGGTTGGGTCACTTATTTTCATTATTCAGTGATTTTTTAATTTCAGTTACATCATTTTTTATTATCACATTATTACCCGCCCTTCCATTAAGTCTCAGAGTAGGTTAGAAAACACAAAAATATATTCACAAATACTCAAATAAACACAAATAAAATTCCCTAACTCCCTAATACAACAAGGGAAACTAAATCAAATACTGTAATCCCTCCCCCCGCCCACCCCGCCCGCCCAACACACAACTCAATCCCTACCTGTGCCTGGCAAATACCTGGCCAAACAAAAAGGTCTTACATTAGCCCCGAAAGATGAGCAGGCTCACGCTTAAACGAATCTTCAAGGGAAGGGAGTTCCATAATTGTGGGTCAGCCTCTCTGCGTGCCCTTCTTGTGTAAACTTGACGGACAGAGGCATCTGACGCTGTGAGGCAACTACCCATCCAATAACCTCACCTAAAAAGAGAAGATTAGAAATGAGGCAATAGCTGGCAGGGAACTCATACCGCATTCATTTCACACCCGATGGGGATGACTCCCGTAAGCCAAAGACACAGTGAGGGAAGGAGGCAGAGGCCGGAACTACCGCCAGTGCAAACACGTTTTTGCCGCGACTTCACTCATGAATGACAGGGCTGGATTTTGAGCCCTGTCATTTGCGAGTGAAGTCATGGCATAAACCCATTCGCACCAGCGGTACTCCCGGCCTCCGCCTCCTTCCCCCGCCTCGTCTTTGTCTCGCAGAAGTTGCCGCCGTCAGGTGTGAATGAGATATGAATGTCAAAGGATTGTTTCTAATCTTGAGCAGGGGGCGGACAATTGCAGCTTCGACGCTGTCCAGCGTCCTGCCGTCCCAAAGGGAGACAATGGCAACGCTAGTCAACAACAGCTCCATTGTCTCCCAGCAAGATTTCACTAGCCAGGATGGGTATGAATATAATTCCCACACTGGTCATTCACATTACACCAAGCACACCCTCTGCATCAGTGGGTGATACTAACTGTAGCTGATCCAAGATATCGCTGCAGTTCACTGCTTTGCAGAATGCTCTCGTAATAAGCCGCCTTAACCATCCGAAACCTGGGGTTCTCGGCAATACTAGAGTTTAGTGGCGTAATGTTCCTTCGAACTTTGGGGGGGGGTGAAAAACAACCAAGAGGGGGACACTAAGGAAGTATTGGGGGACAAGTCCCCGTTACTCACCAAGTCCCAGTGGTGGATGAGAGAGCGTCATCCAAAAGCTGTTTTCCTGGCAGGAGTGGCAAAAATTTTTGCTGCCCTAAGCAAACCTCAGATGCTGTGCCCTAGCCTACTCTGTGTGTGCAACACCATCGTGCCCCTCACATGCAAGGCGCAGACGTGACTCACACAACAAGACTCACACACCCCTCAGGCATGAAACCATTGAGTGCAGCATGCACGTAGATTGGCCCACAGCCTTCTTCCCAGGGCTCTGAGGGACTGGTATCCCTGACTTTCCCCCCTCACCTCCCTGGCCAAATCACCAGTGGAGCAGCACGCCCTTCAACCTGGCACTGTAGACAGCCACCTGTGCCACCTGCCTGTACAGTTCCACCAACCCTGGATACAGACCACAGAGAACTGTAGACAATGGAAAAGATGATAAATAAATACCCGATGGGTAGTTTTGGAAAAGCTTAGAGGATTTCTTGTTACTCCTTTTTCAATTATATTTCTATGTTTAAAAGCAAAAAAAAGATACTCTGTACATATAATAAATGGGGCTCTACATTACTGGTATTAAAAATGGATGCCAGGGCCACAATCCCAAACCCCTCGGTGTAGGATCTGCGTGGATTCCGCGTGGCACAATGTCTCCGCTATGGACTGGCACACAGTTTGCTCGCAGGTTTGCGTGCAGTTTCTGTGGGCCATGGGATCAGCCCCACCAAGCAGAACATGATTTTTTTTGGGGGGGTGGTGTCTATAGTAACATGACAAACTATGACAATGGCAGCCAAAAACATACTTTAGTGCTTTTAGGCTCATGATGGAAAGGAAGCCTAAAATACAGAGAGAGAGAGAGAGAGAGAGAGAGAGAGAGAGAGAGACAGCAGGAAATTCAAGCATTTGCATGGCAAGTGTCACAGCCAAAGGAGGAGCTGAAAGGAAAGGTCACACTGAGAACAGGATCAGTGTGTCATGATTTCATTGAGATGGCGATTGCCACGCTGGGGGCAGGACAAGCTCCATCCAGATTGCTGACTGCACCTAAGTAGGACACAAACACTTCTGTACAGGCTCCAGGCAGAGGGGACTTTTAAAAGTAATAACACACACTGCTATACCATGGCCCATCCTGAGGAGGGCAGGGTCCCATTCTCCCCTTCTTCCATCTGGCCCCATGGAAGCTAAGACATAAACACCCCTCCCCTTTCTAAGGCCCTTCACTGAACCTCAGCAGCCACCACTATGATCCGATTCTGGAGAAGGAAGAGGAAGGTGTGGGGCTCACCATTTGGCCAGTCAGAGGTGAGTTGAGTCCCACTCAGTCTGTTCCCCTCCCATAATAATAATTTCAGCTCCAGCAGCTCAAGCTGAGCTGGCAATGCATGGCAGGGAGCTGCTAATGGTTATCCAAAATGTAAGGACCCATGTAAAAATTGTGTCTAGGGTCATGCAGAAACTAGAGCCACCACAACTGGCTCCAGCAATGCAAGCAGAAAGAAAAGGAAAACTGATTGAGACTATCAGGACCAAGAGCGTGACACTGCGGGATGATTGGGGGGACAAGTCCCCGTTACTCACCAAGTCCCAGTGGTGGATGAGAGAGTATTAAAGTCAATGGCAGTTTTGCCTTTGACTTCAGCAGGTGAAGGGTTGGGCTCCATGAAGAGCTTTTTTAACTCCTGCTAAAATTTTAAGATAATAAAGGGTCTAGAGCTACAACCGGGCACCTGAATATTCCGGCACCCCCAATGAATCCAGGGTAGCCAAATCAACCCAGACCCGTTCAAGCACCAATGACATTCAAACGGGACCCAACAGGCTGCTCGATTGCACCAGCTGGCCTTTGAAAGTGACAGGCCCCAGCCAGGACCCCTGCAGATGGCCAGCCGGCCAGCGCTTCCCACGCCCCCGAACACGTCTCAGTCGAGAGACGCTCTAGGGGGGAAAGCAACCTTTGAAAGAGACTGCTGTGGCCCCAGCAAAAGCCTGTCAGATTCAAAGGCTGACCAGCCTTCCCGCCCTCCCCCCCCCGAACGCCTCTCAGCTGACAGGCACTCTAGCCGGGGGGGAGCTGCCCACCAGGGGGTTGTCAGTTTCAAAGGCTGGCACGCCCCCCCTCTCCCCAGCACCTCTCAGCTGCTGGCTGGCCTTTGAAACCAACAACCCCCGGCTGGGACCGCTGGGTGTGTCAGTCTCTCTGGGTAATGTATTGGGCATCGAGCAACTGATTGGTCCTCGGGTAGCCGACTGGGTGTTCAATAGGGTGCCCCAAAATGCAGGCATTACCCACAAGTACTACTTTTAGTACCTATTCATAGCTCTAATAGGGACACAAAAGGGCAAGTGAGAGGAATAAGTATTTAGAGGAGCATAATGTCACAGAGTCCGCTCCACCCCAGGCTTCAGAGACTGCCATTCCCAGTGTGCGACTAGGTAAGAGTGTCATCAGGAGGATGGAAAGTTGGGTGAAAGAAAAGTTACATTCTGGCCATCTGAAAACGTTCATTTCAGTCCAGAAAATAAAACTTTTCCCCGTCGACAAAATGTTCACATATACACGTGGCCTCCTGGGAGATGAAGTTTCCTTGATGAGCTACATCTCCACTAGCCACATTCTAAATAGAAATTTCAGCCTTTTCTGCAAAGAAAACTTTCCAATTCTCTGTTTCAGACTGGACGCCATTTTCATTTTGAATTAAAATTTCAACGCCTCTTGGAATTTCAGCTTCCATACTGGGCCCTCTACAGATCTGGCTTGAATGTTCATTTCAAAGGGAATTTCAACAATGACTGGAATTCTGAATTTGAAATTCCACCTTTGACCACGTCTAGATCAGACCAAAAATTCATAAACCCCGACATTTCATTCTAAGACAAAGAATTTCACACACCCCTCGGGGCAGAGTTAAGGCCCTGGGTAGAACAGAAAAGCTATCTGGGGTAATACCCAATATTTTCAGGTGCCCACCTCGGTACCCACATACCAATCAGGCACTTGATGGACTACTTGAAGATGTGGGTATTATCCCAAGTAGCAAATGCACTGCCTGGTTAGTTACCGAGTTACAGTTTTCCCGATCGGTAAGCACTGCAGTAAATTGGTACCAGAACTCAGAAAAAATGGGGATGGAAAGTCAGGAAAGAAAACAGTACTGGAAGTCAGAAAAAATCGGAATTGGACTTGGGATAGCCTGTCATGCACTAATTGGGTAGGGCTGATTAACCTGGTGTTACCTGGTCAGGTCAAGTACGTCCATTCTGACAGGTGTAGCCATTTTTCCAGGGACTGGTTTCAGCTCTGGTCCTCCAGGGCTGATTGCTAGTGAAAGGGTTTATATCTAAGCTAGGGCATGCATGTAGGAGCGACAGGGGGTAAAAAGAAATGTGACTTTTGCCCGTTGTGGCCCAGGCCCCACCAGCCCGTGTAAACACGCGCCTCCGGATGTTGGCTGGGTTTGCCCCAGGAAGTGTTGGTGGCTAGCCTGGCTTGCGACCTCCAGACAATCTCCGAGGTCACAGCCCGGCATAAGGGCCAAAGCTGGCCGCGTTGGGCTAAGACGTCTGTTCCAGTGCAGCATACCTTCCCCGTGGGGACCACCATGTCTCTGCCCTATGGCTCCCCAGATGCGGGCATATCGTCTCGGTGCCCCAACCAAACCCAGCGAGGGACGGCCACTGTTTCTCGCCCCCACCTCAGGATGGCACGTCTGTTTTTACACAGCGGGAAGTGGGGGGCCAGCTGCACCAGGGCCCATAAGCCTAGTTGACCCAACACGCCCTGGGGCAGCTGCAATCTTGTTGATTGGGGGTGGGGGGGGCGGGAGTAGATTCCATCTTCTGCACCTAATCTCATTCCAACCTAGCTAAGGGAAGGAATGGGCAAAATATCCTTGCTCCTCACTTTTGGGGTTATTTGTTTTCTTACTGCATTGTGTTCATTTCCACAGCGTCTTTCGCATGCGCCTGGGATGCTGTGCAGTTTAGACCGGCAAACCTGTAAAAAAACGTATTTCTCCCACCAGGTCCATTCCACCTCGTCACAAGTGCCCTGTACCATGGCAACCGGCTGTAGAATAATACAAACAAGTGCCACAACCAGAACTAATTGAACTAATTGATTATTACATATTTTACCTCATTGGGAGCATCCAAAAGCCATCACATTGGGGGGGGGGGGGTTGTTCCTCTCTCTCTCTCTCTCTCTCTCTCTCTCTCTCTCTCTCTGCCCACTGACCTTTGCAAACTGAAGAGATTTTTTTAAAAATAAAAACACAGCTGCCTATTCACCCAAGAGTCTCCCCCACCCCCAAACGGAAGGGTTTTGAAAATGTTATGTACCTTGGACGCAAAGATCACAGATCCTATTTCGTTACAGTGCCAAGTGCCAAAGCATCCTGGGGCTTTCTCTCAAAGCAAAGAGGAAATACACTTTGAAGGGGGGTTAAAAGCACTTTCTGGCCATTATGCCCCCCCCCCCCCTCGCAGCTCTGTGCTGCCACAACCTGGGCTTACACACACAGCAAAGTCACCAACCTTTAGCAGTAAAAATAATGCAGAGAGATAATAAATGTCTATATTTGTGGGAGGAAGTTGCTATTTTGGAACATGGCTGTTGGAAGCAGGTGTGTTTGTCTTTTCTGGCTGTCTCCCCGCAGGAGTCTCACAAGGGGGCCTGCCATCCCAGATGTCTCATCGTGTCCAATAATATCCTCACCAACTGTGCTGAGAGAGAGAGAGACAGAGACGTTGCTTTGCTTGCCCTCGCTCCGGCAATTTAAACTGACGCAGAAAGACCAAAGAGACCTCTCCGGTGCAGGGGGTTTAAGAATTCCGTACAGGTAAATGAGGCACCATTCCCACTTCATTGGTGGAAAGAAATATCCATTTGGAGTAGTTCGGAGTAGTTATTTTGGTCACTTCAGTATTTTGGTCGTTTGCTTCAGCTAGGTCTGTTAATTCAGATTTGGAGGGAACCCAACCTTCCCCCCCCAAAACAAAATATCTGAGATCTCAAACTGGACTGCATTGGCACCTATGCAAACCCTGCAACATGTATTTTTCATAAGTGGCCTGGAAAAATATACCTAAGGTGGCAACCTAGAACCATGCCTCATTCCCCCTCCTCAGGCCAGCAACCCCTGGACCCTGACCCAGCCCCATCCATGTCCCATTCCCCAAGCCAGCAACCTCCCCTGTGCCAAGTTCCAGGCCCCATTCTCCCCCAAGCTAGTGAGTGACCAGTGACCACTCTCCCAAGCCAGTGTCACCCTCCAAGTCAAACCCATGCCCCATGCCCCCATCCCCAAGCCAGCAACCTCCCACTCGAGCAAGTCCTAGGTTCCATTTTCCCCTCTCTGAAGCCAGTCACATGCCTCACTCTCCCTCAAGCCAGCAATCCCCCAGAGCTAGACTCTTGCCCCGTTCCACCCTCTCCAAGCTAACAACCTCCCCACCATACTATCCTTATTCTCCAGGCTCCCTGAAACAACCAGTGCTCCCCTTTTTAAAATTGGTTACGGACACAGCAGCAATATTTGACTGAATTTCTCAACTCCGGGAATGTATTTCTGTCTCTCCTTATGTCCCC
Organism: Sphenodon punctatus; assembly: GCA_003113815.1. Taxonomy (NCBI): domain Eukaryota; kingdom Metazoa; phylum Chordata; class Lepidosauria; order Sphenodontia; family Sphenodontidae; genus Sphenodon; species Sphenodon punctatus. The sequence continues at coordinate 4,156,275 of QEPC01010859.1, forward strand.
CTCTCACTTGTCTCCCCCCACCCTTTATCCACCCTAGACTGGAAGGCCCCCAATACAGGGACCTGTCTCCGGTTAATGATTGTTCAGTACCAGGTACATTGGTGTCACTATATAAATAAATACCGATAACAACAATAACAATGAAGTAACAAATACCAAAGCGACTAGAATACTGAAATGTAACAAATCCACATACGTTCTGGAATGTCACAGTCATCCTGTTCCCGGGCAGTTTATTTATTTATTTAAATTTCTACCCTGCCCTCCCGCTAAGGCTCAGGGAAGCTTACATCATTAAAAACCCCAAATACAATAAAAATCCCTTAAAAAAAAAAAAAACACCCATGCCCCTAAACTCACCCACCCCCACCTCCTATCCCCACCTGCTAAACGTTTTGCCAAACAAAGAAAAGTTTTACGCTGCTTCCGGAATATGCTGAGGCTCGGGCTCTGACAGACCTCTGGGGGAAGGGAGTTCCGCACACTGGGGCAGCCACCGAGAATGCCTCTCTGTGGGCCCTCGTCGTATGAACGAGAGTGGCAGACGGTACCCGCAAGAGAGCGCGCCCGGCCAACTGCAGGGGTCGCGGTGGAGCATGGTAGGAAAGGCAGACTTTCAGATAAGTGCGGCCCAGGACGTTTAGGGTTTTAAATTTCAAAACCAGCACCTTGAATTGTGCCCAGAAAGTTTAGGAAGCCAGTGCAGACTGTGAAGTACAAGTATAATGCAGGTAGTCTTGGATGTTACTTGTACGTTAGCTGTGGATTTCCTGCATTGAGGAGGGGGTTGGACTGATGACCTCTGAGGTCCCCTTCCAACTGTAAGATTCTATACTCCCTCCCCCCCCCCCTCTCACATTCACATTCAGCACAAGCTCCTTTTACCTTCAAGGATCTTCATAGCCTTACTTGCCCCCACCCCATCTTTCTACACTTGGTTCCCACTACACTCCTGGCTGGGAACTTCACTCCTTCTCTACCGCACCCTCAACGACCCCAAAGTCCTCTGCTTTCTGCAATATTTTTACCCCTTTCCCCATGTCCCTCCATGAATGCGTTCACTCTGCTCTCTCCCTCCCAACCTTCAAATCCCTCTTGAAAACCTACCCCTTCTGTCAGCCTTTCCACAGTTCCTCATCCCTACAGGCTGCTCAATGATGCTTCATCTGCTGTCCTAGGATTAGAGTCCCCTGTAACTAAGCACCTGCAGCATCTCAACTTTGAGAATATATCCTTATCTCTTCCTGTGTTTCTCTTGTCTCTTCTCCCTTGTCTTTCCTAGATTGTAAGCCCTTTGGGGCCGTGTCTTGTATCTATCTAGTAAGTGATTGTACAGCTCTAGGTATATTACTTGCACTAAATTAATTAATTAATAATAATAATAAAGGTAGCTGACTCAATGGCCACTCCAACCTCAGATTAGAGGTGAAACAAATATTCAATGCAAATTTATTATCTATCGAATTTGGCTGCTTCAAACCAAATCCAATGGACCAGATATTTGCTCTTCCACTCCGTCCGGATAGTCACATTGGATATTTCAGTTCAGTTTGTTTGGTTCGTTCCGTTTATTTGGTATGTTCATTTTATTTTGTTTGCATATTACACATGTGCAGAATAAACCTAATGAATGAACTGGATGAACTGAATGAACCAAAGGAGTGGATATTTATTTATTTATTTATTTATTTATTTATAAATATTTATAAGCTGCCCCCTCATGCGGCTTACAACATCAAAACACACAATAATAAAATTCCATAATAAATCAAGTTAAAAATATACAACCTCATCAACAAATATAAAATCTCTTTAAAATCCCCCCCCCAACTACCCCACCCTCCCCTCCTCCCCTCCGAAGGCCTGGGAGAACAGCCAGGTCTTGCAGGCTCGACGAAACACCAACAGACCTGGGGCCAGAGGGGCTTCCTCTGGGACGGAGTTCCAAAGCCGCGGCCTGGCCACCAAGAACACCCTCTCCATTGTGGCCCCCCGTTTTACATGGGGGACCTCCAAAAAGGCACCCCCGGTGGACCAAAGGGATCACTCTGAGGCATGGAGGGCGAGGTGGTCCCTGAGGTATGAAGGTCTCAGACCGTGTGGGGCTTTATAGATCAACACCTTGAGTCTGGCTCGGTACGCTATAGGCAGCTAGTGCAGAGCACGGAGCACAGGTTTTATGTGCTCCCGCCGCCCCGTTCCTGTAAGGAGATGGGCCGCCGCATTCTGCACCAGCTGCAGCCTCCGAACCAGAAACAAGGGAAGCTCCACATAAAGCGCATTGCAGTAGTCTAGCCTTGAGGTGATGAAGGCATGAATGAGAGTGGCCAGGTTGGACCTGGAAATGGGCACAGCCTCTGTACCAGGTACAGCTAGCGGAAGGCGGCCTTAGCCACCATCTCCTCCTGCCGATCTAGCCGGAGACCTGAGTCCAACACCACCCCCAGACTCCGAACCTGCTGGGCTACAGGAGGGCAGACCCCCCTGCTACAAGGGGAGCCAGTACCTCGCTCGCCCTTCCCACCACCATCACCTCCGGCTTATCAGGATTAAACTTCAATCTGCTCTGCCGCATCCAATCCACCACAGCCTCCAAACATTGGGAAAGTAACGAGACAGCAGGACCTGGGTCGGTTGAAAACGAGAGGTACAACTGAGTATCATCAGCATATTGGTGACATCGCACCCCAAACCCTCACATGATCTCCCCCAGGGGCTGCATATACACATTAAATAATAGCGGAGACAAGATTGAAGCCTGCGGAATGCCACAGGTCAAGGCCCGGGGGCTTGATGTTTCAGCCCCCAGCACCACCCGCTGACTTTTCCCTGAGAGGAATGAGCGGAACAACCCGAGGACAGTCCCGTCCAGACCCCCCAGGTCTTGCAGTCGTCTCAGCAGCCGAGAGATGTAGCAGGATCAGAAATGTTGAACATCCTGCGTCCGTCTCCCGGCGGAGATCATCCACCAAGGCCACCAACGCTGTCTCAGTACCATAGCCAGGGCGGAACCCAGATTGAAAAGGGTCAAGGAAACCAATGCTGTCCAAATACACCTGGAGCTGCAGTGCCACTGCCCATTCAATAACCTTCCCTAAAAAGGGAAGATTAGAGACGGGACGGTAACTGGTGAGTGCGTCCACATCCAAAGATGGCTTCTTCAGCAGGGGGCGCACCACAGCCTCCTTGAGACTGGGTGACAATCTCCCCTGCCAAAGGGACACATTCACTACCCTCATCAGCACCATCCCCAAGGTCTCCCTGGAGGCTTTCACCAACCAGGACGGGCATGGATCTAATTCACAACTAGTGGCTCTAACAGAACCCAGGACATTCACTGCATCGGCTGGCATCACTCCAGCGCGGATGCAGATAGTCATTGGATATTCGGATGCCTATCAGCATAATTTCCATGAATACTGAACTGTCTATTGGTTTCACCAATACCCCAGATCTCTACATTTTTCTGGTATTCCACTCCCCCATTGTGCATGAAACCTTCATTCAAACACCTATCTGAAAGACTGCTTTGGCCCCACCGTAGACTTTGAGGTCTGCCAGAAGCGCCCTTTTGCGCATATGATCTGCCCATCGAGTTCACATGAGAAGGACACACAGAGAAGTGTTCTCGGTGGCTGTCCCACAATTATGGAACTCCCTCCCACTGGAAGTTCGTCTGAGCCCGAGCCTCGTGCTCATCTTCCAGAGGCAACATAGGACATTTTTATTTGGCCAGGCGTTTGACAACTGAACTACAGCTAGGGTTTGGGGAGGATTGGGGATGAAGGCATGAGGATTTTGTTTGTTGTAACCCACCCTGAGGCCTTGAGACAGGGTGGGGTAATACATTAAAACTAATTAATTAATTAACACAGCAAAATGGTGTTGGCAAATTACCACACTAGTCTTTACCAGTACTTCATGTTACCCTCAGCAGCACCTGGCCCTTCACCTGTGCCAACCTGAAAGCTATTTAGGTCACCACTAATTGCTGCCCCTAATTACTGCCTCAAACAAGACAGCTCTTTTTGACGGCACCCCGCGGCTGTTTCGCTTGCAGCAGGATTGCCGTTCCTTGGGCAAGCTTCTCAATGGAAGAGTTTGCCGAAGTAGCTCGCATTCGGACATTTTCGCCCCTGTGTCTGGCCTTTAAAAACCTCCTCTTCATTTCAGGGTTAAATTCTGCTGCGGGGTTCATTCCTTAGTCGCTGGATCCTAAATTTTGGTGCGCTTTCTAGATTGGTCTAAATACGTGTGCACGATTACAGGGTTTTTTTAAGTGATTTCCAAACATAAAAGCCACCCACTTTAAACCTTCTCAGCTAAGTGGATAAAGAACCCGGCTTAGTTTTCCTTAAGCCACATATTATGGGGTTGGAATTTAGCCTATGTGGGTGTGGATACATGTGCGCAGAGATGAGAGAGCGCCAATGGTCTCAAGTTGCGTTGGAGACAAAACAGTTCCTCATTGCCAGAAGCCAGTGGCTTTACCTGCCGGAGGAATTCCCAGATCCCCCTCTATCGTTTACAGATAAAGAAGCCTACACCATTCAGCCTACTGTTCTAATTGCTCTGCATCATCCTCTCATTTATCAAAGCACAAACATCCATCCCTAGCAAGCTAACTCAAACATCCAGGGAATTCCTAAATTCTCAGCTCTTAAGCCAATTGATTAGCAGCCGAGAGCCAGCGGCTAAACAAAAAGTCCAAATCATCTTTCAGTGCTCAGCTGGCTTCCTACCTACTCTGAAAGTGACCTACGTGAAAGTGGCGATTAATAAACCACCAGGCAAGGACAAGCTTGTTAATAATAACCAAATAAATGTGAATACACAACAAATATTTCCATGCATCAGCCACATGTAGTAACGAAGCTGGGTTTCCAAAGGGTTCGAAAGAAGAGCGATAATGATCAGTGGAACTTAAAGGAACCTTTTGGCTACAAAGGGAGCAATATGTCCCTTCCAAATGCACCTATAGCTATTAATTTGGGGGTCATTCAGGGACCCATGTTTGCTCCATTTTACCCATTGACGACAATGGGGGAAGTTCAGTGAACAAGGGTCCCGGCTTACCATTGGGACTTCTGCTTCCGTACCAAATTTGGTTGAAATTGGCCTTTGGGATCGAAAGTTATTAAGCCGACACACAGAGCAACCCATTAAAGTCAGCTCCCATTGACCCTAATGCTGAGTTTAGTGCTAGGTGTAGTGGTACCATAACTTCCCAAGCCTAGAATGCTACGCTTCTGTCAATGCAACCCAACTTTTTGGCTTTTTCTTTTTCAAACAGCATCACGTTGTTGACTCATGCTCTTCAGTTTGTCATCCCGCTACCTGAATGCATTCAGCACAAGCTTCTTGTCTTTATCTTCAAGGCTATTCATGGCCATGCTCCCCATCATCTTTCTGAACATTTTTCCTGCTATATCGCCCATCTGCTCCTCCTCTACCACCAGCTTCACCCACACCAGAGCCTCCTGCTCCTGGAAACATCTTTGCCCCTTTTCCCATGCTGCCCCCCATGCCTGGAATGGAACATCCTTGTCACCCTTGCTCAGCGGTGGCGGTGGCTTCAAGCCCACCGGGGTACCCCGTGGTGCACTCCGGGGGTCCCCGAAGTGCTGGGGCCCAGCCCCCAACAATGCAACAGGACGCTCTGCCGCTGCCGGCATCCTCGGCGCTCGATACAGAGCCCTGACCCGTGGCCACGCCCGCCTTCCCAGCATGCAGCGTTGGGAGGCCCCCGCCCCTGCCGTGGCGCTCAGAGCACTTGCGGGCACATACAGGGGTGGGGCGGGCCTGTAGGATAAAGCCCAGCACCACAGATACAGCAGCGCTGGTGATTCAGAGAGACCGGGCCCCCTGAGTTGAACGTGGTGAAGCGAGAATTGTGGAGCAAGTGAGAGCGAGTGACCCCAAAAGCCCCAAGCGTCTAGACCTTTCCCTTTGTGCCTTCCTGTGGCTGAGTTGGTGAGTATTTTCGAGTGCGAGTGGAGCAAGATTGTGCGTGTATTTTCCCATTCCCCTCCACCGTCTGGGGTTCCACCCTTTCTGTGTGAGTGACCCTCCTCTCCTCCCTTCGTGGGCTTCCCTTCCAATTCAATTTATTAAGCGTAGCCAAAGTCATTGCGTACTGTGTATGACAAACAAAACAAAACAATGACAATAACAATACAACACAAACAAAACAACATACATTCAAACCTATCATTAGCTAAATGTAAATTAAAATAAATCTTAATAGAAGTAAAATACAAATTAATATCAGTGTCATGGTCCTTCACCCATGGGTAATCTATAATTAAGAAAAGCCTGCCTAAGGGTCATAGCCTCTATCAAAAAACAAATAACATTCAAAGTATCATCATTAGCCTGATCGGATGAAGCTAACTGAAGTAAAAAGGTATCCGACCTACCCGGAAACTTCCCCAAAAAATAATTAAGGAATTTGGCCCTTATATCATCATAGAGATGGCATCTTAACAGGACATGGGAAGCGGTTTCCACTTCCACACAATCAAATGGGCGTAACCGCTGGGAAAATGGCAACCCTCCGTAACGACCCTCCAGCAGCATGGTGGGAAGTGCATTAAACCTTGCCGCCAGGTAAAGCCTTTTCCCTCTTGAAGAGCACAAAAGAGAAAAATAGTTTGCAATGCACAGCCCCTTGGGATGCATGACAGGTAATCACCCATACGTGGGGAAGCTCTAATTCTAGCCACTTCCTCCTGTAAGTTTATATCAGACCATCTCTGTTGGAATTCAGCCCTGGCAGCTTGAGATCCTTTCCCCAGTAAATAATCTTTTGGAATACCTAGCCCATTTAGGTGGGCTTCTACCTTGTGAAACCATTTACTCTTATATTTATCTGCTGCCAGAAATATCAACAATCCAACACCGGGCAATCTGGTAATGCTATTCCAAAATTTAAAAGTATGTGCCCAAGCCACATAATACCAACTCCTTTGCCCAAGTTCCATCCAGACTGTGGCGCTCGGGGTACTCTTGGGGGCACAAACCAGAACACGGAGGAACTGGGACTGAGTAGTGTCTATATCAATGTTTGTGGGAGGGGCCCAGAGCAGCACCAAACAAAAATTTAGACGAAACTTTGCTGTTAAAAACGTCTAGTGCTAATCCATACTCTAGTGCTCCATCCAAACGACTAGTGCTAATCTAGTGCTGATCCAGCAAAAAATCTGAGTATGGCAAAAGTTGAGCCCCTTACCGCTAGAGCAACTCTCCTACGATGTTCCTTCCAAGAACCAGTATGATGAGAATATACACCTAAATATTTGAAAGATTTAACCTGTTCAAGGAGGTGACCATCTAGATCCCATCTATGTAACTTTTTAGGCCAAGATTTAGTAAAAACCATAACTTTGGACTTAGCGTAATTGATCTTGAGATGATTGGCAACACAGTAAGATGAAAGCTCTGCCAGTTGTCTTTTCAAACCAATGCGAATTTGGGAGAGCAAAACTAAGTCATCAGCATATAAGAGACAGCCGATATGGTGTTTAGCCAGCTTCAGGGTGGAAAACTGAGGCTGAACCATAAGAGGGATAATATCATGAATGAATAAATTGAAAAGGGCAGGGGCAAGCACACAAACCTGTCTCACCCCAGAAGGGGCATCAACCTCCTCAGACACTGCTCCACCCTGATCTAATTTGATTACCAGCTTGGAATCCGAGTGTAGAATCTTAATTAATGCAAGCAATCTCCCATCCATTGAAGTCCTCCCTAGCTTAACCCAAAGTAAATTCCTATTGACAGAGTCAAAGGCTGATTTTAAATCTAAGAAGGCTGCAAAGAAATGGCCATTAGCGGCCATATACTTGTCAATTAAATGGGAGAGTATTAAGCAATGTTCCGTAATTGATCTGCCCTTTTGGAAGACTGCCTGCTCAGGGTGAATAATATTATGTTCTTCTATCCAAGAAATAAGCTTTCCCAGTAAAAATTTAGCATAAATCTTACTGATCAAGCTAAGTAGGCTGATAGGCCTATAGTTGGAGGGAAGCAAATGAGATCCTTTCTTATGAATTGGAATAACCACAGCAAGTTTCCATGAGGTGGGAATACGACCAGAATTGTTAATCATGGTGAAAAGAGCAGAAAACAACGGAACCCACGGAAGTGCTGAATGATTTTAAAAAATCAATGGGGATAAGATCCCAACCTGGAGCCTTCCTGTTCTTAAATGAATTAAATAGCTCCCAACACCTCTATTGTACCCACTGGGGGCCAAGAGGCTAGTGACTCCCACTCCATTAATGAACTATCAGCCACTTCTCCCATTAGCTGATCAGCATAAAGATAAAAAAAAAAATCCACCCACATCTAGGCATCTATAATTGGGGGCATCCTGGCTGGGGTACCCCCAAGCCCTAATTTAACAAGCCTCCAAAATTCCTTAGAATCGTTACTACGAGCAGCCTCCAACAACTTATGCAAACGATGATCTAAGAAAGAGCGCTTTTTTTCTCTTAATAAGGGCTTTATAGTCCTTACATGCCTGAAAATAAACATCGGGGAGTACAGATAACCCATTCAGGCGATAAGCTCTATAGATCGCTCTAACACATCCCTTTGCCCTTTTACAGTCCTTATCGAACCAAACCTGGTCCCGGGGGTTGCTACAGGGAGAAGATTTGGATAGAAAAAAGATCCGGATTAGCTGACTCAACTGCTCAAACGCCCCTACCACCTCCGCTTCAGATGGCGAATCCACTATCACAGCTCTAAAATAAGTGATATATCATCCCTCCCCAACCTATCCAATAAAGAGGTCACCGAAATCTTGCTCCAGTTAACTGAGACATGCCCAATACTAATCTGGGCAGAGCAGGGACCCAGCAAACCTGGAAAGGGGATTGAATAAAACAAATAGAATGTAATCAATAATGGAAGGTGGTCACTGTGACCACCCTACCAAAAAGTCCCTTACCAACTTCAAAGCGTTGGAGCAAACTAAACAATAGTCCACCACACTGGCTCCATTATAGCCCAAGTGGGTGAACTCTCCATTTGGGTCATTAAAGCAGGAACCATTAAGTACCAAAAGATTATAATCAAGCGCCAAATTCGTAAGACTGATACCAGAAGTATTGATCTTTGCATCCTTTGAATGCCTAGGATTCAATGAGGAGGAGCAGTAATGGTCAGTAAACTCGCAATAGGGAGACAACGCCTCATTATTTTTGCCCATCCTAGCATTGAAGTCACCTGAAACAACTAATTGAGTTCCTGGAAATTTAAGCAGAAGCTCGCTCAACATAGAGTTTAATTTACTCCAAATCACGGAATCAAAAAAACTAGAGTTAGTCGGGGGAACATAGATATTTAAAAATAAAATAGGCTATGACTTTTCAGCAAAAGACCAATGGCATAAAGATGATAATAAAACTCTTCACAGACTAAGGCTGTTAGCTTCAATCCTAGGAGGATAGCTAATCCACCACTAGGGCGGCCTCCATGTGTAGAGGAGACCGCAGGAAGGGAGTAAGCTTTAAAAAAAAACAACTCTGGGGGAAGCTCTAAAGGTACATCCACCCAGGTTTCCTGAATCAAGACCATATGAAACCTAGCGATGCTAGCTGTAAATCAGCATCCCTAAGTCTGACAACATTCCAAGAACATATCCCAAAAAGGGATGAGGGACACTGCAACCCTCATAGTCTCCCACCCCCACGGGGACACGCCAACACCACCATCGACTCAGTGGAAGCAGAACAAACAGGGTTTGGATTAACCCTATTTGCCTGGGATTCCGAGTCAAGAGGCACAGCGGGGCAAACTTCCCATGCTGGTGGAAGAGTACAAGCCAGATGAGCGTCAAGCAAGGGGGTCAACGTATCATGTAAATGGGCCGATGTCTCATCATCAAGTAAAGAAATAGGTAAAAGGGGTGAGCTAACTCCTGTAGACCTAAATGATCTATAGGTTGGGAATTAAGAGATGGCTCAACCTCCATCGCTATTTGGACCAACCTAGAATTGATGGAAGCTATGGGTTGCTTCTGCCCTTCACGTTTGGCTGTTGTCATAATGGTCGATCTAGGCAGTGCCTCAGCCCCTGACTTCACTGTCTCAGGCAACACCAATGCCTGTGAAAAGGACCTCCTGTCACTCCTATCGACTTTCTGAAAAAGAGGCTGAGGGGAGGCATCTTTAAACACCTCCCAAACATTAATACCCCAGGAGGCAAAAAGATCTGGTTGTTCCAATATCCAAGCAGCTAATCTAGGGACATGGAAATAAACCAATACCCGTTGAACCATACTGGGAGCCAGCAATACCTGGACAAATTTTATATGCTGAGCTGGAATTGGACAGGACAAGATAAAAGAAAGATGATGCACAATAGCTTTCTTGGAGGACCACCGAGGGAACAATCCATTAGGTAAAGGATGAATTTTAAAAGCAACAGCATCCTGTACTAGTTGTAACCGGTCCACTAAGTTGTCAGGGCTTCTATCAGCATTTGCTGATGAATTAATACCCACCCGGTCAGAGGGGGGCAGAACCCTCTGTGATGGATCAACAGAAGCTTTTAAAAGCTCCTGTGCTATAAAACCCACTCTGCCAGCTTTAAGATCCTCCAAAGAATCCACAACATTCTTCATCTGGGATTTCTGAGTTTCCAATAATGAGATAATCTCCTCCAGCTGACATAAAAGTTTTTTAACTAGGTCCCCTTTAAGAAAACATTGGTTCCCCAACATCTCATATGGAGCTGCTTTAGTTTTAGAGGGGGACAAGGGACCATCAACAAATAGAGACTCCTCATCATTATGTGGGGAAAAAAACTAGTAGACTAGAAGTAGATAAGTTAGAAGAACAATGCGGCAAATTAGAGCCCAAATAATCCCAAAGAGGGGAAACAGATGGCTCAACCTCTGGGGAGCACTGCTTAGAAGCAGTGCCCCCCACAGCAGAGCCAGATTTTAAATGAACAAAATGATCTAGTTTCTGCTGTTTGGGCTTAGATAGCTCTGAGGGAAGGGCATTAACTTGCCATCTCCGTTTCCTAGTCATTATACTAAAATTAAAAATATCAACCCAAGTATGACTGTACTGAGATATGCTATATAGCAATATTCAAAACTAGACTCAACCCGAAAGTAAACAAAATGGTACGCTACAAACACAGGAGCCAACCAGAATAACAATCAGACCAAAAAAGAAAGTCCCAGGAGCAAATAAAAAGTCACCAGCAAATGCAGGAAAATACTGAATCCTGGACAGCCTACACACGGCCTGCGCCTAAGGCCGCGTGCACAAGGGTGCGTCCTTGCGTGCACAGTCCTTAGGCGTGCAGCTCCCGGTGCACGCCTTCGGCGCTGCCTTGGGAAAGCAGTTTTAAAAGCTCGCCGGCAGTCCAACCCCCGCAGGGCTCAATGCGATAGGCTCACCACTGATGGTATCAGGTGGGAGCCTCACCGAGTGCTCGCATCGGGGGGCGTGATGCCTGCAATGCACTACTGCCGCGGGTGGTCCAGGTGACCCCCCCTCAGTCAGCTAGCCCCTGGTCCGGGGCTGGCACAAAGCCAAGATGCAGAGCGTCCTATGTAGCAATAAGGGGAGCGAGTCTAATTATACTGTTCTCCTTTGGCGGCGCCTTGGGGAAGCAGTTTTAAAAGCTCACCAACAGTCCAACGCCCGCAGGGCTCAATGCGATAGGCTCACCGCTGATGGTATCAGGTAGCAGCCTCGCCGGGTGCTCGCAAGCGGGGGGCGTGATGCCTGCAATGCACTGCTGCCGTGGGTTCTCCAGGTGACCCCCCCTCAGTCAACTAGCCCCTCGTCTGGGGCTGGCACAAAGCCAATATGCAGAGCGTCCTATGTAGCAATAAGGGGACCCGGTCCAACTATATTGTTCTCCTTCCTGTGGCTGAGTTGGTGAGTGTTTGTGAGTGCGAGTGGAGCGAGACTGTGCGTGTGTTTTCCCATTCCCCTCCACCATCCGGGGTTCCACCCTTTCTGTGTGAGTGACCCTCCTCTCGTCCCTTTGTGGGCTTCCCTTCCTGATTCCCTCACCTCTCCCCTTCACGCATTGCCCCCTTCCCCACGTTGACCCTGGAGAGAGTGAGACAAGTGAGAACCGGGGCAGACCTTGGCTTCCCTGTGTCACAGCGCCCAATGATGATAGCGGCCTGTTCTCTTTAAGTAGAGGTAAAGGCCACCACACTATCCTGACGGGCATTATCCTCACGCTATCACTCCCCTATACCAGGCAAGCCTCAGTCATGTGTGTGCCCCCTGTGCGAGTGTTGAAACTCCCCTACCTAGTGACATTCCTCCTTGAACAGAACTTCCTCTGTTTACACTGCTCCCTCCTCCCAACATTCAAATCCTTCCCCCTAGAAACCTACCTGTTCCATCCTGCTTTCCCTAGCTCCTCGTCTGTCCCACACCCCCGATTGTTCACTGTTGCTGTCCTGTCATTCAGTCCCCTTCTCCCTTGAAACTAACTCAAGCACGTGCACCTGTAACTTCTCAATTTTGAGAATGTCCCCGTCTCTCCCTACATTCACGTCTCCTCTGTCTTCCCTCCCTTTGTCTTTCCTAGATTGTAAGCCTCTTGGGGCAGGGACCTGCTTCTAATTAATGTTTGTACAGTGCCAAGTACATTGCTGTCACTATATAAATAATAATTGTTACTGGTGTAACCCCCAACTCCCACTGTTCTTACCTCCCAACTTACACTTGCAAACTCAGTTTTTCTTTCCCGTGTGCAATACTTTACATTTGTCTTGGATTAATTTCTTTCTATTGTTTTCTGCAACTGTGCTGTACAATTGTGGTGTATATTACCCCCAGAGTTTCTAAGACAGTGTAAAATCTCATCAGTTTTATCAAGACTCACCATACTTTTATTTGTAGCTAAAAATAAATCTTGCTTAAAAACTGGCAGGAACAGAGGCTTATGTAAGTTTTCTGGTAAATCCTGGCTCTGGTCCAGTTTTAAAAATCATCTCAAGAAAAATGCCTGTCCCCAAGCACACTGTTTTGAGGTGACTCTCATTTGCATCAAACCAAGCATGGTAGGTGCAAATGTGAAAATGAAAGCAAACTAAGAACAAACCCTGAAGTTACCCCACCCCACCCCCAAAAAAGCGGGGTTCAGAACGTGTGGGTTTTGGTCCTTCGTTTAGCCGGCCCATTTTGCATATTCCTATTTTTGTATAGTTCAGAGGTAACAAACAGCGGCTCCGAAGCCGCTTGCTGCTCCCAGACACTTGTATTGTGGCTCTCCTCAGAAGTGGCTGCCTGGGGCTATGTTTATGTGGCTTCCTCAGGAACAAAAGAAACTGAGCTGCCATTTTTGCCAGAGCTTCCTGGGTCCCAGGAGAGCAGTGGGAACATGCAGTGGGAACATCAACCTCTCCCTCTCTACTGGCTCTTTCCCTTCTGCCTTCAAACATGCCACAGTCTCTCCTATTCTCAAAAAGTCCACTCTGGACCCCTCTGACCCTTCTAGCTATCGTCCTGTCTCACTCCTTCCTTTTGCTTCCAAGCGG